>OY756431.1:7800725-8400725 GCA_963576905.1 Mystacides longicornis | reverse complement strand
AAGTAAATGGTGTCGTAATAGGCTAAGATTTGAATAATATCGCAACTAGATCTTATTTAGACCGTTTCGTTAATACCCCTTGTGAACAATCATAAGTGGATTTTGTTCATCACTCTGCGTATTCCTCAAGAGGTAGACAGAGAAAACGAACCACCACCTTTCCTATCTAGTAAAATTGTATAGACTCAGAGAAGATTTAACAAAGGTGCCTATGTAATGCGTTTTCTGGTTGCTACATCGTCGAAAATACCTTGATGATATATTAAAATAAATCATTCGCATACTCCCTAGATAAGACACATAGGTAACTTCCTAATATTGTAATAACCACCCCTTTCTATGTGTGCTAGCGCACCCTTCTTATGACCATCCAGACAAAAGAGGTTTTTTTTTATTGTAAAACAACTCTTCTTCCTCTTGCAAGCTTGTCCAACAGATTGGGCGCCGATGCGGATTCGTCTTTCACGTTTTCGGTTTGTCATATTTAACAATTATATAAGTATACGGTTTATCAAAAGAATGTAACGTTGATTATTCGAAAACTAATGAGCAACCATTTACACGTATTCTAAATATTTTATTGATATAATTTTCGCATAAATAAGTAACACACATTTGTACTGAAACGCATACGTGTATAGGCCCCCTAAAGAATACTTTTGTAGGCTGTGAAGCTAGTAAGAAATTTGCGCATCTTCACCTATTTCATAGGCGAATTAAAAAATATAAATTTGATGTGCTTAGGGTACTTTCATATGTTCTGAATGTCGTGTTGGCTCGATCCTCGATGCCGGCCATTTTCTTGTTTCAAAGTTGTCGAAAATGAAGCTGTGTTCACTATGGGTGAGCCCCAGATTCAGATACCCAACATCTAAATTCCGATATTTTTTCATTATTAGGTACCTAACCTACATACCTATACATATGAGATTTCGAAAAGTACCTACTTAGTGATTTTTAAAGAAAATATTGTTTATTTTCCAACAATCTTTTAAGGTTATTCTATCCATCATAAGCTCAGAGAGATGGAAATCGATCGGCGCAGATTATTGTTTAGTATAAAAATTGCTGGTTTTTACCAAATTTTATCAATAACAATATTCAAAAAACAATTCTTCAATAAGCATCATATTATTAGTAGGTAGTTATCAAATTCAAGAATATTCTAAACGGAAAATAACTGAAATAAATTGATATCTAATTTCATTTCAACTACAAATAATGCGATATTATTTGAATATACGCGATTCGCATCCGCGCCCTCGCGATCCGCGAAGGAAATGTTTAAATATTTAAATGTATAGGTACTGACACTATAGGTAGGTAGGTACCATACCTGTTTTTTATGTTGCATTATCTTGTACGGGTAGGAACCATGATACCTGGATTTGACAACCGCCGAAAAATACTTTTTAGTTCTAAGACGTTCGCCGTACGGAGAAGATGTACGAACAGTGATATGACGTTTTATTCGCATTTATAAAATTTTATTTTAATTTTTTATTTTAGTTATTTTTTTCTATTAAGTGATGCACTTTGGCCAGGAACACCTACAAGGTGAAGGGCAAAAAAAAGTAATAAACTAAATTTTAATGAATAATTGGTGACTTGTGTTTGTCAACATGGACTGTATTTTGAATGGATTGAATAGTGATGTGTATAGCGTTGTGTCAAAATATTTTGTTATTTATAACGGATAATTTTTCTATTTAAGTGGGCAGGTACCTATTTGTGCTATAAATATTTTATTCTTTTTTTAAAACATATGTAACCGTTTATTTATTTATCTATCTATATTTTTTTAATAAGAGATAAATCTTTTCTTTTTTATGGTTTTGCATGTATCTAATAAAGATCCAATGTACCTACTGTTTAAGTATTATGAAAGTAATGTAGGTAGTGGGTATCTAGGACTTCTTTAAGTATGTAGGTAACTAATAGGTACAAACAAAAAGGAAAAAAATATCTTAGCCGGTATTTTTGACTTATCGGTTATCGAACCCGGAAATTAAGAATGTCGGTACATAAAACGAGTACCTACAAATGTCAAGGATGCAAATAGCGTTGAGAAAATTCACAAAAATATAGTTAGAAAAACAAAACCTACCTAGATACCATTATGCAGAACTAAAATATTTTAATAGTGAGATACACATCTATATTTTTATTTAACTATTGTTAAATTTCTAATGTAGCAACGAACGATAAAAAAAAATGATATTTTTTTCAAAAACAATAATTATTATCTACCTATTTCTTTGTATGTAGCATACCTACCTACATATCTAGTTAGGTACTCCGCAATTATTCTACCCTCCGCTAGATGTCTTCGTGTCGCTTCGGAAAGGGGTGAGTTAGTTTCTTAGTTATTCTTTAGCGGAAAAACAAACCATCTTCCCTCGCGAGAAAACCAAAATGGTTTGAACCGGGACTAAATCAACAAAGGCTAAATTTACCACACTAGTTTTAAGTATGTAAATAGGAACATTTTTAGTAGGTAAGAAATAAACATAAACTGTAAATGTTTAATGTTCTAAATAATAATATGTAGGTATGTTTAGAATTTAAAACAATATTTAGCTACTTAATAAAAATGCGTGGTAAGGTTTGCTTAAATAGTTTTTTTTTTTAATTTTAAATTCAAATTTAGAGGGACAATTATTATTTGTGCGACCCAAATAGATATGAATTTTTGCATTATTTTAATTGTTTTTCAAACGGAAACTAGTTAGTAGGTAGTTATTGTTTGAAAAAATTCCTAGATTAGCAACAGTTATTATAAAGATACTTATAGTAAAAATATAAACATTTGTTATCACTATAAAGTATGTAAATTTTAACCTACTGAATAATTCCCTTGAAACTGAAAACTATTTTTTTTAGAATTTCCTAATTAGGTATGTGCATTATATAATATGAAACCAAAAAAATGTACCTTTTATGGTTTTTCGTGAATTCAAATACCTAGATATCGTGTTGAGGTAACCAACTTCTCAAAATTTAAGATTTTCAAAATCACGATTAAAAAATCATGGTGTTTTTTTTTCGAACAAAATATAAATATAGGTATATACTTAATGGAATTTCGAATATAATAATATCTTTCAAGCTGTACAGTTTTTTTTTCTACTTTTCTAAGTTATAGCTTCTTTATTATCAGTTAGTTATTCATAAAATAAAGTTGAATGTTTGTTATGAGGATGAAAGCTTTGACAGATAGAAATAAAATGATTGAAAATGGCAATATTTCATTTCAAAAAAAAAATATTAATTTGCTACAAATATAAAAGGATTTCAAAACAGTTAAAAATGAATGAAAAATATGTTAATAAAATGAACAAATAAAGCAAAAATCAATGTTATATCATAATAAGCAAAAGTTAATCAAATTAAAATATAGTTTTACATCAATGTCACTAACTTATGCGTACATAATTGAAAAATAAAAAAAGCTTTTTAATGTATAAATCTGTAAAATTGCTCACCTGTATTTCATTTACTAGTTTCTCGGCCATCAGTTTGTGGTCCTGTGGATTTCCCGCTAGCATTTGAGCCATAGCTCCAGCTGTCGGAGTGAGAGATCCAGGAGTCAGTTGTGCTTGCTGGATGGGTGTCAGTTGACCCTGATGCTGCAAACTAGGTGACGTCAATTGCTGCTGTTGATTCGGTGTCATCTGCTGTTGTTGATTAGGTGTCATTTGCGATTGCGACTGTTGATTAGGTGTCAACGGTGGTTGTTGATTTTGAGACATTTGTTGTTGATGGTTCGGTGTTAATTGTTGATTGGGAGTCAATGGTTGATTTGGAGTTGACGGTTGTTGGTTTGCTGACATTTGGTTTTGTTGTTGTTGATTTCCCGATGACATTTCGTGTTGGGGTGGTGCATTCTCCTGTGTTGGAGACTGCCCCCGACTGTGCCTCCAGAACTCAGGGTCTGGTTTGAACTGGCGTTGGTGATGCTGCATGTCATGCTGCTGTTGCTGCATGTTGTTAATGTTGGGTATTTGCAGCGATAAGGGAGCAGCTCTGAGATCAAGAGCTCCCGGTCCGATGGGGGCCGGAGCCCCTCCTTCTGCCGCTGCCGTGATTTTGAAAGAGTTCTGCAGCCAATTTGCCACAAAGTTCTCCTCCTCCGACTTGGAAGGAGCCAAGATATCCGCGTTAAGAAATATCTTGACAGCTGTTTGTATGTACAACGGTAAATCCTCCGGTCGTATGTCCGGACCACGCTTAGGAGATCTTCTGCCTTGATTATTTAAATTGTTGACGCCGTTTGGTAAATCTTGGTTAGAGCCTTGGGAAGGGGGTCTAGTCCCTTCCCTTTGTTGTTGCTGCTGCTGTTGTTGTTGCTGTTGTTGCTGCTGTTGTTGGAATAATCCGTTCAGCAATTCCTGTCCGAGAAGCCTTTGAAATGGATTTTGGCCAAGGGATCCCTCTTGAGGCTGAGCTAGCAGCCTAGCAAGAGGATTGACGTTATTGCCACTTTGATCTTCCGATTGCTGTTGTCCGAGATATCTCTGCAATGGATTAGAACCTGCGGCTTCCGAGGACTGGTTGATTAGCCTCGGAAAGCCAGTATGGCTCTGAAATTCTTGGCTGTACTTTGAGAAATCCAGACTTGATATTTTATCGTACTCCTTTTGATTATCAATTTTCGCGGCTTTCTCGAAAGGCTGGGGGAAGAAATCTTCAGATATGGCCGCCACTTCTGTAACTTTTATTGCAACTTGTGTTCATAAAAACAATTTACGTTTGCTCGAAATTAAAAATAAAATAATCGCGTACTAAAGCACAAGCATTGGAATTCACACAAAGGCAGTGTTTGGAAAACGGTTGCCGTCGGCACTCAGTCACTGAAGTCCCTAGCGGTTACAAACACAACACCGACATTCGAACTGGATTGGAACTGGGTCTTTAAAACAAATGCACTAAAATTTAATTCAATAAATTTATGACTAGTTTCAGTTATTATTTATTTTAATATTTCTACAACACTGACTTTTAAAAGCGAGCATTTATTATTACGTTTGTTTAAAGATTTTAATAAATGGAGCACATTTCTTTATTTTTACTTCACGATTCGTGTTCAAAAAGATTTTCTTTTTGTTTTTGGATGAAATTCTGTACTGACGTAACTCTTGCTAAAATCCTTGAAGCCTCTGGATAATCTGTGAAAAAATTAAAAAAAAAACACACTCATTAGCTACTTTTGAACCTCATTTAGAAATCAGAGAACGAAAAAGTTTTTGACAGAACGTATGTAAAAACACTATTAAATTTTTAAAGAATTCTGTACACTCTGTACACAATTTATAGTTAGTGATTTCGAAAACAATATTCAATTTTATAAGAAAAAATGATTAATTTAATTCAACATTTAATTTTGAGTTTAATGTTTAAAAATACATTTACAATATTTTGTTAAACGTGTTTAAAATATGTATAAACATATTATATTGTTTTGTATAAGCTGCGATGTATTTGAGCACTGTCGATATAAACAGCGTAAGTAGATGTACACATGGTCTAGATGTACACAGAGTGGGTACTACGCCAGCTAACATACGCACTTTGACCCTACGCGATCCCAGACACATTCATATGTGGTCTTATGATTTCCAACTGAAATGTCACATTCCAAATTATCATATCGTGAGGATTCGAACGTCAAAACATTGTGTTTTGTTTACATGTATTTAAATCTTTTTAAATGTATTTTTAAACATTCAACTTAAAATTCTTAAACATAAAAAAAAATATTCAAAGTTATCTTTTATTATAAACTAAAAATATGTTTAATTTTCGTTGCTAAGAAAATTTCCAAGTGTGTCAGAATTTCATAATATATAGATATTTTCTTAAAATCAACTTTCACATTTGTGTTCAAAATAAAATATTTTTAAAAATTACTAGCGAAATTGCGAGTGAAGTTAATACAAATAAAACGAAGTGTCTTTCGTAACGAAAATTTTCTAAGTGTCGCGAAATGTCAAAATAGACGTTAGAATCCGAATAACTTTTTTTCCAGGAAAATTCAAAAATTCGAAAAAAGTTTAGAAATTTCATGGACAAACCAATATTTTTTTTTTTTTCTTAAAAATGAGCAAAATATTTTTATGAAATTTTCAAATGTGAAAACTAATTTGAGAAATAATTTTGCAAATGTTGAGTGAGAAGAAAAATTGAAGAAAATCTTAAAGACGTATTCAGTAACGCACCTTCTTCGCGCTAAATATAAGTGAAGACTGAACACTATCTTAGAACGGAAAACTCCTTCGAAGAAAATTTGAATCGCGGGTATATACATATACATGTATTATATGCGGGTGTATGTGAGTATATGTATACAGAGGCGTACGTATGTATGATAATAAGAAGTGTATGTGTGCGTGTGTATTTAGGTATATGTATGTATACAAAACAGCCCCAAAACGAACGAAAATCTAACGACGAAGAGCGGGCGTCTTCCAGCGCGAACGACGCCGAACTAGCAAAACTTAAGATGATACTCTAATAGGGGGAGTGTGGAGTGAATGGGACAGAAACAAACCTGGCACTCACCCCCGCGAAAGAGACGCACAATTCGCGCGCTTTTTTATACAGCTTTTCTACTAACGTCTCTTAGACATCGTATTAAGGACTTGGAATTCTCTTTCCCCCTCGTTCCATCTGCAAGGAAAATTCTGTCAGTGTGTGCGTGCCCGTATATATACCTACACACGCACCAACACCAACAGCGGGAAAATGACGCATGCGCTTCGTCACATTTCCACATGAAACTAGAGTGTCCAGTTCAAAATATACACACAGCCGAAATTTGTTATACAAATATATCTGTGGTGGCATGGTAAAAGGCATTAAGTCGCGTTTTTCAGCATTTTGAGTTATTTGCGCTACATCATACATTATCACAAACAGAACAATGTTCAAAAACATAAGTTTAAAAAAATCCACTTATAAAGGATTTAAAAGCATTTTTTCGTTCCGGCATAACTCAATATTAATTTTATTTGGCAAGGTAAAACGACGCGCGTCGAATTTTGTCTACCATGAAGTAAAACGGTGTTGTCTATGATAGAGCTGCCGTGAGAAGCCGTTCTTTTAAAAGTGAACCTTTTTAAAATGTGTTTAAATAATGTATTTTGTGAACTCTGTGGCAGGTATCATCCTTATCTGTCGACCAATCTGTTTACAACTTTCGTTGTTTTTATTGTTAAGCTATAGACAATAGATCGGTAATACTATCTGCATATTATTATTATTTTTAAATATTTTTTTACTATTATTGATATAATTTAAAGAAAGTCGTGCTAGTGCGAACTATTATATCAACAACTGATGACTGATTATACAGTTCGATTTTAAAATAGTATGAACAAACCACTACGGGCTTACGACCATCTTCTAATATTGTTTCAAAGGTTGGATTAGTGTGATCACTTTACGTTAACAACGTTCGCCATTAGGTCGTAATGTTCAAATTTCCGAATATTCATCTGGTTTGCAATCGTTTGATGTTGGAACCTCCCCTGCGCATGATTTTGTGCAGCTTGTATGACCTTTTCCCAAACCGTGTATAAATTCCTCGGCTCTGCTTTGAAGGATCGGTACATTGTGAGAGAGGGTTATCTTAACAAAGGTTAATAATACCTATAATTAACTAAATTTCATTTTATTATTCAAAGAATATTCTTCATTTATTACTTAACGATATTACATTCTGAGCAAAAACAATATACCTACTGATGTTCTGGGAATGCTATGCTAGAAAATAATAATAGGTAAGCTAAAAAATAATCAATATTTATGAAGAATAAAATGTAAGTGTTGAAAAATAATAAATTAGCATGTGATAGAGAGCAACTGGGTATATTTCCTTGTAAAATTTGACCTAAGTACAATTTTTTTCAACCTATGAGCCAAAATTGTCAAGGTAAAAAGACACGCATTATAAATAAAGCATATAAACAAAGAAATATTGAAGAAATAAATATGAGTAATCGTATAGTGAACCCTTTTTAATGAAGTAAATGCATCAAAGTTGACCTATTTTATTTGTATTAAATAATATTTGACAAAAATGAAACCTCTTAAAATACTGACAAGTAAATCCGCCATACTGAGAAATGTCATCCCACTGACTTAATGCCTTTTACCATGCCACCACAGATATATACCTATAATATAGCACGTTCGGCTTTTGGTCAACCCTCACATAACAAAACCAAATTCATATTGGACACTGGACTGGACAACAAGACGCACACACACACTCAATCTCATTGTCTGTTTTCAAATTTCAAAAACGTTCTAATTCATTTAAAATTCACAAATGGAACGATGAGATAATTTTTTTTAAATGTGTTCTAATTTTTAAACTTCGAATATAATTTTTTTCCGGCTTAATTTGTTTAAACAAAATTAATTCTTTAAAGTTTTTGCTTTATTGTAATGTTTTAAGACTAATTCGCTCTTTCTGAATGTTTCCGATTTTCCGTTTGACGTTTGCCTGTCTGAGCTGCGAGTGGGTCAGGCTACCACGAAGAAGTTTGAAGTGTTATTCTGTGGAAAAGTTTGTAAAGTTTCCAAAGTATTTCGTCTACTGGAAACAAACTGTTAAATATTTTTAGTTCCGTATTTCAGCACTGAGGTAATTTTCTTGTTTGTTTTTCTTCAAATTCATTTATTATTGCTTTGACTAGTAACCTTAGAACTGAGAAATTTTAATTTTTTAGATTTTTATCCTTAATTTATTTTCTTTTACACTAATTTCATTTTAATAAGTATAAGATATGTTTGTTTCGATCGCATTTTTAAACAAAAAATTTATAGCAATTTTTTTTCTATTTATTAGTAATTTATCCGCCAAGTTTTGTAAATATTTGGGTTAAATACTTATCAATACTTATTAAATGAATTAAATCTTGTAATTTGTTCATAAGCCGAACATATTATTTTTTCTATCTATCCATTCATGTCAATTATTTATTTTTTATTATCTATTTCGGTACCAAGATATTTTTTTTATTTTGGGTAATTGTCACACCTACTCGCCCAACGAATTAATTATCTATTTATTGGGAGTGCTAAAGGCAAATGAAATGTTTAAATGTCTTAATGGGGCCCATTTCACTTGCTACAATGGTTGTTCTCTATGTATAGTAGTTGTTTATTTCTTTATTTTGTGTGTCATATTATCTTATTGTGTATTATTGTTTTTTAAATAAAAAAATAAATAAAAAAAGTAGATATTATTATTATTTAATTAGGTATCTATATTATGTTTAATTCATTTAAAATTATTAACATGAATCTAGGTTTACTTAAAAAAAATATTTCGAATACTTAGGCACCTTTTTACTATTGACTTACGAATTTGATTAAGAAATAATTTTGTAAAGTTTTTTAGACATATAATTTGAAAATTTTACGTTATTCACAATTTGTTATCTATAATAGTGACTTGAGAATATTATATTGTGTTTTCAAAATATCTCTATTCTTCTATTAGGTACGTAGGTATCTACATATTAATAACTATTTTTTTCGACATACCTCATATAGATAATTTTGTCATTCTTACATACCTATAGGTACACTTCAAATTTCTATATTGAGAAAATTAATACTTATCTTTAAAAAGTACCTACTCATTCTCGCTTATGTAACATTTATATATTATGTGATATTTGTGCAATTTACTGAATCAATTTTGGTGCAATTTACTGAATTAATAATTTTGGTGCAATTTACAGAATTAATTTTGGTGCAATACCTATACCTACTGAAGTATTTTGAATAATGTGGTATATTTTATTAATGTGTATATAGTTTGGTGCCTACCTTTTTGCAAAATTTTAATGCAGTTATTTATTTATTTTTGTACGAATAACCGAATAATATTTTAATGCCTGAAATGCTATATTGATCTTAAATATTTTTATTTTCTAGAAAATTAACACTTTTTATTTATGATATGACTGTTTAAGTAAATAAATTTTATAGTCAATTTATTTATGTAGATATGTAAAATTGTATAGGTATTATTAAGCCAGCTAGATATACCTACCAATTTTTTTTTATGTGTCTGTATGTACCTAACGGTCAAATTCTTCAATTAATAAAATTATTTTTCTACTATTGAAATAATGTGTTTCTCTTAAAAACATTTTTAATAAAACCTTTAATAAAAATCTTGAATTCTGAATTTATTAAGTCTTATCTCTAAAACTAAGAATTATTTAAATAAAATTTGATTAAAAAAATATTCAGAATGTGTCGAGAATGGCTATAAAAGATCAATACCCAGGTCTCTATAATAACAAATGCTGAGAAAAAAGCAGAGTTAAAAAGATATTTTTTCTTTCCTCTATGAGAAAGATAAATGAAAAATATCAAAGATTATAAATATAACAGAACCTCTTTCAGTTCACTTATGATTAACACAATAATTATTTCTGAATGTTTCCACCTTCATAGATTTTATTTCTTTTGATGATTTTGAATGTCTTGAAAAAAAGGCAAATACTGACTGAAGGACTTTTTAGATTTTGTACAGATGTAGAAAGAAGACAATTCCATCAAAGAAAGACTCACAACACATCGCAGAAAGATCGCGGAAAAGAGAATAAAAAAAGAAAAGAAAAAACACTTTTTTGCAAAAATTTCTAAAAGAAGAGAGAAAAAAATTGTACAAATTTCATCCAATTAAAATAAAAAAGGTTCTAAGTACAAAAGTATAAAATCCCATACATATACATAAACAAACGGAATCCTCTCCAATTACATATGAAGTAACCCCAAAAAAATGTGATGTATTCAATTATACACCCGACTCCCTCTCACATATTCTACTTGGGCTTAGAAAAGGGGGTGAACGAATGAGACAGAAAACATGTGAGGATGCCACCCCTCAACGTAGCGTTATAAATGAATTTCAAAAGAATTCGAAGAGACTGTTCACTAACAATAACATCCTCGCGGAAGGCACTGATCTATCCCTTTCACACTCTTGTACAGAAGTCTAGTGCGAAAGGGACAACAAATGTTTCGACGTGAAAAAAAATGTATTTTTTTCAAGAAACCTACGTTCTGGGCTTTACTATTTTTTCAAGAGCTTTTTTTTTTTTATTAAAGTGTACATAGAAACTCTCTCTGTCTTATTCTAACCAATAGAAATAAATATAAACAGCTGAATTTTTTTTCTCACCCGTCACGGGAACGCCTCTCTGTATTTTTATTGCTGTTTTGTTTGTTTTTTATTGTGTTTTTTTCCGTGAAGGGTGGGATTTTTTTAGGGCCGTTCTCGGAAAAAATGGGAAGAAATTGAATAAGCCTCGTAGGATGGGGTGGAGTTTAGCAGCGCATGGAAATTGACCTAGAAGGACATTAATTTCGCCTTTTTTTCCTTTGAACATTTTCTAGATTTTCTTCAAAAATGGATTAGGTATATATCTTAAATGCCTGATATTTAAAAGAAATTTGAAAGATAGATAAATAAGTTGAGGGTAAGATTCATAAATATTTTACACATTTTGGATGTGCATTACCTTATCAATGACAGCACAGAAGGGAATTAAGTTTTTTGCTTACAATCTACCTATCATAGATAAATGGTTAAAAAATATTTTTTAAATAAAATTATTAAAATTTTAGATCTCAATAATAAAATTTTAGTTAGTGGTATAGGTGCTGACTTTATGATGTGGTTGTGCCGGGTTCGATTTCCGCACGGTCGGGTCAGTATTTTTCACTTGAAATTTGTACCCAAGGTTATCCTATTTCAGATTGAACGGGGCCGCTTGATTAGAAGAAAAAATGTCTCAAAACCTTTGCACTTTTAGATTTTTTTTTATTTATTTAGGTAAGTATCTAGGTATATTTTTTCCTAAGGTAAACTTAATCATTGTATTCTTAAAAATTAATCTACCTATTGAAAAAAGCCTTATGAAATCCTTCTATAGGTATTCTCAGAATATGTAGGTAGGTACATAGATAAATAATGTCTACTTATTTACTCTTTTTTTTATTTATTTATTTATTTAAACAATAAATTTATGCATACCTACAATAAAAATAATATACATTCACTTTAATAATAAGTACCTACGTTATATTCTCCCACTAAAGCTGTGAGGAATTGAGTTCCGTGTTTGTGGTAGGTAGGTACAAAATGAAAGAGAAATAAAAAATATATAGAAATAAAAAACAAAGAGAAATAAAAAATATAAAAAAGCTTCTCTAAGTAAGTAGGTACCTACATACTTACCTATTTTGTTATTTGTTTTCATAAAAATAAAATAAAATTAGAATCTGTGTAGTCAATATTTGTATAGATAAATAGCGCCTCTATCGAAGAATAGCGTAGATACCTTGCAAGGGGTTGTAAAACTACTTACCTACGTATAATAATAGTACATATGAACATAGGTACAGCATTGAACAGAACCATAGCCGAGGATAGAACCATTTTTATTTTCGCACCGTCTAGTTGTGAAAATTATTCCAAAATATAAAAATAATTTATTAAATTTGATTTAAATTATTCTAACGTCTTGATTAATTTTGTGTTTGATTGAAAGTATGAAAAAAAAATGATATTTTTTTTATGAACTCATAGAGTAGGTAGGTAACTGTTTTCTATTAAAATTTCCATGGTGGTTTGCAACTTTGCTAGGGATGAAAGTAAATAAAGGTTTGCGCCTATGGTCCTATTGAATATGAGTCTTTATCGACTTTTGGCAAGCAGCAGAGTTAGAAATTTGGAGAAATAAAAATTAATTTAAGGGGTTTTTAGCACTAAAACACTCGTTTTCCGTATTTTTACTTAATCGATTATTCTTTATGATTACGCGAGTCCTTTGTTTGCATTCATCCCTAGGAATTTGAAATTTATGGTTCATTATAGAATAACCTTTTATTCAATGTCATAGTTTGGTTTGTTTAGAATGCTTTGTAAGTAGGTAGGTTAGTACTAAAATTCTGCAACGTTTTTCATTTTTTTCGATTCATAACTCAAATATACAAAATTTCAAATAGGTACAGGAAAATGAGAAGATTAGGTAGGTAATAAGTACCTAATCTTAATAATAATTAAAATTTGTTTCATATACCTTAACATGATTTCTTTTCAGCGTTATAATTCTCCTTAATTAAACAATTAATTATTTATAATATGACAAATTAATAACATAAATATTAGGTGCTCACTCAAATTGATTTTTAAACTAGGTACCTACAAATTATTTGACCATAAAATTTAAATAAAATAAAACTACCTAATAGGTTTTTTATGGGTGAGTGTGGAATACTAATGACGTATTAAAATTAGATAGATACTTTATAATTCACCCTAACACTAAGAGATAGTCATAATTAATTATAGGCTATTTTTAATTGAGTAAATACCTGTACAATACTGTGTCAGGTCATATAAGTTGCCTCCCCTAGAATTATTAGAAGCTATACCTACTTATGGCGTTTCTCAAGCTTTGTAGGTTTATTAAGTCTGTTGGATAATCAAAATATAAGAACGAAGAAGAGAAGACTTGTGTACGATTAAGGAATAAATGTGTTTTTTGCCTTCCTATGAACCCTAAGGTTGACTGAAAGAGAAAGGGAGTGACTTAAAAAAAAAAACATATTCCAAAAGAATTATACATTTTTCTTAGTAATAAATCGGTGCTGCTTAATTTGTGTGCATTTGTAATGAATGACAAAATATCTCGTGTCTTTAAGTATTTTTGTATACTTGAAGATTTAACCGATTAGTCACAAGGCATAAATTAGCACAGACAGAGGGGTTGGTTAGTCAATATTAAAAAAAAAATTGTCTGAGAATAAGTTTGCTTAGAAGGGTAACTTCTTAAGACTAAAGATTTAGTCGCAGAGAACGTGAAGAATTGAGATTCTATTCCTCGGAAAATGGATCAGTTTCTGAACCGCGGAAAAGCAGGCTGAAATGGCGAAGACTTATTCTGTGTAATAATAGCTCACATGAGGGACATCATTAAATCATGTCAAGGGAAAAAACGACGTACCTACCTACAACAACAAGAGATGTCGAGAAATAATAAGGAACGAGAATATTAGAAAAGAATAATGTGTTATGGTAGGTAGTTAGAGTGTGTAACAGTTATTTTTCACGTTTAATATCGAGTAGCAGTGTATGCTAATTTATGAACACATCTATGCGTCGTCAGGATGGGTAGCGCTCCGAGCGGCAATACTAAGTATTAAACATGTCGTATCTGGACACTATATATTAGAGGTGAACTTAGCAACGGCGAGAGAAAAAGATCAGACGCCCTGACGAGAATGTAATTCTTTTATTGTGTTAATTTTAAATCACCATTTAGTTTAAGTGAAACTAGTTATTGTGGGATAAATTGTTAAGGGTTTTCAAATGTGTCGCGAGCCCGTATTAATTGGCAGGTATGTAGTTGAGAAATTTATAAGTAATTGTGATTAAATTATTTTTTTCATAGTGTTGATACGCAACATTACTAATTTTCGTTAAAGATTTTTTGGTAACTAGCATGACACGATTTGTATTCTTATTTCAGAATACGGGTCGCTGGCTTGGGATAGAAATACCTAGGTTTGAATATCGCTGGCTTGGGGTAGAAATACCTAGGCTTAAGTATCGCTGGCTTAGGATATAAATACCTAGGCTTGAGTATGGATATATAATTGCTAACTTGAGCTAGATGTCCCTGCGTTTGAAATTTTAAATCGATGGGTTGGGGTCGTAAAGTATATCATGCCGTCTTGTATAGTCATGATGAGGCAAATTGTACAGGAGGGAATCTGGGGATGATCCAGGTATAACTCGAGCTGTCCACGGATTTGAGGGTCAATAAACTTGGAAAGTGGTGGTCCCTTCTTGCGATGCGGGAATCGTAATTTCAAGTATTGAACGTCTACCATGGATGTGAATCTGGTGAGCGTAGCGGCAAATCAGGATTAATTTAGTTAAGTCGAAGTTTTTCTTAATTTATGTAGTATTTGCTTTTGGTGACCACACGAATCGTTGTAGTATTTTGTTTGATGAAGCTGTGAATACGCTTGTTAAATTTACCTTTTTTTTATATGTTCTTTTGTACCTATGGTTGTACGTTTGACTCGCAACGGTTGAAATACCGTATGTACATAAAGGCGAGGAAAGAAATTGAAGTAATATTCAAATGTAGTCGAAGTAGTTTATTTTGATTTTTGAGGAATTTCTACCAGTCTATAAGTTAGTATTTGGTGGAATTTACATTTACTTTCTACTGAAGAAAGTCCTTTGAGTTAATTATCGACTGGAATGTTTTTTGATTAGTTTTAAGAAAATGTTAATATTTGTAGAATCTGTAGAGAATTTTTTATGAAATTTGATCATATTTGTTTTATTTATGGAAATTTATATGATTTGGTCTTGAAATTAAACGATGTTCAATTTGTTATTAATTTACTTCTTTCATTTGAACATAATGTTGTGTTGTCTAATTGCCCTCTAAAGGAAATGGTATTTGGTAGGCTTGCATCGTAACCCTATCTTGAGAAAAGAGTTAAAATCAAACATGCTTGATAGTTGAGAATTTTATTTTAGTAGCCGGGCATCACATAATGAAGGTAATGTGATTAAGTAAATATTCTAGAATCTTTTAGAAGATTTATTGTGGATGAGACCACACTCTCTTAAGCCTCTCTCCTGATGGCAGACCACAACGAGCGGTTTGAAAGAGGACTTCAGTCCTAATTCAGGCAGCTTATTTGTGTGCATGACTTTTCTCGAGTACTGGAGATTATGAAGAGTCTCTGGTCCTCGAGGAAAAAGTGTTACATAAAGATGGCGACCAACGTGTTTGGCATCAGGAAAGACAGATTTTCGAGTTGAAACTTCGAATTCAATAAACCAAGCCATTTCCTTGAGGTCAAATCTGTGGTGGCATGGTAAAAGGCATTAAGTCGCGATTTTCAGCATTTTGAGTTATATGCGCTACATCATACATTATCACAAACAGAACAAAGTTCAAAAACATACGTTTAAAAAAATCCACTTATAAAGGATTTAAAAGCATTTTTTCGTTCCGGCATAACTCAATATTAATTTTATTTGGCAAGGTAAAACGACGCGCGTCAAATTTTGTCTACCACGAAGTAAAACGGTGTTGTCTATGATAGAGCTGCAGTGAGAAGCCATTCTTTTAAAAGTGAACCTTTTTAAAATATGTTTAAATAATGTATTTTGTGAACTTTATGGCAGGTATCATCCTTATCTTTCGACCAATCTGTTTACAACTTTCGTTGTTTATATTGTTAAGCTATAGACAATAGATCGGTAATACTATCTGCATATTATTATTTTTTTTAAATATTTTTTCATTGCTATTTTAATACTATTATTGATGTAAATTAAAGAAAGTCGTGCTAGTGCGACTATTATATCAACTGATGACTGATTATACAGTTCTATTTTAAAATAGTATAAACAAACCACTACGGGCTTACGACCATCTTCTAATATTGTTTCGAAGGGTGGATTAGTGTGATCACTTTACGTTAACAACGTTCGCTATTAGGTCGTAATGTTCAAATTTCCGAATATTCATTTGGTTTGCAATGATTTGATGTTGGAACCTCCCCTGCGCATGATTTTGTGCAGCTCGTATGACCTTTTCCCAAACCGTGTATAAATTCCTCAGCTCTGCTTTGAAGGATCGGTATATTGTGAGAGAGGGTTATCTTAACAAAGGTAATAATACCTATAATTAACTAATTTCATTTTATTATTCAAAGAATATTCTTCATTTATTACTTAACAATATTACATTCTGAGCAAAAAAAATATACCTACTGATGTTTTGGGAATGGTATGCTAGAAAATACTAATAGGTAAGCTAAAAAATAACTAATATTTATGAAGAATAAAATGTAAGTGTTGAAAAATAATAAATTAGCATGTGGTAGAGAGTAACTGGGTATATTTCCTTGTAAAATTTGACCTAAGTACAAATTTTTTCAACCTATGAGCCAAAATTGTCAAGGTAAAAAGACACGCATTATAAATAAAGCATATAAACAAAGAAATATTGAAGAAATAAATATGAGTAATCGTAAAGTGAACCCTTTTTAACGAAGTAAATGCATCAAAGTTGATTTATTTTATTTGTATTAAATAATATTTGACAAAAATGAAACCTCTTAAAATACTGACTAGTAAATCCGCCATACTGAGAAATGTCATCCCATTGACTTAATGCCTTTTACCATGCCACCACAGAAATATTCTTGAAATTTGTTTTATGTTATTTTTACTTTGCTGGATTTTGGATTCTCGTCTCGGGTGTCTGATCAGTTTCTTTCCAAATTAGTTAAGTTTAGTTAAGTAAGGGTAAAATTGGATTTAAATTGGGTTGTTTTTTTAATTTTGTAAAATTTTTTAATTTAATCATGGTAGGTAGGAAATTTTTCTGCTGAAATTTAATAACCACGTGACATATTGTAAAAAAAATATTTTTGTAGGGTAGCAAAATTTTTTTTTCGTAGTAACAAAGAGCCTAAATTAAATTCGGGGTAATATTAAATTTTTGAACTGCAACAAAATTTAAAATTTATTTCTCTTGTTCATTATTATTTATCAAGTTTTCGTTTTGATTTTATTTTTTTTTAAATATTGTTTGAGACACTGATCAGATTAGGTAAATTCAAGGAAAAGATTTGTGTTTGCATGAAAATAACTTGTATTTTTTTTCTTCTAGATTTACAATTGATGTATATTTATGGAGAGTGAAGCTCCCATATGAAAGCAGCCACGGAGAGCGAAGTCGTCTGGACTATCTTTGCGCTGACAATTCAATGTTTAATCGAGAACATAAAGTATACGGAAGGAAGATTTGATTTTATGAACGATTATTTTGCTAATTTTTTTTCTTTGGAAGAAGTTATGGGTAAAATCGGGTAATTATTATTATAAATTTTTTTGTTTTGATTTTTCTTGTTTGAAATTATTTGGTGTTAGGTATTCTGTCCTCACAATATTTTGATACTGTGGAACGGTATGCATGTGTATGGAAAAGGATTATTGCGTAAAGTGTAAAGAACATTTATGTGAATAGTAGTTCACGATAGGATTAGGTGTGAAATAACTTTAATTTTGTTTTTCAAGTAGGAAGAGGTATATGAGTTAGTATAAAGTTTGAAGTAAGTTTTAGATCAAAGACGCAGAGCAAATTTTAGTGCTGTATACGAATCTAGTGTTTAGGATTCGGTAGTGAGTAATTTATACTATTGCTATTAGGTATTGATATAGTTTCTAATTTTTTTAGCAGAGAAAAGCAAAGTTAGAATGGATTCCGAACTAGACAATAAATTAAAAATACCTTTGGTAGAGCAGGATAGTAGGTCTGCTGTGTCAGATGAGGGTACTAGTTACCAGAAGGAGGTAGACGATAAGGTAGATGTTATTTCAGTTAAGAGTTACACTAGAAGGAAACCAGGACAGAAGGAGAAGTCTCTTAGTAGGTCAGAACAACCTTTTGAGGTTATGGATAGGTCAAGATTTATGAGAGCGAAAGCCAAGGAGGTAGATGTAAAGAAATGGGGCGTGAGTTTTGATGGTTCTACCGAGGCCAGAGAATTCCTTACTAGACTGATAGAACTCGCAGGAGTTTATGAAGTCAATTTGGACTCTTTGATAAGATTCATGCCAATTTTGTTGTCCGGTTTTGCATTGATTTGGTTCCGAGCTAACGAATTTATTTATAGTTGGGAGGATTTTAAACTCAAATTTCTAAGTCAATTTGAAGGGGCAGAGAGTCAGAGAAAATTAAAACTTGAGATATGGTCTGCTAGACAGGGAAGTACAGTTTCGGCGAACGAATTTATTTTGGGTTTAATAGCGAAAAATAGGTCGTTAGATTTACCTTTAGAAGAGGAAGATTTAATAGACTCCATTAAAAATGGGTTATCGGAAGAATATGCAGGTGTGCTATCGACGGCAAAATTAGATAGTACCAGAGACATTATGTATATATGTTCTAAATTTGAAGCACTGTCGGGGACGAGGCGACAGAAGAAATCTCAGGTGATAGGAAAGATGATGGAGTTTTCAAACGATTCTCCTCATCATGAAAATACTACTCGTAACGAGAGGGAAACGCACCCTTTACATCAGTATAGGAGGAATCAAGCTCGAGGCGTAGAGTCTGATTCGAGAGATATAGATTTTCGGCGTAGTGATAGGGTAGGAACGAGTCAAGAAGTTTCGGGAAGTCGTAGAAATTTTGGTGTCGGAAATTCTAATAAAGAATACGGGAAGGCTGGAAAGGTTTGCTTCTATTGTCAAAGACAGGGGCATGTTCAGGCGAACTGTTTCACAAGGTTGAGGAGAGAGGGGAAAGCATTCAATTCGGATGACAATCGGAAAGGTGAGAAGACACCTTATAAGGTTAAGAACGAACAATCTAAGGCGTAATAGAATTGTTTTACGATGTAATCATGTAAATAGGTTAGGTTTTAGAAAAAAAATTCCATATTATTCAGGTTAAGTATAGTTTAAAAAAAAAAAGGTATATGTAGTATTTACTGTGTGTGCGTTACGCAATTTTAATTACTGTTGCGAATATTGTATGAAAATTAGGTTTATTTATCGGGTCGGTATAGCACCACCAGTGGAAGGAAAAAATAATCTTCGTTTTGAAAGATTTTTATTTCAGTCCGTAAAAGTTGGGAAAAATAGAAATTCCCATAATAAATATTTATACTTGATTGCAGAAACGGTATAGCGCCGTGGTGTACGGCGAAATTTACTGTAAGCGCCGTGAGCGTGTTTGAATGTTAGCGGAGTAACAAACCATTCTAAAGATAATTATTCCATTTAATTATATTTTGATTGCGCCGAAGGGAATTAGTGATTTGTTTCGTTTGAGGTTTTAGAAAGGAGTTATTTTTTTGTTATGTAATCTTCTCAAGTTTAAGATGCAATACAGCAACCTTTATCGGCGGGGCCGTTTTGAGGGTTATGTGAAATCAATTATGTATGTGAGAACACAGAGAGTTTGAGTACGGAATGTTTGAAGTTTTGAAAATCCATGGATAATAATTAGTGATGAATGAATGAGGAAATGTGATGAAGGTAGGTAGTGACATGTTAAGAAAATTTTTGGTTCGCATTGACGCATCAGATTTGGTTCGTCTGTCTTTAGGGTTGTTGTAGTAAAGCAGTTGTCACAGGACAGCGAAGATATTCTAGATAGAGAAGATAATAATGTTCTGTTGTAGTATGGATGAACCTATAAAAATTAAGTTTTTTTTTGTGAGAAAAATGTTAGCCGTTTCGTGAAATACTTTGTTTATTCGAGTATGTAACAGAAGGTTTGAGTGGGAGAGTAAAGGTGCTATTGAAATTGTTTAACGGTAAATGGATGAGGACAGACTACTCGACTTTTCAAAGTTTGAGGTGAAATCTCTGTAAGAGAATAGGATGGTTTTGACTTTAAGGTCAATTGTGTCAGCGTACAGTGCGTCTGGGCGAGTTTGAATTCCGAGATGCTCATTTGTTTGTTAATTGTTCATTTATTTGATTTGATTAAGTGTAGTACATATCATATAATGATTTTTATATGTTAAATTTACAAGTTTTTTTTTTGTTTTTTGAGTCAGTTGAGACAAATGTTATTGATATTGTCTGATGTTATGTACAATGTACAAGTAAAGTAGACTCCATTAAATTGAAGTCATAAAAATATAGTTTGATTTTTGAAGACTATTGAAGATTAAAAGAATTGAAGGTCGGATAAATTGAATTTGAATTTGATTCATAATGTTTAAAATCAAAGTGAGAAAGAGTTTAATAATATTAATAATTTTTTTTTGGTAAAATTCATCTTGTAATTGATAATATGAATTTGTAAAATGTAATATGGAAGTTTGGAGAGTTCATTTTAGGTTAAACCCTTCATTATGAAAATTTTTAGTATTTTTTTACTTTACTATATTGTTGTTTTTATAAATTTTGTCGGAACCACTAGATGAGGTGGGTAATGATTTTAACGATTTTGCTTGTTACCTCCGAAGATATGATTTACCTAGTAGACATTGAATCTGAAGCAAATCGTTTGGCGCCCAAATAAATTTGTAAATATTAGTTTTAAGTAATCTGAGCTGGTTGGCAATGAACTCTCTGAATTCTCCAATTTTTGGAAACTTAGGTTTATAAGTGATTTTCCTGTAATTTTTTAATTAACTTTCAAATTCGGTACCTAGTTTAAGTTTTATGATGAAGTGTTGTGTGGTCACTTGGCGCGGTGTGAAATTTAGGAAAAGGTTTGGAGATAGGTTATCCGAGAATAGGGTAGAATGGGGTAATGCGGGTGATGTGTTAGGAACACATTTAAAAAAAAAAAGATTTTTTTTTTTATGTGAGGAGGGGTGTATTTGTAACAGTTATTTTTCACGTTTAATATCGAGTAGCAGTGTATGCTAATTTATGAACACATCTATGCGTCGTCAGGATGGGTAGCGCTCCGAGCGGCAATACTAAGTATTAAACATGTCGTATCTGGACACTATATATTAGAGGTGAACTTAGCAACGGCGAGAGAAAAAGATCAGACGCCCTGACGAGAATGTAATTCTTTTATTGTGTTAATTTTAAATCACCATTTAGTTTAAGTGAAACTAGTTATTGTGGGATAAATTGTTAAGGGTTTTCAAATGTGTCGCGAGCCCGTATTAATTGGCAGGTATGTAGTTGAGAAATTTATAAGTAATTGTGATTAAATTATTTTTTTCATAGTGTTGATACGCAACATTACTAATTTTCGTTAAAGATTTTTTGGTAACTAGCATGACACGATTTGTATTCTTATTTCAGAATACGGGTCGCTGGCTTGGGATAGAAATACCTAGGTTTGAATATCGCTGGCTTGGGGTAGAAATACCTAGGCTTAAGTATCGCTGGCTTAGGATATAAATACCTAGGCTTGAGTATGGATATATAATTGCTAACTTGAGCTAGATGTCCCTGCGTTTGAAATTTTAAATCGATGGGTTGGGGTCGTAAAGTATATCATGCCGTCTTGTATAGTCATGATGAGGCAAATTGTACAGGAGGGAATCTGGGGATGATCCAGGTATAACTCGAGCTGTCCACGGATTTGAGGGTCAATAAACTTGGAAAGTGGTGGTCCCTTCTTGCGATGCGGGAATCGTAATTTCAAGTATTGAACGTCTACCATGGATGTGAATCTGGTGAGCGTAGCGGCAAATCAGGATTAATTTAGTTAAGTCGAAGTTTTTCTTAATTTATGTAGTATTTGCTTTTGGTGACCACACGAATCGTTGTAGTATTTTGTTTGATGAAGCTGTGAATACGCTTGTTAAATTTACCTTTTTTTTATATGTTCTTTTGTACCTATGGTTGTACGTTTGACTCGCAACGGTTGAAATACCGTATGTACATAAAGGCGAGGAAAGAAATTGAAGTAATATTCAAATGTAGTCGAAGTAGTTTATTTTGATTTTTGAGGAATTTCTACCAGTCTATAAGTTAGTATTTGGTGGAATTTACATTTACTTTCTACTGAAGAAAGTCCTTTGAGTTAATTATCGACTGGAATGTTTTTTGATTAGTTTTAAGAAAATGTTAATATTTGTAGAATCTGTAGAGAATTTTTTATGAAATTTGATCATATTTGTTTTATTTATGGAAATTTATATGATTTGGTCTTGAAATTAAACGATGTTCAATTTGTTATTAATTTACTTCTTTCATTTGAACATAATGTTGTGTTGTCTAATTGCCCTCTAAAGGAAATGGTATTTGGTAGGCTTGCATCGTAACCCTATCTTGAGAAAAGAGTTAAAATCAAACATGCTTGATAGTTGAGAATTTTATTTTAGTAGCCGGGCATCACATAATGAAGGTAATGTGATTAAGTAAATATTCTAGAATCTTTTAGAAGATTTATTGTGGATGAGACCACACTCTCTTAAGCCTCTCTCCTGATGGCAGACCACAACGAGCGGTTTGAAAGAGGACTTCAGTCCTAATTCAGGCAGCTTATTTGTGTGCATGACTTTTCTCGAGTACTGGAGATTATGAGGAGTCTCTGGTCCTCGAGGAAAAAGTGTTACAAGTGTTGTTACGAAAGTTAATAATTTGGGATGGTTTGGGCATGTTGAAAGCATGGATTTACAAAATAGAATTACAAAAAGAATGCATTCGGCGAAAATGTGTAAATTGAATGGGGGTAAGTAGGTACCTAGTAATGACTGGTATTCTCAAATTCACGTTCCAACTCAACGCAAGAAGCTCTTGCTTAGAACTTAATCGGTTACCAGTAGTTACGCAACTAATGTATTGGATAAAACATTTTCAGAATACAGAAATGTCAAAAGTCTCAATAAAAATTGGATACGACGCAACTCAATCGTCTGTTTTTCATTTCAGAATAATAGTCCTTGTATGAGGAACGTACCAAATGTCGGTGGGTGAAGCAACAGTATAACATGCTTTGACAGAAAAATAGTGAAGGTCACGGGTTAAAAAAACTTTTATAAAACTGAGTGTTTTCCGGGAAAGACTTCGGTATAGAGTTTAGATTTGCCCGTAGAGTTCTATTACCTATTTGTAAAGAGCGATTCAGTCCAATAGTTTGAGAAGTTGTGGCCTTCAAAGTTGGGCAATGCCCCAGATAATTTGACCAGGTGACCCGCTGGGGTTTCCCCGTGTCCTCGTCGTTATGTATTTCTGTCAGTTGTAACCTAACCTATATTAATCCATATTAAAATCATAAGGTTACATCCAACATTTACTAAGTGGTGACGTATTTAGAAACATTGTTACAATGTTCCATTAACTTTCTAGGTTAAAAATGAATATTAAGTGGAGTTGTCTTTTTCTGCAACAAGACTCATTATTAAACAGTTAATTCATGTAATTTTACCTACCTAGGTATTTTACAATTTATGGCTTATCTAATGAGACAATGTGAGTTAAAAAATGTAAAAAAAAAAATAAAAACGCGGGTTATTATGATCAAAATCCATAGGTAATTTTGTGGTCAAAACTCCTTTTTAACGACACAATCCTTTAGTTAGTGTGAAATATGTTAAAAGTGGATTTGTTTTCACTTTGACCGAGCCCAGATTTATTTTGAAATAAAAAAAACTTGAACGGAAAGAAAAAACTGAAATTAGCACTCGATATAATTAAAATTTTTAAACCTGTCAATTTCTAACAGTCAATAGGCACCGTCCAAACATTCATAATGCGTTCGATTCAGAAGTATTCAATGCGATTCATTTTTGGTATTTTTTTATAGGCTGGGGTTCGAAAATTAAAAAGGTTTATTTTTTTTATTGCGTTATCTTACACAAAAAAGAGTTGAATGCCATCTAACGAAGGGTAGTGAAACTATATGATACATTTTTATCTAACCGTATTCTTACTGGAATTAATGGTTTGAAATTCAATGGTTTCTTACTTTATAGTGAGTAGGTACCTACATTATGTATGAATCAGCAGGGTTATTCTCGTAGCGGTTTTATTGCATTCTTATTGAAAAGATATCTTAAAGGGCGGCTCGGATAATGATTGGACCAATCAGAGAAAAAGAGGGAGTGTCTACAATACGATGTAGCCAATCGTGGAACGATCATGACACTCCCCCTTTCTCTCTGATTGGTCCAATCCTTATCCGAGCCGCCCTTTAAGATATCTTTTCAATAAGATTCCAATAAGACCGCTACGAGAATACGGCTGCAGAAACCTCTCAGAATCACTCATTGTTTGTAGTCTGATTTGTTGTTTGGAGAAATTAAGGTGAGTAGGTACCTATACGTTTCATAATAATTATGCTCACTTTTTTAATACATATAACAGAAATCCAATTAATATGAAAATAATTTAATCAGCTATGATGGCGCAAGATTGAGTGCAATGGAGAGCTGTTGTGGCCTCCCTATGCTCCTAAATGGGGTTTGAAGGGAATATGTAGGTAATTTAATACATTCCTATTGGAAAATATTCAACAGTAACTAACATTACATTTTCCAACTAGATTCCTTTTAAATATCTAATAATTGGTAAAAACTTTTTTTTATTTCAATGACACATCTAAAGTTTGTTTGCAAATTTTAATACATGAAAAGACATTAATAATTATTATTAGGTATAACAAAATTAACCCATTTAAGGATAGTATAATATGAAATAAAAAAATTCGACACGTTTCATTATATTTTTTTAAAATACATTCAGGGCGGGTCCATGTTAATAAAAATACACTTCCGACATTTCACACATAAAGCAAAGCTTGTGTAATGAAAGCGGTAATGTTGTCATGTTAAGAAAAAATAACATCATATTATGTAGGTATATCTCAATATGTAGGTATTTAGATTTATCGCGGTAGGTATAGAATTTTAAAATTTTATCCTATAGGCACCCACGTACTTTGCAAATAAAGACATTAATTTTCCTAAAACGGAAAGAAAAACTTAAAGTAGATAGCACTATAATTTAAAATTTTAAACGTGTTACGAGCTAAGAAACTTTTGAGAACAACTAGTAAGTATTACTCATAGTATTTGGAATATACATGAGCCTTGTGATCGGAATTAAAAAAAAATAGATTTCGCTGAAATTAATTTTCTCGGCGTTTTCGAGGGTGTAGATTCCAAAAATGCAAAAAAAAAATTTTTTTTAATTTCCACGTACCCGTACCTACGCGTACGCCAAAAATGTGTGCGCACCCATAACTCATAGTAATTCTTATCCGATTTGATTGAAATTTGGTAGAACGGTTAGCCCCTCGATGTAGATGAGTCAGTAAAATGTTGATATCTGTACCTTCAGGGGAACCCTCTTAAAGTATCCAAAGAAAATTTCACTTGTTCTAGAAAAAGGGCTAAAAAAGAAAAAAAATTCTTCGATTTTCATAAAATTTGGTATACGGGTTGGTCTTATGCTACTACACAAGCACGTACATACATAAATTTGAGGTCCGTAACTTCAGTGGGTCCCCCTTAAAGTACCGATTAATATTGAATATGTACCTAGTTCTAAAGCAGATAATAAAAAGCTCCAATAGTCGATATCATTTTAAAGTTTCTATAATAATTCCAAGGATAAATTCATTTTAATCGTAAAATTATGAATTTTTATGCAAAGATATGTTTTACACGAAAAGGCTGTTATAATATACTATGAGTTTTGGGCTACCCTAGGTTAGCAGCTTTATTTTACATCAGTTCCCGTAGACAGATTCAAATTGGCGTTCGACTACAAACGAAGATTTCGCCAATGTATAGTGCGAAAAAATTAACTGTCCACTGGAACATAATAAACAATTATTAAAACCAAACAATGACACTTATTTATTCATTTATGATACAATGATATGTCACTCAGCATAAGAGTTAATACCTTTTCGCTGAGCGCCATAAAAATATAAAAGTGGACGGTTAATTTTCTGCCTACTCTACATTGTCGAAGAATTCGTTTGTAGTAGTCGATCGCCAAATTGAATTTGTCTAGGCCTACAGATCTTGACCCAAAATCAGCCAGAGAAAAAGTAGGAAAAAATGTCTGATTTGAATTTCAAAGAGACTAAATCATAGGAGTTCATATACCTACCAAGTGCATAAAACTGAAGTAGTTAGGTACCTATAGTACATATAGGTTCCTACTTATCGGTAAAATAATTATTCTGCCTAAGATAACTGCCTATCTAATTATATACTATATAGCCTTATTGCACTGCAAAAGGCATGCACACAATGGATAAAAGCAAAATAGATAAGAGAACTTGACCCAGATTTTGTGTGCATTATCAAGATTCATCTACATAATATTAAACTGTGATATAACTTTTGTCCCATTTTGATCCTTTCGAACAACAGATAGTAATTATTTTCCCTAATTTCCTACTCGGGAATCGAACCTCAGTATTGGGGAATAATTTCAATAGCAGCAAACAAACATTTTGAATTGTATATAGAGCCTGAAAAATATTATGTACCTAATAACGTATAAACTATAATATAAGAAAAGATAAGAATGAGAGTTTAGGGAGCGTTCAAGTATTACGTAACGCAATATGGGGGGGGGGGGGGGGGTATTCTTGTATAACGTTACTATTGTATTACCGGCGCCGCAATAAAGTTATTTAGTGACTGAGCATGTGTAGGTAACATAATAACTTATTTAACATAATTAGCAGCAAATCCTGTCGATATGGATATAGAAAACTCTCTGACTTGACAATAGATATAAAAAGAGTCATAATAAACTTATTTGATTGTGTCAAGTACCTATCACATATTTTGTCGATATAATATTTCCCTGGGACAACAATTATTATTGTAATTATTGTCATAGTCACGAATATCGACATACGGGCGAATATTATATTAGTATGAAACATATTTCTCATAGTTGTATCTATTGTTTCAGTCATATCAACAATATTTCGCGGATTAAAAATGTGTTCGATGTAAAATTCAATGAAAATATACCGAGTTATGTACGGTCTTGCCAATTAATATATTAGATAGGTACCTACCTAGGATATTTTCAAAAAAGCCATAAATAATAAGATCTACGGATTTAAATTGTAGGTGCTAGTACATAAATATTAAAATTTAATGCAATATTGATGATTTTATAAACAGTTTACTGTATTACCGACATATACCTACCTAGATACAGATATATGTATAATATATTATGCACTATATTTTACTTATAAATAAATTATGTATTATCAATTATTGTTACTTACGTACCTACGTATAAAATCTTTATAATCACCATAATTAATTTAAAAATCTATAAAAAAATTGTTGTGAAAATATTTCTAAATATTATTACATAACACATTGCGCAGAAAAAGTATATCATGAAGATGAAAAAATGGTCGGAAAAGTTTTTTTTTTTTTAATTTTTTTTCGATTCAATTACGGATATTTAGAACACTCTTTTCATAGTCCATTCGCCATATTTTTTTTTTATATTTTAGAAAAAAGTCACTTGAATTTCAAACAAAGCACGTCCACTTTTTCAAAAAATCTACTGCGCACTATTTGTGATTTGATGTAAAATAAAATTGTGATAAATTATTACTCAGATAAAAAGATAGAAAATAGTACACATTTCATAGAAAAATCTAAAATTTTCCATTTTATAATATTTTTTGTACGTAAATGACAGATTGGCGTTTTGTTCTATTTCAACATTTATATCAATTTCATTTTGGGTTCAAAATTGCATAAATTTGTATAGGGATGTGTTCGGTTTTCGCTTGGGTAACGTTATCTTTTTAATGTCTATAAGTACGTGTATGTGAAGTAGACCTTAGAGCATAGAGATGCCAATCGTCCTTTGGAAATAATTTTGCAAAATTAGTATCAATTCTAATGAAGACAATTTGTTCAGTTCAGTTCAATTGTCAAGAAAAATGGGATAATTATGGAAAAAATTGGATGAGACATTGTCATGAAAGATACTTATCTCATGTTGAACCATCTATGAATGCAACGTCATCAACAGAACTGTTGGCTCACTGAAGAGAACGAATTAAAAAAAAAATCATTTTGAAATTCAGAAGTGACACTGAAAATGTGTTCTTTGGAATTTGTATTTTCGTTCCAATGAAGGGCAGTAACGCCACCCTTTTGTAGTAGTAAGCACAACAGTTCTTCACTGTCAGTTGTTCTGTGATGGGAAGGATAGATGATCTTAGTAGTCGAAAGACAAAATTGTGGGGTTCCACAAGGATACATCCTTGGAACCCTATTATTTATTATTTATTTAAATAACTTGCCTGGCATCGTTTATAAAAAAATCTGAAGATATAATGTTCGTCGACGACACCTGTTTAATTCTTAAGGGTGAAAAGAATTGTAAATTAACCGTTGATAGTGCAATAGATATGATAAATAACTTAGAAGAATGGTTTAGTGATAATTGTTTAAATTTAACTACGACGAAAACAATAAATAATGATCTAAATTCTAATGAAGACAATCATTTGTGAAGAATAATTCAAAAATCAAGAAAAAATATTTATGAATATTCGAGTATTTGAAAGGAAAAAATGGATTAGACCCTGTTAAGAAAGTTGATGACCTCAGAAGTCAAAAGACAAAAGGGGTCATAAGAATTTTTTGAGGTTTTTACAATATTTCTTCCAAAAGTTTCTAGAAATGATCATATTATAAGTATAAGCTGGCAGTCGGCAGAATCTCTCCTTCCCATGTGATGGCTTAGGAAGAACTATGGTAGGTATGAAATTATTGTGTGCAATTCATCTATGTATTTAACTATAGTAATTAAGCTGTTTTAATTTTTAATTATTGAAAAAGGGTAGGTAGATATTATTAATTAGTTCGGTGTGGAAATATTTAGAAATAGGCGGCTGACATGTCATGGCTAAGAAGACCATGGATAGGGCACGTGGAGGCGTAAGTATGTAGAAGTAGTTGATCATACTAAAGCCGAAAATGATTAATTTATTGTTTAGAAAATCCAATCACTGATGGCTATGGAAAAAAACCTGTTAGTAAATATTAAGACCAATAGAAAAAAGGGCGTTTTAAAATGTTTTTAAAAACATTTTTTTTAAATCCTTAAGACTTTTCAAAGTGTTTGGGGTTAGTTGTTAGAAACCACAACTTCGTTGTGGTAAGCTCGCCCTCTGTATGTTGATTCTGTGATTTCTTTGTTATGTTAAGTTTTTGTGTGTATATGTA
The DNA here is from genome assembly GCA_963576905.1 of Mystacides longicornis. Classification (NCBI taxonomy): domain Eukaryota; kingdom Metazoa; phylum Arthropoda; class Insecta; order Trichoptera; family Leptoceridae; genus Mystacides; species Mystacides longicornis. The sequence continues at coordinate 8,370,983 of OY756431.1, read as the reverse complement.
AACAATGTACCTACAGTAAAGTATAAATAAATGAATGTTTCTATGCCATTTTGTGATTATTCGAACTTGGCAAATACATTTGCTTAATTATTTTGTTTGTAAAAGCTTATTTTTAACTAAACTTTACTTCTTTTTACATGCATACATATAGGTGTTGAAAATAACATAATATCTTTCGCAAATTACCTACCGATACTATAGTAAACATAACATACATATTACAATTGTGTAGAAAAAAAATTTTTTTGGAACATTCTTTTGAACATTTTTAAAGTGAAAAACACTTTGACCCGACCGAGAACCGGGACCTCTTGATCAGAAGTCGACAACTCTAGACTAACGAGGTTGGTGATAATTAAATACACACACAAAATTAAAACAATAACTCCAGCAGGCGGAAATAAAATGGGTCCCATTTCTGTAAAGTATCACACAAATTAAAACTTAACATTGAGAATGAGAACTGAATGTCATTTCAGCTGCTCTTTCATATGCTACAAACGTAAAACCTGTATTTTTAGATCAATTATTGAATTGGTAGTCCTGAAAAATCGTACAAATCGCTTCATGTTTTTCATAAAATATACTAATCTACTTAAAGCAAAATGATAGATAGCCTATTGAATATTGTTATCACTTTACGTGTGTGAAGCCTGTTTCATAATTAAACACTATTAGAGAATTCAAAATTATTAAAGACTATTTGAGAATTCAAGAAGGAAGAAGGCATCAGATATCCTGGCTGCGGAATTGTTTCGAGCGGCTCAGGACAGAGAAATATTCGGTAGAGTGATCCCCAACGTTGAGGCTGGGGATCACTCTACCGAATATTTCTCTGATTGATCTGATATGGCACCATGATAAGAAAAAGACAAAGCTTTGCGATATTTGAAAGGGTTTCGACATTTCGCAATATCCTGTATTGGTAAATGATTATCTCTCTTTCTAATAGTTCATGATAAAGACACTATAAAAAGCATCCCTACACAAGGTTTGTGTTCGTGTCAAGCTGTCACTTCGTTGGCAGATCCTCGCTTTCTCTTTATATTAAGCTAAAAGGACGTGCTTGTTCTTTTACCTATTTATATCATAGACCTAGGATCCTTTCTGCCAACGTGGTCTCTCCAGTGTTTCCTCTCTCTATTCCGCTCTACGGATATACCTTGTTCTGCGGATTTTCTCATTTGGGATTCTATCTCTGAGTGTTTTGCTTAGGATTGATTTTAAAATCTTTATTATTGTAGATTTTGTAACAAGTTCCTCCAAGTCTCTCTATCTTACGCCAGTTGCACAGTTTCACCCCAGCTTAGTCCAGCCTCTTGTAAAACCGCAGTGAATACCCGCTTGATCTTGTACTGCCTCGCCTTCTTGTCCCATTCGAACTATAGAAAAGGCTAGAATATTCAAGACTCTTGGGGGCATGCAGAGAACATCATATCAGACATAGTGATACCACCTATATAGTCCCCAAATTCTGTCGCAAAAATCTGTTCTGCACACTGAGGATCTTCGTCTGTTGAGCCTTCGTTAGATGCCAGGATTCATATCCTTATAATACACTGGCAGAATGCACGCATTAAAGAGGCGACACTTTTGGTGAAGAAGTTAGTGGATTTTCAAAATTTCTCCATTTTCTTAAAGGATGAACTCGCCATAGCAATTCTTATGGAAAGTTATTTATCAATTCGCTGCCCAAATCAAAGTGTCAAATGAACTCCCAAGTAGGTACCTATTTGAAACTGTTGACATTTTCGACATCATCACACGAAGGTACAAATGAAATTCATTAGTTTGCGAACATATAGGGCACAATAGAACTTAGCTGTTATTTGAATTCATGTGTAGTCCAACTTTCAAAATACATGTACTCATTGATATATGATTGAGTCTATTATATCATCCCAATGAGTAGATAAGTACCACATTATATGATTGCATCATACAATCGCATGCTGGAATGCGATTCCCCTCACTATGCATTTTTTCTATTTCCTTATCAGTGTAGGTACCTACCTACCTACGATGCAGTCCAAGTATCTACCTACCTAATTCTACTCATATTATATTCAACAGTGCTATATTAAATAATTAATACCTACCCATCTACCAACATGTAGCGGTAGGTACCTATATTAAATAAAATAAAATAAATAAATATTATATAAGTACCAAAGTAGATACCTAGGTATAGTCCGCGCCACGAGAGAATGTCCTACCGGTATAGGGTATTTCAACAGTAGGTACTCGGCTCAAAAATAATATTTTTTTATTTATTTAAAAAGCTGCCAAAATAATTATTAAAATATGTAGGAATATTTAATCTCTCAAGGAATTAATATGTGTAGGTACCTAATGTTTCTTTACTATTTTACAATAATAATTGTATTTAGGAATCGAAAAAAAATAACGGCTTTACTCTCCATTGTTGTATAAGTTAAGATTTTTAAATGCTTACAGTTAAGTAAGTTATTCTAGGAAGTGCAGCAGAACCCAGGTATCAATAGCTGTTTTTTTGTTAATGACTAATAATCGCTTTGTTTTTATAGAAACGACAACATACCTAGTACCTACCTTTATAATAAGTGAAATCCAGATGGGTATATATAAAAGGGTCGTTTTTTATCAATAGAACTGATTATTCTTTGGTTTTGTTTTCTTAGAAAGACAGTTATATGCCATTTTTTATATTTGGGATTCCTCAATGATGATTTGTTTTCTGACAGGGAAAAGTATCTAACAAGGATTTTTAATACATTTATCAAAAAAAATAAAAACAATACTTAAACAAAATATATAAAAAGTAAAACAAATAAACATACAATAACATAAATCTTACTTAAATAATTTTTTAATAAAATAAACAGCTATTAATATTAAAAAAAAATTTATATCTCGCTAAAAGAATCTTCCTCAGAAGATTCACTATTTGAAACATCTATAATAAATTGTTCATATCCTCAAACGCCACATCTCGCATCCAATATTCCGCCTCAACTTCTTGGATATGTATTGTCTGCAATTGTTGCATTCCGTCTGTTTTCTTCAATAAGTTCTTGGACCGAACTTAAGGTTATATCGATGTTTCTGGATCCAACGTAACCCTTGAGAATACCCCAACTTTCTCAATTGGGTTGAGGTCAGGGTGATAGGGAGGCAACCGCAACACGTCATGACCTTTTTCATTAAAGAGACGATCGATTGCGTAGTCCTTATGATGAGGTTTATGAAGCGTAATAAGTCTGTAAAGTTCCGTTTTCAGCAAATCATCCATGAATGGGATGGATCTCCTTTCAAGCCATTCCTTCATTTCGGCTTTCCTTGAAGATGAATTGGGAGTAGGATTTAAGCATCAGACATTTTAAAAAACTTTTTTGTAACCCTGTACTTCAAGAAATTGACAAACGTGCGAACACCTCGAACAGCAGAACGATACTGGCAGGCAGGTAGAACCAATCAGCACGGGTTAACGCAACACCACACAGACGCACGGCGTGTAATGTAGGCCACACACGCTCCGGTATACCTGCACAGGTCGCCTGCGCAGGCGGCCTGTTCAGGTATACCGGAGCGTGTGTGGGAGTAGACCTGTGCAGTTTTTTAGACCTGCGCAGGCGACCGGAGAAGAATCGAAAATCAATTCTTTCACAGGTTCACCGGAGCGTGTGTGGCGGCACTCCGGTCGCCTGCGCAGGTCTTTCAGTAGTTTTCCAGCGTTTGCGTGGAGTGGTTGTACATTCCTTTAATTGCATATGGCTCAGTCGGGACTCGGGAGTAGAACTAGATGAGTTTTTTAATAATATTTTTATATTTAGTATATTGCATTGTATTAAATTCTTTTTTATTACTATAGTTATACATGATATTATATTATTATTTAATAAATAAATATTTTAAATAATAATAGGTAAATAACACTCTTCTATACATCCAATCCAAACTCCCTTAACGCCCTACTTAGGGACATATGGAGGCAACAAGAGCTCTCCATTGCGCTCGATCTTGATTATGACCTGTGCAGATTCCTCAGCTCTGCTTCGAAAAAACGGAACACAGTATGAGAGGGTCTTCCTCTTCTTCGGGACCCTGATGGCAGGAAGAACAGCGCTCTCGGCCAACTGTCATTCGGCATCCTTAATACATGTTCCAGCCAAGTCCATCTCTTCCACATAATGGTAAAAGTGATGGGCTCACGCTGGGTGCGCCGACGTATAGCGTCGTTCGTGATGCAGTGGTACCATATTACACCCAAAATTCTCCGGAGGAATGTTGGTTCTTCTACATAGGTGTCAGTATAGCCGGCGGAACTCAATGCTTGAAGCATTCTCTACCAGTCAACCGGTCCCGTCCAATCATGACATGAGACAGGATTCCAACCCCGAGTAGAAATTTCAAGTGAAAAACACATTGAAAATTTCTAACCCGGCCGGGAATCGAACCCGGGACCTCTTGATCTAAAGTTGGAGCCTTTGCCACTAGGCTACCGAGTTCGGAGTTTTGAATTTTTTAAAATATTTAGATTTATAAAAGAAAATAAATAATAAAAAAAATTCAAGTAAAAAAACAGAAATTCCGTCCCGACCGGGATTCGAACCCGGGACCTCGTGATCTGAAGTCCACACCTGTAACCACTACGGTACCGTACCGAGGTCGATCAAATATAGTCAGTAATCAAAAAAATTAATAGCTTTCTAAGTAACTGCGCAGGCCGCCTGCACAGGTATACCGGAGCGTGTGTGGCGGCACTCCGGTCGCCTGCGCAGGTCTACCTTACGGTAGACCGGAGCGTGTGTGGGCGTTATGAGGTATACCTGCGCAGGCCGCCTGCACAGGTATACCGGAGCGTGTGTGGCAGGCATAAGACAAATGCATTAACTAATACTAATGATGAGGACATAAGCTCGTGGTTTTATCTATACGTAAGATGCTGATATGCGTATAATATTGAGGTGGCATATTTTAGTCCATTATGAAGAATACACTTACGCAATTAGTTTGTACGTAGGTAGGTAAAAATTAAAAAAATAGAAATGATAGCACAATAATACTAATTTGAGACAGTGAAAGAGGCGGTTGGTGGTCCTGTGGTATAAGTCGACCTTCAGTCAACGGCTTTCGTTCGCACAGAGTCCTGAAGGTCGTGATGTCGAATCCCGGTGACGACTATTTTCACTTTACAACACAACCCTTTGTTTATCGGGAGAGTGTATTTCTGATGTTCACTTAAAAAGAGCTTAAAGCATTTTTTTTTTAAATAAAAATAAAATTATTAGAATTATCACACTGTATTCCGTTCCACTGAATCATTGCTGAGGTATTTCAGAGAACATTTTTGAAGGATCAACCGTAGGGGAGATCCCTCATTTCCTCACTATACCTACCTACATTTTGGTAGGGGTTCCAAAAAGATAATTGATTGAATGAATAATTTTAATTACCAGCAGTGAAACTTGTCTAACGACAGGTATAGAAAAAAGTTGATTGTTCTATAAATCACCTTAAATGTTTCTAATCACTTTCTTCCCGTAGGAACAGTTGCATGTAGGTAGGTACCACTGTTTCAGTATCACACATTTCGTAAATATGAGCCTAGGGATTATGAAGCCGGCTTTCGTACTGTTTCGTGCGGAGGTCGTGGTTTCAATCCCGGGTGCCGACCCTCTACCGCTTATTAGGTTCTTTAAACCAGAATTGACGTTATAAATTGATTGAGAAAAACACATTTTTTTGTTATTTGTATGATGCGTTTCTTCGAAGCAGAGCTGAGAGGTTAAGACACTGCGTGGGAGGAGTTCTTTGAAGCCCGCAATATAGAGCGCGGTGGAGGGTTTTTATTGCTTTCTTAGGCCCTTAAGTGAGGTCAAAAAGGAAAAAGTTAGGTAGTATTATATTTTAATACCTAATAACGCATGCAACTATCATTTCATTTGTACTTCCTAGACAAATTAGGTTATTATATCACTGTTAATCATAGGATAAAAATTATAATTTAGAAAACTTATATCTAGGTATATTTTATTAGATGCTTGGAAGAGATTGCTACGACAATAAAACTGCTACGTTGTTAACGTAAAATGATCACACTAAACCAGCCTTCTATATAAATAACAGTAGAAGACGGTCGTAAGCCCGTAGTGGTTTTGTTCCATTTAAAAATCGAACATCAGTAATGAATTCTTACAGTTTTTAGTTGTTACATGTTAATAAAACTGCTGGTTCATTGATCTTTTTTACGCATTTTTTTTATAATTTAACTTGATTATTAATATTATTATACTGTAGAGGTCGTGTAGGTAACTTTAATGTAAAGTTATACGATGCATGCGTGTTTCAATATTGGACTTTATGCTTCAACTTGAATAGGTATGTAGAAAATGTTCCTGTGTTTAGATATATTATCTACCAACACCGAGTTGCATAAGAAAAAATAATAAGTAAACTAAACTAAAAATAGTACCGCGTGGAAGAAGTGAGTAGGTATCAGTCCATGCCTCTCTCAATGAAGAATCTAATGACACAGGTCAGTGTTAGGTGTGTGTGTGCGTTTCTGCCTACTCCGACTCTGTGTGCGCCTGTGTTGGTGTTCTGCACTCGCAGGACGATGAACCTGGGAACTGCTGCACTCTCAATAAACAGAGAGTGGGCAACATCTACACTACAACACCGATTATAATATTGTATCAAAAAAAAATATTGTAGGTGTGTGAAAAATATGGATTCAGCCCCCGTAGACAAATTCAAATTGGCGTTCGACTACGAACGAAGATTTCGACAATGTAGAGTAATAAGAAAATTATCTGTCCACTTTTTATATTTTTATATAAGTGACTTTGTTTGGTTTAAATAATTGTATATTATGTTCCAGTGCACAGTTAATTTTTTCGCACTATACTTTGGCGAAATCTTCGTTTGTAGTCGTACGCCAAATTGAATTTGTCTACGTGATCACGATGATGAGGTAGCTGTTGGTACGGTTCGATCTCAGTACCCCTATTCTGTAGCAAGTGTAGGGTAGTCACTTGAAAAAAAGTGACTATTAGGCTATAGGTACATTTTGTATGAAAAACGTCTATACCTATGCGATTCTCGCATTCGATACGTATAGACGTTTTTCATACAAAATGTATCGCCTAATAGTCACTTTTTTCAAGTGACTACCCTACCCTTGCTACAGAATAGGGGTCCAGGTGCCGACCATTTTCCTCTTTCGCGACACCAGCTTTAAGAGGCTTAGGTACTGTGAAAGAGTTAAAAAAATTACGTGTGTTCACTTTGAGTGAACACAGATTCATTTAAAACAAAAATAGTGTTTATTGGGGGTCACAAAAATCAAGAGCACTTGTTCACTTCAACTAGGTGCTATTAGCTGTGATAAGTGCTCTACAGTGACTTGTTTTTTTGCAACGTGTATACAGAATGCTCCGTACTCCGTGGCCCTATATGGTGATTAACACGGAGGTGTTGGGAAGAGCTGGTCTTGAGAGGGAATTGTTAACCAGCATTAAGAAAAGGACAATGTCCTACCTGGGAAACATACTTCGTTACACCAAATACAAACTGCTTCACCTAATAATGAAGGGGAAAATAGATGGAAGTCGAGGCGTGGGTAGACGGCAGATGTCCTGGCTCAGAAATATCAGACAGTGGACCGGAATCCAGCGAATGGAGGAACTGTGGGGCTAGTACGAGTTTAATCGAAAGCTAATTGCACGCTAATAACCCCTTATAAGCGTGCAAATAGTGTTCGAAAATCAAACGATCGAATCGTTCGATCATTTTTGTATGGAAATTTTTCGAAACTCTTTCGATGATCGTTTCGATATTCGATCATCGAAAACTTATACTAGTCGTACTGTTCCGGTTAGACCAGGACAGAGAAGCCTATGTAGCCGACGTCGGGGGGACCTGCTATGGCACTTGAAGAAGTACGCGTATAAGGTTTGTATAATGTAATGACTCTAACAATTCATTACTGATGTTCGATTTTTAAATGGAACAAACCTCTACGGGCTTACGATCGTCTTCTACTGTTATTTCGAAGGCTGGCTTAGTGTGATCACTTTACGTTAACAACGTTCGCCATTAGGCGGTAATTTTTAAATCTCCGAAACTCCTTGAATGTTCAACATGTCGAAAAATCCCATGTATACAACAAGTAAATATTTAATAATTAATGAAATAAAGAGATAAAAATTGGAAATTATTGAGAACAAGAATGTAACCAAATTTAAAGACTGCGACTGCTGTCATGTATTTGCTATTCGTTAAGATTTAGTTCTGAAAAATGGTCACAAGAATCTAGACATAATTAGAACGTTACTTCCTAATGATTTGGCCAGTGTATCCATTGTCGGACGAATGATTAAACAGTTTAAAGTCATTTTCAAGAAATGGGATGGCCAAATTACCTGCTTAACAAACTCAACTAACGGCTTTTGAACATCTGAACAAATTTATTTGCGGATCAGAATGTCTCTACTTTTTTGTTTGAAATCTAAAGCTTCTGGGATTTGGTAATTTGATTGTCTCTGATTGAACCTTGAAACAAACGTATCAGCTTGCATACCAAGAACTAGGGTTCGAACTCTGCTAAGAGCATGGGAATTTTAGGCTTATTAAGTAAATAATATCTGTCTAACTATAGGTTATCATGAAAATTATTATTCTAAAAACAGTTATTCGTAATCCCGGGATATACGGTATATCTCTGGGATGTCCCTGGGATATCGGGATATCCATGGGACGTCGCAGGGATATTGCCGGACATTTGGATATCCCTGGGATGACCCAGAGATATCCCGTGAGATAACTCTGGGATATCCATGGGATATCCCGTGCTATCTAGGTAGGTACTGCATACTGTCGAACTTTATTAATACAAAAATATCACACTATGTCAACTTTCGAAACAGCCCTTGAAGACGTTTAATTCAATATTTCCAACTATAATTAAAAATCGAATATAAAAACTAATCTACCTGAATCAAAAGCGTGATCTTTAAAAATATTGCCACACAAAAAAATCTTGTAACTATCGCAAAATGAAATACATAAAATGTTAGCACCAGGGTTTGAAACAGAGACCTCACGTCTCGAAAATCTCCTATTTTCGTATTGAGAATTTATAACGGTATTCTGAAACGTAAATCGGGGAGGGATTGTATTATCTAAGTCCAAATAGAGTTCACATTTTACATCTCATTCTAACGAACAAGTATCGCTTATTGCAGATTGAAAAAACACATTTCGATTCGCTTCAACTTATTGGATGACTCGACAACGTTTTAAATTATATTATTTTTCTGTTGCAGACCCCCCTCTCCCACCCATAGCCTCCCACACCTTTCCACTCCCTACTTCACGAAGCTATGACACAACTCCCATCTATTGAGTAGGTATTTATGATTTAAGTTTAATTATATTTTGATAGCTTTATGATCTACCAATAACACCAAAGTAATAACCAAAAGTAGATACCTACCTGAATGTCTTTCAATCCTTGGTATAGCTATTTAAAGTTTTTTTTCAACTTTGCGGTACTTTTCCATAACCACTATGTGGTTGAAAATATTTTGGTTTTTATAAAAAATAAAGTGATACTTGCAAAGTTGTTTTTTTTATTATCAACTTGGTATAGCGTTTCTTGGATAAAATTGGCATAACACCTTATGGAGTTTAATGAGCGTAGTTGACCAATCCATAACACAGCAATAAAAGACGGTTGTAATCCCTTAGTGGCTTAAATTTGTAAAAAAAACCTCTTGAAATCGAACACTAAGTAATTGATTAGTATAATGGTTGCAAAAATTAATTGGTTCTAATATACGCTAAAAAACATATGAGTTATTATTGTGTGTCAGTTTTGTCTGAAGACAGACCATATTCAATCCCATAAATTGAATCATAGGTAGGTATATGAAAGAATTGGGCACTCCGGTGATATATGAATAAAGGGTCAAATTTAATAGTCCCACATTCCCATAGATCAAAAAGTAGATAAATAAATTAAATTATTCGGCCTAAGACTTACATTACATTACATGTCAGACAAAATCAATATAAATAAAAGGGAGAATTGATTGATTGAGGTATATCAAGATCAATCAAATCCAAACTCCCTTAACGCCCCACTTAGGGGCATAGGGAGGCAACAAGAGCTCTCTATTGCGCTCGATCTTGCGCAATTTTTATGACATCTCCCACACCATATCCAGATTCCTCAGCTCAGCTTCGAAGGAGCGGAACACAATATGAGAGGGTCTTCCTCGTCTTCGGGACCCTGATGGGAGGAATAATAGTGCTGCCAGGACTCACACCCATACAGGAGAATGGGCAACACACACGCATCATGCATTTCGTCTCGACACTAAACGCCGACGCTTTCCATATTTCAACAAGATCAATCAGCAACCCCATATAAAACGCTTCACATTCTCTGCGCTTCCAGGTCAAAAACGACTTAGGAGGATTAGGAGCTGAAGGACAAAAGCAACAGACAGAGAAGAGAAAACTTGCTAATTCGATCAACGACTACCCAGGGATATTAGGTTCACGATGGTAACAGGGGATTAAGAACGTATCAGGAGATGAAGAAACTAACCAATATTAAGAATAAGATAATGACTATTATTCTGAAATGAAAAACAGACGATTGAGTTGCGTCGTATCCAATTTTTATTGAGACTTTTGACATTTCTGTATTCTGAAAATGTTTTATCCAATAGGCACATATTAGTTGCGTAGCTACTGGCAACCGATTAAGTTCTAAGCAAGAGCTTCTTGTGTTGAGTTGGAACGTGAATTTGAGAATACTTACCAGTCATTATATATAGGAAGGTATGATGTGTGGAAGTTGGCGTTGTATGTAACATTAATGAAAGTCAGGACTGTGAAAAAGCTTGGGGTTGTTAAATGAATTGGTTTTAATAGGATAACATACAAATAAAAATAAAGGTCTGAGAATGCATGATCGACTAAAAAAGACATGGGTTGAAGACGTAAATTTTGTCCTCAACAAACAAAAAAAAGGGGGGGGGGGGGCTACTCTCAATCCCGATTTCAATGTCGACTCTCTATACTTTTTTCGGAATGCTATGCCGGATTCAAAATAGACATACGTGCGTGAAACTGATACGTTTATGCTTAGCCATAATGGAAATGTAATAAGATTGGAATTGGGTCGGAATCGCGATGAAAATGCTGAGTAAAGCTCCAGGTCAGACGCAAAAGAAGTAAGAGAGACTGTTTATGGAATTTTATGTTGGTGGAAGAATCAAAGGTAGGTCGTGTGTCTGGATAAAAAGAGTGAAGATTCGTTCTCTCTGCTTACGTCTTAGGATATTGCATAATAAGGAAGTAATAATTTTTTCTGGTTTCGGGCATTGAAGGTCAAAGACATAAATGAGGAAACCAGACGGGTTGTGTATGTGAAGAACCGCGATGTATAAAAAAAGCTTTTCGCGTTTCCCTAACCTAAGACAATCTGTAACGTATTGAGTAATGTGAAAGTTCAAAGACCTATTCATGTAACATTATTTATAAAAGTTGGTATACCTATGAGTGCATGTGTTTAAAGCATGCATCAGGCATGTGTGTTGGTGTGCGGATTGTATATTTTTAAGTGTACGCTCACGTAAATATAGAACATGATGTATAAAGGCGGTCCAGTCCATCTGAAGCCAGCAAGGAAAAGAACTCGCGGTAATATTCAGTTGCAGTGCGACTCTTTTATATCGTATCCTTATGAGGTCAGATATAGTTTGGTCAAATTTTTTAAAAATTCCGACAGATGTCTCACTGTTTCATTAAAAAATAACAACATTGGTACGAGTATCTACCTATGTAGCAGACCTAAAGCTGGGAATACACAATAAGTACACATGCCTGTAGCTGGCACACTTGCATGCCAGCTCCTTGCACATGTCACCTACTAAACTATCATGTGTATAAGCTAACTGGCATGCCAGTAGATCGCACAACATTTGATTTACTGGCATGCCACATGAGGAAGAGGACGCGGCGGGTATGCGGGGGGCTACGAAACTTGCACGTGTAAACATCACGACAGGTACGTGCATGCCAGTAGCTGGCTGACCTGTAAAATAGCATTTCGCATATGAGTAGATATATTTCTTTTTTATTTTATCCGCAATTTTTCCTAACAATTCATCAAATTTTTCTGGCAATATTCTTAAATGGTTTCTGTAACCATCTATATCTTCTTGTCGCATTTCTGTAAGCAGACAACTACTTGCTCCAAAATCTTCCCTTCTGCTAATCCAATCTTTCATCCAAATCCGTTTTCTTTTACTTTTCTTTTTTTCTTTCATTAAATTAGCCACACATTGTACCGCTAATTGCAATACGATGAAATTTAATTCACTTCGAATGTTTTCCATTGCAAAATCTCGAGTGATTTGCATGTGATTTGGTACATGTACTTACTGTCTCGTGGCTAGCTTGTGTATACAGGCATGCAAGGACGCAATTGCATGCATGTTTAACTTGCAAATTTATCCACATCGCGCCAGTAACTTCTACATGCCATTAACAGGCATGCAAGCTATTGTCCCATTTTACTGGCATGTGTATCGCCGCCTTTAACCTAACTGTTGAAGTGATGTGTCAGGCATATTAAATTAGATTCCTTCTTTATGGTAAATTGCCATTAAAACAGAACCAACGGCAAAAACCGCCTGCCTTGATAAACGTACACTGATAACTCTAAACCTCCTTAGTGGACAAATTCGAATAACTGGGAGCAACGTAGCCAGTATCGTATAATTCGTATACCAAAGAAAGTTTTGGTGAATAGTGTCGGGACATAAACCTTATTTAAGCGTAGGTATATATAGTCATATCCTGGCGCCAAATACATGACAGCAGTCGCAGTCTTTAAATTTGGTTGCTCTCTTGCTCTCAATAATTTCCAACTTTTATCTCTATATTTCATTGATTATTATAAATATCTACTTACTTGTTGCATACATGGGATTTTTCGACATGTAGAGAATTCTCATGATTAGAGTTTCGGAGACTTAAACATTACCACCTAATGGCGAACGTTGTTAACATAAAGTGATCACACCAAGCCAGCCTTCGAAATAACAATAGAAGACGGTCGTAAGCCCGTAGTGGTTTGTTCCATTCAAAAATCGAACATTAGTAATGATTTTTTAGAGTCATTAGTTATTACATATTCTTATTTAAGCGGCTCAGAAGAATGTATAACATGATACCACCGCATTACGAAATATAATATATGCCGACGCAGCCGGCATAACATAATATGCCCGTTGTAGAGGAGATTGCACAAATTTTCAGCGTTCACTAACCTTTTGTCAAATAGTTAGCATGCATCAGACTGATAAATCGTTTGTTAAGTTTAGGATAAAGAATATGATAAGAATAAAAAAATTTCGTTAGATAATTACCTACCTACCTAGTTAATCCTGAAATATAATAATATACTTTGTCTAATAGTTACCTTTAACTATTAGATAAGGGCTCTACAATTAATCGCGGTAGGTTCAAAAGTGTATCGCTAAATATATCAGAAGAGAGTAGAGGTGTCGTGACAGTATCACGTGTATTAATTTTAAATATTTAAATAAGAAATAGGTAATAATAATAAATTAACACTTTGCGAAACAAAGGTGTCAGTAAAGCCGGCGGAACTTATTCCCTGAGGCAATATTTTGCAATCAACCAGTCCCGTCCAATCTGAGACAGGCTAACTCCGGGTAAGAATTTCAAGCGGAAAAAACACTTAGAAAAACTCTGACCCTACCGTAAATCGAACCCGGGACCTGGTGATCAGAAGTCAACGCCTATACCACAAGGTGCTTAGATCGGTCATTTATTTCCGGTTAGAAGCATTTAAGTAGAACCATTTCACACTAAAAACTCATTTTGATAAAATAAAAAAAAATATCTAAAACTTTTCAGATTAAGTGTTGAAACAAGCAATTCAGCGTCGTAGAATCGGATGGCTCTACGACGCATTAATTATCTATGAATTTTAATCTATGCTATTGTAACTTTCGTATCCTTCTTTTTCAGCCATCGCAGAATAAAAATGATGTGTTTTTTAATCGCTCCACGCATTTTATTTAAAAAAAAACCAAAGATATTTCCCCAACTGAAGTTTAAAACAGTAAGGTAACGAGCCTAAAGAAAAATAATTGCACAGGTATCTTTGCCAGGTTACCCTGGTAGTAGTGTAGGAAGACACGAGTCTGCAGAAAAAACGCACACACGCCCATTCTCTCACTCGGCGTCTGATGTGTGCGCAGATGAAAAAATAACAAAAGAACACAAGAACGCATAGCATTGACATTGTACAAGAAAACAAACACGGGTATTTGGTGGCTCGCGATGACAGCACGGAGCGGGGAACTGGAGATATCTTTATCACGAACTTACTTTACAACGGATGACGTACGTAGGTACATAGTAAAAGCCGTTTTAACTTTTAAACAATTAGTAGGTATAACTACCCTCCTTGGCAAAAACATCCCCATTGTGGATGATTTGCCAAAAAAGAAAAAAAAAACTACCCTCCTAGACAATTAGAAATTGGCGTTCGACTACAATCGAAGATTTCGTCAATGTAGAGTGCGAAAAAATTTGCTGTCCACTGGAACATATAGACAATTACATATTTAAACCAAATGAAGACAATCCTTAAAAATATAATGAGTGGACAGTTAATTTTATTCCTACTCTATATTGTCGAAAAATTCGTTTGTAGTCGTTCTCCAAATACAATTTGTCTAGACTGCATAACATATATTTGTTTTATTTTATTAAATTGTTTAGGATGCCAAATGACAGTTGGCCGAGAAGAGCGCTGTGCTTTCTCCCATCAGGGTCCCAAAGACGAGGCGAATGCAAAGTAGAGCTCCAAATGACTCCCTATATGAAACGGGGTTAAAAGAAATTTTAAAACATTTGGGAAATTAGATAACGCTCTGCGCTTAACACGTTGATTGCCGAGCACGCGCCGGATCCGCGTGATACGGGCCGTCACCACGATGGCCGATCACGCGTATCCGCGTATCCTTATAGGTTTGTATGAACTGTGGAATTAATGGCCACAGCGCAACGGCATTTGGAATTTATTTTATCCACTAGGTAAAGAATTTATCAACAAAAATAAAAAAAAATGTAATTTGGCCATGCCGTGAAATCCTGAATTTCAGGTTGGCAATCAACGTGTTAAGAAACTCTCTATAAGTAATATCTAATAGGAATTTGAAGAAGAAGACCTACCACGAATCAAAAACTATAAAAATTGGTTTTCATTATAAATGGTAAAGTAAATTAGCGTTATTGATGTTGTTTATTCTTTAAAATGCCCACTTTATAAGGCGTAATTATTAACATTTTGAAAACACTGAAGTAGGAACCTTTGCACCACTGAAAAGGTATGGTCAGTACCGTAACTAACTATAAGGTTACAAAATGCCACGGGCTCCCGACCCAAAGAGGACCGCGGACCAAGAGGTGCATAGTTTTTTTTTTCATGAAATCAATCATAATGAGACACGTCTAAAGACCATGTATAAATTCAAATCAACTTATCGTTAAGATTTCAACACATTAAAAACATGACTATAAATTTTAGAACGTATCCAATAAAAATGCACATATTTTTACGGGACACGATGGTTGGGAATGCCCTCATTCTGTTTAACAAAAGAGACGTTCTTTAGTCGTTGGCAGGGAGGGGATTCCTATGTGACGCTTTTTATGGGGGGCCCCTTAAAATATTAGCCACGGGCCCAGTTTTTTTTCAAAAAAATAAATAAAATACCTACCCAACCAGTGTTCCCACTTGGTATCCGAAAAGATGAAAGTTCACTTAAAAAAAGGTCATTCTCAAAATTTGCTGTCCGCACTAAATAAATTATAAATTCACTAAAAAATGAAAAAATCATTCCGAAAATTTGGTATCCGGAAAGGATGACAAAAATACCGAACAATCTATAGTTCGGTATTTATTTTGTCATACCGAACACCTGGCAACCCTGCACGGGGCCCAGATGGTAAAGCTACGCCACTTGGTATGGTGGACTACACATTTCAATAATTTTATAAAGATATTCTTCAAGATTGACAAAATTCACAAGCAAATAAATATTTTCAAAACTAAAATGAAAGCATTAAAATAGTTACTTACCTGAAAATTTTGCTTTTTCACTTCATCAAAACTAGAGAGCATTATATCTGACTGCCGAGCTTCTTACAAATTGTTATTGGGACTGGCACATAATATTATTATGTAGGTACAGGAAATTAAATACGAATTCAATGAATACCTTCTAAATACTGGTCAAAATTGCAGAAGAACGATATATAACATCTTATTATTATGACATGTCTATAGTTTTTCTAGGTATTTGTTAAATAGGAATACATCGATAGAATGATGGACACATATTTTATAATGTGTTCCCATATTCCCGTGGGATACACAAAAAACAAAGAATGAGACGATTGGCTAATTACCAAGAAACGGATTTTTACCAACGAAACTTGTGTCATTCTATTCTATAAATGGTGAAACCACCTACCATAATATGATCGTTATCTATTTAATCTTCTATATTATAAAAATGGAGAGCTATTTTCCGATGTCATCGCATCACGCCTAAAAGGCTGGACCGATTTCGCTAATTCTTTTTTTGGCATGTTTGCTTTTTTCCGTAGGTATTTGAAAAATTGAAATTAAATTAAAGTTTGACAGGAACTGTCAGTTGTTTGATGGTTGGTGTGATAGACGGAAAATATATGGTTTGAAACAGATGCATCGATCTAAATAACATTGGTTAAAAGGTAATAAGCTTATCAATATACAAATACATCTTATTCAAATTCAAAATTCATAGCTAGGAACACAGAACATCGTCTGTCAGGAAAGCTAGTAGGTAATATATAAAAATGGGTTCGTATTTGCCATCATAACATCATTCGGAATCAAGCTTGACCAGTTTTACTTTTATTTTTTGTTGTGTTTGATTTTATCGGGAGAAGGCACTTACGAAAGAAAAATGCGAATAATTACAAAAATTTAAGAAAACTCACGTCATTTTTATTAGGTACCTACATTATACAATTTGACTATTTTTTAACATAAAATAACATAACATGATATACTTTTGACCAGACATAGGGGCATGGGGGAGTCAAACGGTTCTATTGCCTTTTCTGACCAGCTTGGATTTTAGGATGTGAGGTGATCAACCTTACAGTCCCGATCTGACTTTACGATTTTCTACAGGATGCTCGAAAAACCAGCACAAAGAGCAGAGATGCATGGTAGTCTAAGCCCGCAACCCCAAGGCAAATTTACGTATACAACTGTCAGTTATTGTTTGATATTATTTGATGCGATTGACAGAATGTGTCCTGTAAACGTTGTTTAAAACAGATGCATCGGTCGGAATAGTATCGGTTAAATTGGCAGTGGATTTATCATTAAGTAGTATTATACATTTTGAATTCAATATTCATAGTTAGGACAGGACAATGTCTGTCGGTAAAGCTAGTATATGTAAGTATCGATATAATTGTTACAGAGAACACATATTTGGCTTATAGCAAAGGCATGCACTATGCAGGTGGGCGTTATTCCGAGAAGATTGCACAATCACTTTTGCGAGGTAATAAATCGCAAAAGACAAAAGAATGATACATACAAATCTACTCAATACCTGCAACAATTTTCTATTGCAATTATTGAAATATAACAACAAAATGACGTAACTGTCAAATACAAAATATTTCATTAGCTATAGTTAACATACATAATAATATGAATGTAAGTATTTGAACAAACTGTATTAAAAATGTCAAAATCTGAAAACTTTGTATTACCTGTGTACCTACAGCCTAATTCCTTACCCAATTCACTTCATTTCCAGTCAGTGAGAACCAAAAAAATTAATATGTACCTACATATATTATATTTGACTGGTAGGAACACATGTATGAGAAAACGTATTTGTTGATTTTTTTTTAATTTTCCTCGTAATTATTACATACTAGCTTTCCCGACAGACGTTGTCCTGTACTCCTTATTTTATTAATATAAGTATACCTTTCCGAAGTGGTTGGTAGACTGGCGGTTACGACGCCGGCTTTCGTACTGTTTGGTACGGACGTCGTGGTTCGATCCTAGGTGCCGACCAACTTTCGCGACACAAGCTTTAAGTAGCTTACTGTGAAAGAGTCGAGGAGTGTATTTGTGTTCACTTTGAGTGAGCACAGATTCATTAAAAAAATATACTGATTTCGAATTAGTATTTTATAAAAAAAATCGCTTAAAATATGTTTGAATTTAAAAAAAATATATTTCTGAAAGCTTGAAAGAAATCCTACCAAAAATCTGCGTACCAATGTTTTGAAACACAATGGTTGTCAAGTAAATTGTGTTGTTATGAAATTTTTCACAGATGGCATTGTTGTCAGTAAATCCGTTCCATACTAACTTTAATAATATATTTTTATATTATTTTCTATCCAATTTTCGAATTTTTAAATATTATTCTGTTATCAGGAGCGGAGAAGAATCCAATAAACGAAGCATCATAAAAATATGTTCAGCCGGTCCCGAATAATAAGTGTTCGCACTAACCCGACTTTCTTTTATATTATAAGATAGTATGTGTAGATATAAGTACCTACCTAAGTAGGTACCTCATATTCTCTAAGTCAATATTGTTTACCAAATTGTCCCATATTACCTACCTATAAAATTCTAATCCACAGGTATTTTTCTTTGATTAAGTTTGGGATGAAAAGAGATTTTGGGACGATAATTATTTATGTTTACTTGAAACATTGGTACGCAGATTTTTGATAGGATTTTTTTCAAGCTTTCAGAAATAATTTTTTTAACATTCATACATATTTTTGTACAAATTATTGTAAGGAGAACAGGACAACGGCCGTCAGGAAAGCTAGTTATTTATGTATTTTAAAAATTCCAAATTAACACGCTTTACGATCGAAAAAGGTTATTAAAAATAGTGATTTTGTAAGCGTTTCATAAAAAAGGAGAAATTCAAGTTACGAGTGTTATAAAAAGCGTTATTTAAGAGGTATCCACATTTGATATATTCACTTTGATTTCCGCATAATCTTTTTTATTGCTTATCTAATGGATCTGCGAATTATATTATTATTGTTATAAACTCAATACAATATGATGTTGGAGATTCGTAAGAAGTTACCAATCATCTTTTATAAGTGGTTTTGTAACGCCGTTTCAACATAATGTCGCTTTTTATACATTCCCTTCGATTTGCATAACAAAATAATGCATTTCGTACGAATGGTTTTTATACAGCTTCAACAAGCGAAAATGTTTCGCAATGCCTCCTGCAGTATTTTGCTAATAAAATAAATTCGAGTTTATCTCGATGCATTGATGGGATTGAAATAAAATAATGTCGTAACAAACATTTTGATTTAGACTTTCCTTTTAAATTTTAATAGATTTTATCTTACACTTAGTAGCTGGTACCCGTCATGTTTCAAAACATCAGCGATGTCTAAACTGTGAGATGCGGCTCCCTGGGGTGTCATCATTAAGGAGCTTCGACAAAGATAAGTTTTCAATTCTTCAAGAAGGTCATAAAATTCGATGTTTTAAGGGAGCCGTAAAGTGAAAAAGATTGGTTACCACTGCTTTACATACATCGAGTTATTCTCAAAAGGTACCCAAGCCTTAAACCTGAATCTCCAAAAATAAAGATCACATAATTGGAGAAATTCATATAGGTACTTACCTACTTTAAATACTACCCATTAAAGAAATTGAATTGAAACTAACATTACTACAATGACATCTTCAAGGATCAATGACGATTAAACTCTAACGTTAAGTCTGCTGTTTGCAACGATGTTTATACAAGGTACTGGCAATCTTACAAACTATAAATCATCTGACTGTAATCAAACGCCAATCAAAATTAAAAAAAATTAAAAGTTTATATTATCAAAATTATTATGAAGATTATCTTCGTTAAAAGTTTCGTGGTCTCCGTAACATTCTTGTTTTTTTCCGTCACTTTCTTATTTTAAAAATGAATAATGTACTGTAAAAACATTGGAGACGAGAGCTCTATGAAGAATCTGAGAGATATATAAGTATTGCTATAAAAGTTAGTGATGTTACAAAGATGAAAGTTAATATTTTGAGATGGTTTAGGCAACTTGAAAGAATGGATGCAAACATAACAATGTGCGAAAGAAATCGTGTGATTCCGTCTTCAAGGAAGGCCAGGTCAGAAGTCAGAGAAATAGGAGAGCATGCATGAGAAATGGTATGACGGAGGAAGAAGCGAAAGAAGTTTGTCCTATGGCTTATGGAAAACGGCGCGAAAGGTTTTTTTTAGTTATTACTAGCTTTCCTGACAAACGTCCTGTAGTCCTTACTATGAATATTGATTTCAAATTTGTAATTTATACAAAATTAAAAGATTATGAAAGATCTCCCTGACTATTGTGCGGGTGTATCGGCTAGTATTTGGTATTTTCTAACATGACCGAAACACGGATGGATGTTAGTTCGCTCCCAAGAGAGTGTCTAGGCAACACAGCAGTACAGCATTTTACTCCTTATGCACTGTTCCTATCATTATTATAGACATTCGCTACATCGCCTATACCTACCCACCGCCGGTATGCCAGTATGTGTGGGTAGGATTATAATCCGTTGCAGCAAAAAAACCCGTTTTGATATCATGAATTAGGTACCTACCTAGCTATAGCTGGCCTAACCTAACAACATACTATTATATTCTTATGATATTGAAATGCACGTACGTTTGTATGTGTGTGTGCCAAGTAGGTATAAATAACCGTATTGTGGAACCTTTATAGGTACTTGCGTAGGTAGATCTTGCAATTATTGTACCATAGACATTCTTTTTCTCCAAGGATTTTTTCTTGCCAAATCATTGGTGACCCTAAAGGTATCTTTTCGGAAGGTAGGTTGTAATTCTTAGAGATAAAAGTTGGAAATTTTTGAGAACAATAGAGCAACCAAATTTAAAGACTGCGACTGCTGTCATGTATTTGGCGCCAGGATATGAATATATCCATTTTTGTTAATGTCTCATCTTTATTGTCTATTGGCTATAATTATTCTAAACAATGGCCCGCACAAAAAATGGATGTACAAAAGCTCAAAAGCACGCAACTATCCATGGAATAATCCATCCTTGGCATGAACCTAAAAGAAAGAATAAGATGAATCGTGAAAAGAACCAAAGAACATAGAAAATATCTTAGATCGCAAAAGCAGACCTAAAGTGACGATGCTATAAGACAAGACACAAGATTGACCCCTAAGAATTCATGATGAATCCCTTATCGAAAAGCCCTCTTAAAAGATGGTCCGAATATATAGCCGATATGGGCATTAAAACTAACCAAAGAAACATCAATAATCAGAAAAAAGTTGAAGGGTATTAAAGAGTCTTATATTCAGCGGTAGATGACCAAATAGTGGTGATAAAGAGCAATATGTATACAGAGATTGATAATATTTGTATCTGTCGTTAGATAATGCTTGAGACAGCAACATACCCCAACAGGGTAACCGACGAGTTCATCGAAAATCAATTCATCGAAAATCAATTGATCGAAAATCAATTCATCGAAAATCAATTCATCGAATGACCAATTCATCGAAAATAAATATTTTGAAGATATTTGAGAGACTAGCCTTTTTGACAACCAAACTCATGTGTTGAAATATTTGGACTTCAATTTAGAAAATGGGCCTATTTTCATATCGTGCGATAAAATAATATCACACGCTTTCAAAGTATGCGATATTTATTTTTATCTATCACTTTTCTTTGTTTTTTTGTATCGAAAAGCGTATTTTAGTATTTGTCGTCGATATTTGTAGTAGATAACAGAGAAATGTGAAATAAATAGATAAATAGATGGACGGACAGACAGACAGACGGACGGACAGACAGACAGACGGGCGGACAGACAGACGGACGGATAGACGGACGGACGGACAGATAGACGGGCGGATAGACAGACGGGCGGACAGACAGACAGACAGACGGGCGGACAGACAGACGGACGGATAGACGGACAGATAGACGGGCGGATAGACAGACGGGCGGACAGACAGACGGACGGACAGACAGACAGACGGACGGACAGACAGACAGACGGGCGGAAAGACAGACAAGACGGACGGACAGACAGACGGACGGACAAAAATGGACGGATAGACAGACGGACGGACAGACAGACAGACGGACGGACAGACAGACGGACGGACAGACAGACAGACGGACGGACGGACAGACGGACGGACAGACAGGCGGACGGACGGACGGACAGACAGACAGACGGACGGACAGACACCAGACGGGCGGACAGACAGACAAGACGGACGGACAGACAGACGGACGGACAGACAGACAGACGGACGGACAGACAGACGGACGGACAGACAGACGGACGGACGGACAGACAGACGGACGGACGGACAGAAAGACAGACGGACAGATAGATAAATAACTAAATATATAAATAATATATATAAATAAATAAATAAACAAACAAATAAATAAATAAACTAACAAACGGACGAGACAGACACACAGACAGACGGACGGACGAACGTGACAAGATCTGCCAACATCTTCGAGGGGGGGCGAAGGGTACAGACGCTGTTTTCGGCCATTATATGAGGCACTAATAAAGATATTAAAAAAAAATACTCCAACGTATGTCAAAATCGCCGCCATCTTTAATTTATAGGAGTGACCAAACTGAAGTTTTACCTTATTATTAGGTCATAAACAATTTCTCTAAAATATCTTTATAATAATGGTTTTCGATGAATTGATCATTCGATGAATTGATTTTCGATGAACTCGTTTTCGATGAATTGATTTTCGATGAATTGATTTTCGATGAATTGATTTTCGATCAATTGATTTTCGATCAATTGATTTTCGATGAATGGATTTTCGATGAACTCGTCGTGAATCCCCCAACAGGCCCTTGGTGTTCATCTGGAGAGTCCCTAAAATGTTTAGGGCTACTTTGTTATAGAAAACTTTGTCAAATTTTTAAGCTGTTATTTATCACAATTACTTTGTTTAATTTTATTGATCATAACGATCTCTGGCAGTAGAGGTTACAATAGAACTTTATTCAGCTTAGATTAGATCGTTTTCAGATTTTGGATAGTACGCATTCTGGTGGTTGGTCTAGGTGGCCTTTTTCTATGGGGATGGAACCACGCATTGGAATATAATATGAAGAGGCTCGATAAATCTATACTTTTAACATGTGCACAATAATATAATAGAAACATTTTTAAGACCATTCAGGTTCCATCGTTGAATGACATGACAAAAGGTAAGTAAAAGAGCGGACTCCACAATAAAATAAGCTCTAATAAAAAAAGCAAATAGCCAACACTTGGTTACATGATTTACGGTTTATTTGAGTTCATAATAATGCTTTGTGTCATCAGAGTCATGTAGATCTTGTGATTAGTACCAGCTACTTCATTATTATTGGGTTATTTCAAAGGTTACGTGGATCCCTTCACACAAGGGTATACAATATAATGAACAATAAGTTGATTCTCTAGCGAGATCAGCATCTATTTCTGGGACCATTCTTGGGGGATTTGTTCTTCCTATAAGTGACCGGAGGCGCATTATGGAGGAGGCAGCCTTTAAAAGATGGGAAATCTTCTGGGATAGAGAGAGCCTTACCAAGGGATCTCTATACAAAGCTATCAAAAATAGTATCTCCAAAAACCCTGGTATCATAATTTGAAGTTGACCCGACCTCAAATCGTTAACATTTGCCGAATGCGTTTTGGTCACCATAGACTGAACATTCATTTGTTCAAAATTAATCTAGTCGACAGTCCATATTGCGAGTGCGAGCTGGATCTGGAGAACTTGGACCATGTGTTCTTTGACTGTCCTTTAAGAGACAGATACGAATTGTACAATAGAATGAATATTCAACTCCCTATCAATATGACCCATCTCTTGTCCACTCCTTCGAAGAGCATATACAAACATATTTTGGTGTACATAGAGAAAAATATGATTTTATTATAGATAGCTTTTTTTTTTTTTTTTTTTCTCTCCATGTCTATTTTCCGTCTGTGAGTAAGTCTTACTTTGCTGCCAGTTGGCACAAATCGTCCTTTACGTGACGTAATGCCATATTTATAAAATAAATAATATTGTAGTCTTTAAGCTGTGGATTACAGAAAGACAGAGGATTGTTCTACCTACTCGAAATGTGGTGCTGATGAAAATGTCCGCTTTGTACCCACTGATCTCAAATAGGACTAAAGAGTCTAAGTATACATGTTTACGCAGCAAAACCATTGAACGCGAACTGCGCATCCATCGCTTTTAAAGCATGAGAAGAAGTAGGTATTTTTGAAAAATTTGGCGAAAAGTGGTCAAAGTTCATCCATCACCACTGAATATATCAATAATTTATATGATGTTTTCACATTGTTTAGTACATGATTGCTTCTCTTTTGATTTTTTGCCCTTGAATGTTCTTACGAAAATCTTTGGGATTCAATGGATTATCATCATGGTGAAGATGTTAGATGCGAATATTCAAAAGAATGCCTGAGACGCTAAGTTGCAAAGATGGTTAGCCTGACTCGCAATCGTTTTCCAGGTAATGTCATGAGAAGACTTCCTCGCGCATTCAAACTAGATCTCCTCATCTAAAACAAGAAAACATTTTCTGGAAAACTAACAGAGAAGGCAATGAGACACCTATCTGGCTAAATCTCTTTCCAGAGTGGTTTGATCATTACTTTGATGATTCCCAACGTCGAGGTGACCCGAAGTTATCGTACTCAGTGAAAAATTCATATTATTATGCCATTATGCTATGTGCGATTCTTTTTCTTAGAATAAAATAAAATATGCTGATATATTATGTTTGCAAATGACACCATAAAGTTCTCGAACGACTAGAGAGTCGTGTATAGACTGGATGAGTTCATAGCCAAATAAATCCAACTGTTCCCACTACTTTGATCTGGTGGTTCAACAATATTGAAAAATGGTATGAAAATTATTATTTACCTACTAAATACTCCCAAAATTACGGATTTGGACTAAATCCACAAATCTCACGTAAAACTATAGCTTCTACGGAGTTGCTTGAAATACAGAAAGTAAACAATACTTCCCTTCAGAAGGACCTAAAAATTTTTTTTTTATTTATTTTATTTAAATTAATTTTATTTAAATGAATTTCTATCTTTATGATCAAAAAAAAAAATGATTAAAATGATTACACAGTTGCACTTTCACAATTTTTTATGAATCTCGAGCGCTTTCGTCCGACTCACGCAGACATTGTCAAGAGACTTCGAAAGCGCTCGAGATTCATAAAAAATTGTGAAAGTGCAACTGTGTTATCATTTTAATCGTCGAAATGAACTTTCACTATGTGAATACACAAACCTTACAAAAAGTAAAAAAAATAACGTTAAATCACACTTGCGTTTATCACACACTCATCCTTGACATCTGACCGACGAGCATTTTCAATGGGCGAAACCGCAACGACAAGCCTTCAACTGCGCTAAAATGCATTAATTTCTTGTATTTTTTTTTGTACAGTTGTGTATATGCTTATGACCTCTTCCCACGACATATCCAACCCCCATTCAGCTTTGTAACGGACGGTATGAAAGGGTCTTCAACGTCTTGACTGATACAATCAACCCAACCATTACTTTTTATCATATTGGTATTTTTTTGGTCATTTTCTCCAGAAATAGAGAATTAATACAGTAATAAGTAGCTCCACATAACAACAACCGGAAGTCGCAGAGGTCGTCAAAATGGACATCACGAGAGAGACCAATCACTGATCGTTTATCTTTTCAACGAAGTCGTTTTTGTCCACCATGCCAACTGCAGCCATCCCACCACCTACTTAAATATCAATTATTTTTATTGGCATTTTAAAAGTTGTCTCTTTGGGAGGCAGGTACTCTTTTGTATGAGAGTTTTTTGTTTAAATTCAACGTTGTAGAAGTTTATTGTATGGTGTGATGTTGACGTAGTCCAGGGTGGCATTCAGTATTTTTTTTAATATCATTCGTATAGTTGCATAATAATAGTTAAATATCCTTTCGACCGTAGCTACTTGGTGGAACATACTTCAAACTTATTTGAAAGAAACAAAATATTTAGTTTTTTCCACAAAATATTTACGTATCACTATTGGGTATTGTATTGTAACATTTGTTTCCATCTATAAGACTCTAATAATAGGCTATTGTAGAATACCTTATACGGTTTCTATCCTTAATGACAATTAATTGTGAATTTGTGCTTATTAGTGTTTATATAATTTTATTTTGTACTCTGTATTTGTTGAAGAAATACATATTATGAAAAAGCGTATTTCTGAGTTTTAAATTGGTATAGATATCTACTATTTACGCGTTATAGCATACCTACCAAAAATTAAGGTCAATTAATGACTTCGGCAAATATAATTAAACACGTACCTACTTATTAAAATTTATAGTAAAAATGAAAGAGTCTTGTATAGTTCTATCACAAAATGTATATTGTTCAAACATGAACCGGTTTTCGGAGACTACCGTCTCGATTATCACATGTTTAAGACAGTCTCAAGTCTTAAATTTTTGATGGAGACGGTAGTCTCCGAAAACCGGTTCATGTTTGAACAATAAATTTTGTGATAGAACTATACAAGACTCATTCATTTTTATTTTGAAATGGAATATCACCAAGCACCTTCTGCCCAAAGCATCGAAGATCTTTAAATTTATAAATTGCTAGAAACAAATTATTGAAAAAAAAAAAAAAAAAAAAACAAATGTACTTACACAGTTATCAGTCCGACCCTGTTTACCAGTTAGTGTATTTCGTTCCGAACATATGAACATTCCAAAAATATAACATTTTTTGTGAGAAAACCAGTCATCATGCTCATACAAACATATACATACTCATATAGTCATATACAAATACCTCTAGATCATTTCGGATTGGTCCATTTTATACTTCGTTTACTATTATTAATAGCTTTATACTTATGTGTTTATATATAGGTACCTACCTATTATATTACTGGATACAGTTGTTGCACGATGCTAGTATTTTTTCGTTCACCAAATATAAGTTATGTTAATAAATTCATTGGAACACACACCTATGTACGATGTAATCATGTAAAATGGGCGGGACTTGAGCATCGTTATAGGCGGAGTCTAATCTATCTTCTAAAATCTATTTGAAAAAAATAAAATAAACATGCACGGACCGGCCGGTGTTGAATCTTTGTATTGAACCTAAATTAACTGAACGACCTCGGTAGCCTTAGATGTATATGCGTGGACTACAGATCACGAAGACTCGGGTTCGATTCCCGATTAGGTCAGAGTTTTTCTGTGTGTGTTTTTTCACTTGAAATTTCTATTAGGGATTGGCATATGTCTCAAATTGACTGGGACCGTTTGACTGTGAAAAATTGTCTCAGGCAATAAGTTCCGCCGGCTGTACTGACACATTTTGTAGATATAGAAAAGTGTTAATTTATGTACAGACCCTAATGTAAGTGAAAGTTGCGAAGAAAAGCCCAATATAGAGTGAAATGGAAGAAGATGAAAGACGCCTATATTATTCACCATCATCATCAGCCCTCACTCGTCCAGTATTGGATATAGATTACAGGCCACCCTGCCCGACTTCCACGATTCTCTGTCTCTTGCTCTATGCAAGGGCGGATCCAGCATTGGCGCCAGGGGGGGGGGGTCATGACAGTAAAAAAAAGAGCATTTCCATGACCCCCCTGACCCCCCTGGCGCCAATGCTGGATCCGCCCTTGCATAGAGCAAGAGACAGAGAATCGTGGAAGTCGGGCAGGGTGGCCTGTAATCTATATCCAATACTGAACGACCTCGGTAGCCTTAGATGTATATGCGTGGACTACAGATCACGAAGACTCGGGTTCGATTCCCGATTAGGTCAGAGTTTTTCTGTGTGTGTTTTTTCACTTGAAATTTCTATTAGGGATTGGCATATGTCTCAAATTGACTGGGACCGTTTGACTGTGAAAAATTGTCTCAGGCAATAAGTTCCGCCGGCTGTACTGACACATTTTGTAGATATAGAAAAGTGTTAATTTATGTACAGACCCTAATGTAAGTGAAAGTTGCGAAGAAAAGCCCAATATAGAGTGAAATGGAAGAAGATGAAAGACGCCTATATTATTCACCATCATCATCAGCCCTCACTCGTCCAGTATTGGATATAGATTACAGGCCACCCTGCCCGACTTCCACGATTCTCTGTCTCTTGCTCTATGCAAGGGCGGATCCAGCATTGGCGCCAGGGGGGGGGGGTCATGACAGTAAAAAAAAGAGCATTTCCATGACCCCCCTGACCCCCCTGGATCCGCTCTTGGCTCTATGCCATTGATTGTCGGCCATTCTCCTTACATCGTCAGAGCACTTCAGCTGTGGCCTATCTGGGTTTCTATGACCTGTTCTTGGTCTCCACTCCAGGATTTTCTTGGTCCATCTGTTATATGCGTCACATCGGTAACTTTGTCTCTCAGACTAATATTAAACATCCTTCTCTCTATCGCTCGTATAACAGTGGAGAAAATGGCTGAGAAAGAAGAAGAAATTGATAAAAACGTGGTAAAAATTGAAAGAATAGGTACAATATTCAGTGAATATATTACAGATTGAATATAAAATATACAAGCTAAGACCTTATTAGCATATTTCTTCATTCTATTTCTGTCATAATTCAATGTATTTATGTTACTAAATAATTGACGTTTTAATTTATTCTTCTCTTCATACTTATTTTATCATTTAAAATGGGTTATGGATAATTTGTTATGTTTTTTGTAATGAATCATTTTCACATAAAAACAAGGGTTTTAACTTAATGAATGCTTCAGTCTGTCTAAACGCGATATATCAAAAAAATCATGGCCAACAACTGAATGGCTAGCTATTAAGAAACTACTTAAATACCTAATATGTATTTAACTACCCGATGTAATATAAACATAGATTTTCGGGGAACTAATTAAGGAAAGTCGATATTTGGCCAAGATCACAAGCACAACAAAAAGGTACAGCAATTGTTTGAAAAAATATACCCAAAATTAATGTCTAATACTCGTAGCTTTCGATCTATCTTGTAGATTCGCGAAAAAACTAGTCAAATATTTAGATTTAAAAGGGTGCATTGCACGTAGGTACCTACCTAAGTAGGTACCCATTTTTTGTAATTTTACTTAATGATTCCGTAAGTCCTTTAACGTACGAAGCTGAAATTTCTTTTTATTGTTGAATGTATTTTCTTTTTTTCTCTGAAAGGTCTCTCATTTTTTTTAATTAAGTACCAATTTAGGTAATATTTGCAGTGGATGCAGATTGCACAAGATTGGGGATGTGGAAAAGCGTGGAGGAGTCCTATGTCGAGGAATGGACTGATACAGACTGAGAAGGAAGGAATTTATAGAAATTTAAATTGCGTAAAAATGTGAAGCTTATTCTTAAGAAAAATTGGAAATTCTCTCATTTACTTAACTAGGTAGCTTAGAAAAAATATTTATTTTTAGCGTTTTAATGACCCTTAAGTGTAAGAATAAGTTAAGTTCGAACTAAACTATTTCGTGAATACCCATGCTGATATGCATGCAGGACAGAAAAGCGCATGCCAGAGTGGGGGGCAACGTCGGAAAAAGAATGATCAACAAATAAATGGTTAATATATAAATCCAAATTCGGCAGAATTTATATAAGAAGGATAGAAAGCTTAGGTATAAAAAGTTTCTAAGGGTTGTCCATAAGGTATATCGTGATTCTTATATGTGTCTAAAAGACAAGCACAGTTGAAGAAAGAACCTATTGTTTTAAAGTACACGTGGATATATAGTATATCTACTCATAGGCAAATCAAAATGTTTAAAGTCTTTGTTCTGAAGTAGTCGCAGGGGGCCCTGCAAGGTGCGAAATTTCGCAACAGATGTGCTTTCTGATGCATAATGCTAAAATTCAGCCTTGAAATTTTTCAACATGGAAGCTATTTTTGTTGTTCGTATCCATGACTGAGAGAAAAATGAATTCAAGTGCATCACGAAGGAAATGCTGTAACATATCAAAAAATATTTAAATTTTAAAAAATCATAATGTTTGATTCAGAAATATACTAAGATTTTAAAATACACCAATTCCTCATTAAAAAGGATAATTTTTCGTGCACATCATTTTAAAAATAGGAAGTTTATAATCGCATTGGAGACAGAGTTCAGGGACTTTTTTGGCTT
Organism: Mystacides longicornis; assembly: GCA_963576905.1. Lineage (NCBI taxonomy): Eukaryota > Metazoa > Arthropoda > Insecta > Trichoptera > Leptoceridae > Mystacides > Mystacides longicornis. The sequence goes on along the minus strand of OY756431.1, from coordinate 8,340,605 downwards.
AAAGCAGATAACTTTTGTTAAACATAATCTTTTAACCACAAAAATTATATTTTTCAAGAACAAACCCCCCCCCCCACATAGAAAAAGATTTGATTATTGTTGTAAAGTTCGAGGAAATTTCTAACAATTCATTACTGATTTTAAATGGAACAAACCACTACGGGCTTACGACCATCTTCTACTGTTATTTCGAAGGCTGGCTCAGTGTGATCACTTTTGTTTGCCATTAGGTGGTAATGTTTAAGTCTCCGAAACTCCTAATCATGAGAATTCTCGACATGTTCAACATGTCGAAAAATCCCATGTATACAAAAAGTAGATATTTAATAATTATTAATGAAATATAGAGATAAAACTTGACAATTATTGAGAACAAGAGCGCAACCAAATTTAAAGACTGCGACTGCTGTATACGCTTTCGAAATCTTTCACATAGAGCAAAGCTTGTGTTGTGAAAGTGGAAATGATCAGCATTCCGGGATTCAAACCCACGACCTCCAATGCTGATACCACTGGTCTACCGACCTCTGCAATATCTTAAGGAAGGAAATATGACGAGTAATGTATAACGAGCATGTATGCAGATTAATTAAAGGTGTCAAGAAAGTCATCAAAACTAAAAAATAAAAAAGGTACTTAAATTAAATATAAGTTGTGGCGTTACATCCCATGACAACGAGTGCGATATTTGGCAAGCGTTCAAAGTGCATAGTAACATGAAAAATATTTTCAACGGATAAAAAGGTGCAACAAATCTGCAACGCGAACAGCGATCTTTATTAGTTGTCTGGTGGAAGAAATGGGCAGATAAATTGTGGGAATATATTGCTCTATCGGCCGAGTCTTCGTCTCCCGGGAACTGGGTCAGACGGCTGATGGTCATCATGAAAGAATTCATGTATTATTATCTACTGTCAAATGATATCGTTTTGCTACTGCGATTTAACAAACCATTTAATTAAAGAATCTAGACTTTTTTATTGGTTCTGTAAATTCTTAAATTTGTAGATCATTTTTCTAGCAACTTAGACCAGATTTTTTGGTTGTATCGCATCGTTTCTTTTTGTTGGTGGATTTGTTGTTAACTTTATCCCGCTTGGGATTGATAATGATTGGACTTATTGTTTTCTTGCATGATTCTTTTTTGATCCATTACATTCTTCTCCTACTTGTTTATTTCTGAGTGTAGCCTTGAATCATTCACTTGCTTTTGTTTAATTGCCGGGTGATCTTCTCTATCTTTTAATGTTTGTTATTGTTTTACTTTAATTTTGTGAATACCTACCTACTATATAATTTGTCTTATATTTTTATTCTATTAGTCTAGGTACCTACCTATTTTCAAATGATTTGTTTTTAATGTAACTTAATAATACCTATAAAAAGGCACACATATTTAATAGGTTCATAAATCTGTGGAAGGATGGCAAAAGTTGATATGTCAGTTTTGACAGATTTTACAGGAGAGCAATTTCAAAGTTTGAATTCCTTCAACAAATCAGAATCTAAATCAATAAACCCTAAATTTTGCTAAAACCAGTAAAAAACAGTTGTTTTTATGTACATAATACATTTGCTTGTGTAGTATACAGAAATAAACGGTTTTTTTGAAAATATTGTCATGCTGTGATGACATATCACATTTGGCCAGTTTGATAGAAGATGGCGAAACATGATATGTCAAAAAATCCCATAGGAATCATACCTAGTTATATCTGCAAACCTGAATCGGATGAAAGAATTTAAAAATGTGAAATCCAGGTGTTGTATTTCAGATTATTATCATTTTATTATTTACTGTCATATATATGTGTAATTAAATTATTGGTTAAGAAGTTAAAAAAAACATGCGTTAAATGAAAAAAAAAATCAATGACTCACAAAGGTATTTTTTTTCCAATGAAATGAATCTGTGCTTACCTGAAGTGAACACAAATACACTACTTGATATCTTTCTCACTAAGCATAGGCTTGTTGAAAAAGAGAAAGACGGTCAACAACGGGGATCGAACCCACGACTTTTGGATTTGAAAGTCGACGACTGAAACACTAGGCTACTAATCATTTCTAACTTTTGAGATTCAAGAACTGGGTCTCATTTACATTACCTTATAATCCTATGCAATCCAGTATACTGGTTTTATCGGCTAGGGAGACAGGGAATATTAAAACTAGAGATGAAACGGATAGAAAATTAGCCGGATAACCGGATATTCGGTCAACTAAGCTGCCGAATAACGGATATCCGTTATTCGGCAGCTTAGATAATTATATATTTTTCATTTACCTTTGAGGTGAAGATGTTTCACTAAACGGCGCCATAAAAGTTGTCCAAATATTATTATTATTTATTTTAATTTTACATAGATTGATATTCAAATAAAGGGCAGCTGACGAAGCGAATTATCAGCAGACGTAAAGCGCGCGACAAAGATCTCTGGATTGATCTCTTGAGTTTAATCAGTTATGAGTTATTGGCTAAGGCTTTTCGTAGGAGATTGAACATCCGGATAAGAATATCGGATATCCGTTGCATCTCTAATTAAAAAATCTTTATTTTGCAAATGACCCTTTTTAATGATCAAGAATATAGAACCCCCAAAAAAGCACATTATTCAATAAAAAAATCGAGATCAGCGACTAACCAGGTATTCACACTAAAATTGTTAGTAGAAAAAATGTTTAATTGGCAGTAAACAAAAATATTTCGATATTTTTCATGGCGACATTTTCATTACATTAATAATTCAAGATCTTATTGTAATGGTTTTCGAATTATAAAACATTGGAAATAAATAAACCCTCATATATTTTTTAAATACTTCTAAAAATAAGAAGGCAGGTCACAATTTGTCTAATAACTTTAAAAATTAAAAATATACCAATAATAGTTTTTTTATTCGCGTGTGCCTACACCACTCAGCCTAATTTTGATACTATATAGGACATACTGTGTTCTGCCATCTTCAGGCTAGAACCGGCAAACAGGAATTAGAGGTAGGCAAAAAATGACTACGTAGTGACATATCATGTTTTGTCTACTTTCATGTCTATTGAATGTTTCGATATGGAATGTGGCAAACAAGGTTATATGACATATCGTGTTTTGCCAACTTGTAATTTCTGCAAAGTTGACATATCACATATTGCCACAGCGATTTTCTCGAAGCATACAATACTCACACATATCAACTTTTGCCATCTTCTAGATCTCGCTGAGACGAATTCAACGGTATGCATAACTCATTTTCGCAAAAAATGTGACATATCGTCTTTTGCCATCTGACCACAGAAATAATACAATACAATGGTGGATCATTTTTTTGGAATCTTACATAAGATTGTGGGTTAGTTTTTTAGAAATGTTGTTAAGATTTGTGGAATTTTACATATCAGATTTCTGTACATTAATGTAGTCAGATCAGTATAAGAATAATATGAGATTTTTTTGAATCAGTTTTCTAGATTTTGTAGTTTTGCCATGTGGACTCTTAGATCAGATTTTTTGAGTAGTAGGTGGGTAATTTATAAACACTTTGAAATAAATGGTACCTGAATAGTGAATAGGCTAGTATTTGAATTAGGGGCTGTACAGACCTTTAGACTGCATCAACTAAATCGTATTTCGATGGTTTCACAAATACCCCTCATGTGCTCAAAGTGAACACAAATACACTCTTCGACTCTTTCACAGTAAGCTACTGAAAGCTTTAGTCGTGAAAGCGGTAGATATTACAAAAAAAAAACTCCTAATTGTACACAATAATAAGAAGAATAGAGCAAGTTCCAATGTCACAAGGACAGCATGCACGATTTTCAGCATTGATTGTCACAAACAATCAACTGATTGATGTTTAAAATAACACACTTTATTGTCATTTCATAACTTTTTCCAGCGATTAAGTCCTTGAAATATCTAAACAAAAGATTTTTATTTCAAAGCTATCAAAAAAACGAAGCACGTGTAATAAATTAAAATAAAGTATTTTTTCATAGAATTGAGATCCTATTTTGTTACTTCCATAACAAATTATTCACCCACATACTTGCTTGTGAGGATGCGGCTTTGAGTGGAACCGAACCCACGACCTCCAGTATGAAACAGCATGAAAATTGACGACGGGACCGGCAGGATTCCAACTATTTCAGATAAGACAGGGCGAACTTCTGTCTGGTTAGATTTTTTTTTTTAAATGAATCTGTACTCACTCAAAGTGAACACAAATACACTCCTTGACTCTTTCACAGTAAGCTACTTAAAGCTTGTGTCGTGAAAGAGGAAGATGGTCGGCACCTGGGATCGAACCATGACGTCCGCACCAAACAGTACGAAAGCCGGCGTTGTAACCGCTAGTCTACCAACCACTTCATTTAGATATTTTGAAAAAGTGTTCAGATCTGGGATTTGAAGGCCTCACACTATAATATTATTACGACGTGTTTATAAGTTGGAAAATAATTATGGCTTTTAGTTGAAATCAAATCATTTATACCAGTTATTAATATTTTGTTTGGCTCACAACCAAAATACCTAATCTGATTCGTTCAATATTTATTTTATAACGAATCTCAATTATTGATTTTGTTGGTTTGTTGGATCGTTTAACTTCTTGAATTATCGGAAGTTGGTACAACTGATCCAAGAGTCTTTATTTTCACCATATTACTTACGTTAATAATCAATATTTACTGTGAAAACATCCACAAAAATAATCAGAATAAATACAGTTAATTCTAGCTGATAACAAAGGGCAGTCAATATAACATTCATGCTTTTGAATGAAAGCAAAAATGGATAGGAATGTGTGGTTGAAGATGTTCAAAGATGGAAAAGAAGGCGAAGGACTGGGACAAATTGTTACATTCAAAGAAAGAATAACCTTATGTTGCTCTACTTAGCCTTAGCTACTAGTCATGGATTTGATCACATGGATGAACTCTCAGAAGGTGGGAAGATAGGTGGTATTCAACCTCACATAAGGGGCAGCTCTTTGGAATAACACGGCGATTATATCCAAGAAGATCGAAGATATGAAGAAGCTTTAGTAAAGACAATATTGTGACAACCTCTCTAGGAATAGGTACTGAAAATTAGTTTGGACGAGATTAAACCGCAGTAGTGCATTGTTAACTAAATAAAAATCCTAATTCAGCTATGTTACAATATAACATCGACAACATTTCATTCATTTTCAGGCGGGACGAAGTTCGACAGTTTCGCTAGTAAAATAAATAAAAATATCATTTTTTTTATACATAGATGTCATTATAGCCGGCGAAACTTAACGCTTGAAGCATTCTCTAGCAGTCAACCGGCCCCGTCCAATCTGATACAGCGAAACCTCTTCATCTGAAGTTTGCGCCTAAACCATTTTTTTTAAATGAATCTGTGCTCACCCAAAGTGAACACAAATAGGTACACTTACGACATCTTTCACATAAAGCAATAAAGCTTGTGTTGTGAAAGTGGAAATGGTCGGCGTTGGTTTAGTTTGGTTTACGCGCTCTATAAGAATGAATAAATATGTTCTCACATAAAATATAAACACAAATAAGAGGACTTTTCAAAAAGGAAAAAGTTCGCCCGTTAGTTCGAACCCACGTAAGTTAGTATGAAACTAATCATCTAATTTACCAACCACTCCAAACATTACTTTTATAGTCTAGGTACTAGCATTCCCGACAGACATTGTCCTGTGTTCCTAACTATGAATATTGAATTCGAATATCAGTGATGAATCAATTACCATTTGACCAATGTAATTCCGATAGATGCGTCTGTTTTAGACCATGTATATTCCATCCGTATTCTGTCAGTCGCACAAACTATCTAACAACTGACAATTCCTGTCAAAATTTCAAAATTGTAATAAAAATTATATAGTAAAAAGTCAGTGATATGTCAAAAAAAAGTACTAATAATGTTGCCTAGGTAGAGTTTTCTTTAATTTTCTAATTTTCCACGCAATTTTATTTTTTTTTTCATTCTAAACAAACTTCTCCTGATAAAAGCCTACACAACAAATAAAAATAAATTTAGCGCAATCGGTCCAGTCGTTTAGGCGTGATGGACGACATCGGGAAATATGTAGCTCTCCATTTTCATATAATAGATAACACTTCATTGGCCCTCAAATGGTTTTAATCTCGGAGAAGGCAATGCATGTAAACTTATTCAGTTTTATGAATATTCATGGAGGAGCAATAGTACCTAGATAGTTTGGTACACATAGACAAAATGTCGTGCTGCAGTTTAGAAGTGGAGTGCTACAACACAGATAGTGCATTAGGATCTAACGTGGGTACGAAGGTAGTTTATAGCGAAGTTACTCCAATGATCGCGCACCATGAGAGTGATTGGAGACTGTACCTAATGATAAAATTCTTATAGGTGTGCGAAATGTCCGCACGATTTACATAGGTATTTATATTGTTTGTAAAATTTCAATCAAGGGAATGGAGTTTATAAATCGTATGTATTGTTTAAGAATGAAAGGTTGAATATTTTGTGGAAAAAAAAGTAGGTACAACTAATTTTGAAAAAACATCGGAGCATATATGTGAAATAAATCATACATCACTTTTCCCACCTTTGTAGAAATATGAATGAACGAACTGCATCACGTCAAATATGCATATTACAGTGGTTCTAAGCCTTTCACATCAGTTTAATATGCGAATTCACTGAACCCTTTTTAATTTGAAGAGGGGTTGGGTGATAAGTTCTTAATATGATTCGGATGTGCGTCTTAACGAACCCATGGTACTGACTTACCGAACCCCTGGTGTTCGATCGAACCCAGGCTAAGAACCACTGATATATTAGTTCAAGATTTGTTAAAAAAAAATGCTGATAGGAAAACTATGATTATACAAACAATAATTATACTCTACAGGTGATTAAAATTTTTATTAAATCTATACCTACGATATTTCAAGAGAGAATGATCACAAAATTATAAGAATTACATTTTTCGTGGCGTAAACAAAGGCGGATCACACCCATAATTGACATCTGACTGACAACCGTTTTATGGTCGATAACCCTAGAAATGCCTTTATTTACCCAAAAAGGTTTCATATTTTTGTTCCTATATTTTCTCCAGAAATAGAGAATAGGCTTTCCCAAAAAGGACAAATAATATTTATCCACGCTTGAACGACATCTTTCAAACTAAGCAATGCTGAGAGAGCATGGGTGGCCTACAGTCAAATGTGCCTATTAAAAATTTATTCATTTTGAGTTCATGAGGGTTAAATTTTAATGAACATATGTAATTCAAGATAATTTATCTTTTCGACCGTGGCTACTTGGTGGAACATACTTCGAACTTATTTTAAAGAAACAAAATATTTAGTTTTTTCCACAATTTTATTCAGCTAACCGGTTTTCGAAGACCGCACGTCTTCTTCGTCAGGCTAGTAGATGTTAACTGAAGTTAACATCTACTAGCCTGACGAAGAAGACGTGCGGTCTTCGAAAACCGGTTAGCTGAATAAAATTGTGGAAAAAACTAAATATTTTGTTTCTTTAAAATAAATATGTAATTCAAATTCAAAAAATTTTAGTACCTTCCTACCTATTGCCATGTATTTAAGCTTTTACAAATGAAACAAATAAATCACAAAGAAAAAAAAATCCAAATCGACGACGAGAGCAAATGCGTTTTTGACTTTGAAGACAACTCGCTAAATTTAAAATAGGTACATGTGATTTAAAAGTCTTTTTAAGGGACTTTCGGCTCATACATGGAACTTTTTTTTAGATTTATTTTGGTCCAAAGGTTTTAAACATGAAAAATATATGTTTTTCGTTAATATCGAAGAATTATCTAGGATACAATGTTCCAACAGTACTGAATAACCAAAGATGCTTACAAAACAAAAGCATCTGCTTAGTGATATATTAAACAGTAGCCATCATTGCATGTCTTTAGTCTACTCGCATGTCATTTTTGTGCAAGATGGAATTTGACGTGTACCTACCTATCGTGAAAAATGAAAAAAAAATATGAACTCAACACAGGGTACGTAAGCTTCTAGAATATCTGCGATTGATCAACTGACCAACCGATCAATCCTCTAAACATTTTAGATATTTTGAATTGGGAAAAATAAAACTGAAAACCATCCCATTCCACGATCACTCCATCCGTCCAAAAATAGAGCTATGTCACTCCAAAATAACCACGTGAATAGTACCTAATACTAAATGGATGATGTTGACTGACGATATAGGGTGAGTCAGATATCCATCAATCCAAAATTAAATCGCGTCAAGCCATTCGTCCATCACTCCAAATCGATCGTCAATGGGGAAACTCGAGTGGACGTGGTCCAAGCTGTCACGTGACTAGATCGTCAGTATTGAAAAATTTTTCCGAATTCGTCTCACTTTGTCATCATTTTTTCACTGGAAAAACTTAAATTATTGGTTCAAAAATGTAGCAACATAGTAACATTTCGCCATAATTACTTAAAACTTTAGTTTCACATCAACTGTCATAATTGATGAAATCTATTTGGAGTGATCGCGAATGGGGGACCATATTATTACCTATACAAATTCGAATACTACAAGGCTATTTTGGATAATATGGTTCTTAAAAATTCACCATAATATCTACCTAATATTAAGTTATAGGTGCCTAAGAATACTCAAAACGAACATTTAATCTTTATAGATATAGATAGACAGATTGGTAGGTAAGTTTAGTATACTGAAAGCCAAAACGAGATTGTGATCTAGTGTGTGTACACTATATTATATAAATAATAATTGTGCATAGCTATAGAACATAGTCTAAACATAATTGAAAATAGAACATAAAAAAATTGTATTTACCGTTTCCCACTACGGAGGCTATTGACCAATCAGAGAGCTTGATTATTAAAACATGGCGGCAGACGAAGCGAAACGAACACCGTATTATCTCATTGTTGTTATAATTGTTATTCATTTGTTTCACTTATTTAAATTCGCACTAAAGAACACATTCCATGGGATCAATATTTGCATAATTTATGTCAGATTTTTATTTCATGTTATTTTATTGTATGTTTTTTTATTACAGATTTTCTTTTGATTCGTTTGCTTGAAATTGAAATCGATGAAAAAATATAACTGTATATTTTGTACGGAGCTTTTATCTACACTCGTTATATTTTCCGTTTGAAAATCAACGAACGCGTTCGATTTTTAAATAAAATAGGTTAAATTTAATATTTTTAATTTTTACGAACAATCTGGACTTTCAAATTTGGAGAGTGTTCTTTTTTTATTTGAATAAAAAAAGATTTTTGTTCTAAATTTAAATTAACCTCCGTACGTTATTATGAAAGTAATGAAATAAACTGGCTTTAATTTTGAAAACATTGTCTAAAAGTAACCACAAAAACAAAAAAAAAATCACTCACGGACTAAAAAACGCACAACCACAAAAAACGCGATGTTTCAAATTAGTAAATAGAACAAGAAAAACAAAAGCAAAACGCCATGTCACACGCTTGCTTTATTTGCGTGTTTTTTTTTTCTCTACTTTTGTGTTAATGACCGCAATCTGCCTTATTTCCTTATAATTAAATTTAAATATTGTGTTTATACAACAATGGGGCCCGCCTAGTCTAGTAAGAAGCTAGCCACGGTTCTTGTAAGACTATCGTAGAAATTAGACACAAGTACTCAGATTCCTTTGCTTGCTTTGCAAATCGACGTGGGCCGTCTTCAGGTCAAACCGAAACAGAGGACATGTTTTGCATATTTTCGGCTAATTTTTTTTTTTTGCATTTGTTTATGTACTTATGTTCATCGCATAAGTAGATAAGAACCCACAGTTATCACAGTAAGTAGGTACCTACATTCATTTGAAAATAGAACTTGAATTTTAGCCTCGGCTTTCAAGGGGAATATTATATGACCGCATAGGTTTAGGATGTGGATAAAAAATGAAAGATTATCTGTAGGTACTGAGTGTAGGTACCTACGTGAGAGCCAACTTATTTGAATTTTTTAGTTGAAATGACTATACCGCATAATTTATCCACTCAAAAAGATACCAACTGCGAAATTGTTATACTAAAAAGCCAAGAGCTAAAACAAGCTGCCACTCGGGTACATAGGTTTATTGTTATCTGGAGTGAAAGAATGGAGCTCATGTATTTATCCCATAGCTCCGTTGCGTATCTGTATCAATGAAATCCGCAGAAGCTGCAAAGTTGAAGATTTATTGAGACGGAGAAGGCACTGAGGCGTTTTTGAAAAAATCAACGTCACAGGATTTTGGAAACGCTTAGATATCCTGAGAGAGTTGCATCTTGTGGTTCTAGGACTAATGAAAATATGCTGTGACAGTAAATAAATCGAAAAATTTTGCTGAAAATAAGATATAAGTTTTGGATTAGTTAAGAATTGAGTAAGAGTTTTATTTAAAAAATTCGCAATTTGAGGCCGTAATTTTGATACATTTTTTTTTATTTGAATCTGTGCTCACTCAAAATGAACACAAATACACTCCTGGACTCTTTCACAGTAAGCTACTTAAAGCTTGTGTCGTGAAAGAGGAAGATGGTCAGCACCTGGGATCGAACCACGACGTCCGCACCAAACAGTACGAATGCCGGCGTTGTAACCGCTAGTCTACCAACCACATTGTACCCTTGACAAAAAACAAAACTTGTGTCATGAAAGATAAGATGATTTGCCAAATACAACAGAGTTGGCATGCTACTAACTTTCATCTTTACGAGTTTTGGTTCCGAATCAATGAATTGTGCTTAAATCCGAACAGGTATTTTTATTGGACAGGACATTGGGATATATTTTTACACACACTTCCTGCACAGTTCACACCCGCGTGCTGAGTCAGGCCTGGCCTTCACCCCGAAGCCGGCCCTCGGTGCATAAAGTGCATCATGCTGTTGGTTGGTACTTCTTGCAGTCTAAGAACGAGGCGGCGGGCGAGTATGATACATATTATATGCATATTATATACATGTATATTCTTGGATATTATATACAGCTGTGTATTCGCTATAAGAGATATGGAAATTACGTACGCCTCAAGCAAGGATGACCATTTCTTTAAATTTTTACCGTTTGTGCTTTAGAAAGCTTTTACTTACCTACATTTATCATATTATAATCATTTCTAAAGCCACGAGTGATCTTTAACCAACTCCAAAAGTTTCCTCTAAAAGCGTCTCTTTATCTGGACTGTATTTTTGTTGTTGCACAATTATTTTTAATGCTTAGGTATGCTTCAGTGCAAATAACCTCCAATTTAGGACTTTTTAGCCTACCTATAGTCTGCTGAAATTAAACTAGGCAAATAAAAAATTTCGCGACATTAACGCTGGTGTGAAGAATCAAAATTTTGTATGGAAACATGTATAGAGTCCCCACAGAATACTTCGGAAAGCTCCGCAGCCCATACAAATCTCCCGTAAGTTTCTCACTTCCGTTAGTGAGTAATATTAAGAATAGGGGTACAGAAGTGCCCTGACTAATAGGGTTGGGCTGGGCAGCATTTGAATAGCTCAGAAGTGTGTTTGAAAACAAGTTTAAAAAGAAAATAATTTTCGAGTTCTGCATACTGGCCGTAATAACATGATCTAGAAACTATGACACTTACTAAGAATATTGTGTAAGGGTGAAAGTTACGAAATGATCCACGGAAAGACACAAACCTACCTACTTATCTACTCGGCGTCGGTCTTCGAGATAAACTTTATTGGACACTAAGAAATTAGACGCCGAACAAACGGACATCACGGGTCTGGAAGCTGCTCAAGTGGCAGTAATATAGACTGATAATGTGGCAAGACACAAGACACCACCAAGACGTATTCAAACGGCACTGAAATTTTGCCTTGGGAGAATCGCCGAAACATCGGCAGACCTAAAATAATATGGGCTAATGGCATTGCTGTCGTGAGTCGAAAGTCGTGGCTCCAATTGGCAGGAAACAGTGAGAATTCTAAGTTTGATTCGCTTTTTGTCCAACAGTGGACCAGAGAGGGCTAATGATGAAGCAAAAGTCTGCTGAATTCTTGAGGTTTAGGTACTAGTTTGAGTGCTGTTTGTTAAGACCGGGGCGCAATATTCTGCGGCCGAGTACACCGGCGCCAGAGAGGAGGTTCTGAGTGTATCAGCCCGTGCTCCCCAGCTGGTGCCAGTAAGTTTTTGTATAATATTATTTCGTGACCGAACGTTAATAATAATAAGAGTTAGATATTACATGTGGTAGTCTGCGTCATCACAAGCTCCTGGAATTTCGGCTCCAGTGCAAGGTATGTAAGAACGACCCTTTGAAAACACTCTTATACGAGTTTCATATTATGTTTTTCCCTATCTAAAGAGTAAGAAATTAGAGAAGTCGTGTAATTCTCTAACCCTATTAATCTGTAGTAGGTACCCATAGCTTTCGTTGGAGACAATGACATATTCCTTGAATTTTTGATTGTGAGATCTGGGAATAGTAATTCATAAATATTTCAGGTTTACAACGTTTATTCTAGTGACATAACTGAATTAAGTTTTACAATGTAAATTATTATTCAGGATCATAATAATACCTAATTATGCTACTACATATATCGAAGAATTGTTTTATCCTTGATAAATTTTCTAAATAATTCTGACTCAGCCTCAAGGCTACCACACTCAGTAAGAGTACTGAAGCAGTACCTACCTATGTTGATTGACAATATATTAGCCAAACATCCCTGTTAGGTCCTGAAGTCTAAAGATATATCGCTTGCACTATCGTTATGAAATAATGAAAGGTCCAATATGATGCCAAATTATAAGGCTTTTCGTTTTTTGATAGTTATCTTTTTATTGATGTTTACGATACTCAAGAGATGATCCTAGGTAACACGATCCTCTCCAAATAATATCCAAGATGACCTACACAAGATTTAATTGCATTTAAGTTTGGGAATTATTGAAATAATATTGATCAAGTTTTCAAAAATATTTTTTGATTTGTTTCCAAGGACCGTAACATAGAAAAAAAAACTAGAAAAATTCTAATCTTCCAACTTGATGGCTAAAACTCGAACAGGTTAGTTGTGAAGCATTTGTTTTTATTTCTTTATTCAATTAATTTTTCTGTGTTAATTTATTTATTCTTTTTAATGTACCTACCCGCCTGCAGTCCATATCCTAGTATTTATTCTTCTCTATCCCATTCCCGTCCAATACTGCACAAAGACCTTCTCTATGTCTTCCATTTCGTTATATCCTGGGCTTTTTGCATCCAGCTCAGCCCTGCATGCTGCTCACCATCGTATTTTTATCTTTGCTGCACCTAGTCACCCACCGCTACTTCAGAGCTGTAATTTGGTGGACGATGTCTACAACTTATGTTCTTTTTCTTACAGTCACATTGATCACTCTATCTCTGAGGGACAGTTCCAGCATGGCTCTTTGTGCTACCCATAGATTTTCTGTAGGTACTTTGTTAGGTCAGCCTGATTTTTTGAGGTAGGTACCAAATGAAGCTACTGGCATCATTATGCCTGAAAATCTTCTCACTGTCTTCTTTAGGTTGATCTGTGTGTTTTCTAAAGAAGAGAGTTATAAAAGTTCGAGACATTATGTTGCTGGAATCAGTATTTAGTCTTAGATGGACCATTCAGTTGAGTTTGTAGACTGTCCAAGTTTCGTGACTAGGTACAGATCTACCTACGTATATTTTTTATTTTTTTTATTTCCCATACCAATAACATGAGTACTAATACATAGATATATTTTATATTTTGGGATTTATTATCTCACTAGGCAGATGCCTGTGCCGAGAAAATACCTTTGTTTTTTTTTATAGAAATACTGGAATAGTACCTATCTACTAGAAATCTAATAAAATATAACATGGAAAATAATAAAAAAAAACTATAAATTAATAAACTATATCTTTGAGACCATTTGCATAGGTATATGCAGGATTTACCTACAGTGGCATTCCCTCCGATCTCCTTTCATTCAAAAAAATATAAAAGGAAATAAATAATATTTAATATCTAATATTTATTCGGATAGTGTTTATTTATTTATTTATATTTTTTATTTTTAATGTAGGTACCTACATATCTACCTATATGAATATTGATTTAAATATACATTTCAGTAAAATGGATATGAATATTGATTTAAATATACATTTCAGTAAAATAGATATGAATAAATTGATTTTAAATACATTTATGTGTGGCATCCCTGTGTTTTTCTTATGGTTACGCATTTTACCATACACATAGGTAACACGTATCTCCGAACATGCATACATTCACAATATTATTTTGTATGTATGTACCTACCTATGTACCTATTATTACGAATGCGAATGTTAATGGGATAAATATATCTGTATGGTTTTAATTATTTTTTATTGCATAATTCTCCATAGTATCTATTTATCTATAGACAGTTAGAATATAAGATTGAATTACCTAGTAGGTACCTAAATACTAGGCCATTTGCAGTAATACTATGTACCTACATAGGTGGGTAAGTATACCTACCTACCTAAGATGATGTTTTTGAAACTTAGCGTCGAAATGAAATGTCAATTAGAAAAAAAAACAACTTATTTGAATTTCCATAGATACCTTAAGTCTTCCATAACCGATAAGAGTTGACAAAGACAAAATCTGTTGAAAAACCTAAATATTTTCGTACGCACCTACCTATATAAAATGTTCCACTAAAGTACCTACCTACCTAGTTTTGGTAAAAAGACTCAATCTGATTTCGTGTAGGTAAGTGTTATCCAAAAATCAGAACGGTGGTCATATTGCCACCTGAATATGACTTCAGCGAAACAATCGGTTGTGCATGGAATCAAAGTGACTCGTGAGATTTATTTATGGGCATATCACCCTTAAACTGTGACACTACTTGGAGCATACCTATCACCTCTAACAGTACTTACGTATATGTAGAAGAGATGGACGTGTTTAAAGAATGCCGAATGAAAAACTTTTCAGAAGTATAATGGTTGCTTACTCTTGAAAAGGGGCAAAAAAAATTTTGTGGATGAGAATTATCAATCAATCAATGCAATCCCGTTAAGGGACATAGGTGGACAACAAAAGCTCTCCATTGATATGCCTAGAATCAATAAACATACCTATACAATTCCTTCAGCTGTGTTTTAAGGATCATCGAAGGAAAATATAACTGCAATGCTCAAGCCTTAATTGTGCCTACAAAGTTTTTGATAATGAAGAAAATATAAGCAGGCCTTTATTCCAAAGATAGAGGAATATGTCTCTTCATGTAGGTAGGTATATTCTATTATAAAGTTTCACTGTAGGTGTAGGTTTTTATATATGTAAATACCTACCTATGTATCTAATATATTGTACGCGTAGATATAATACATGTCGAGTGTAGATAAATAGAAGCCTGCATAGCTGTAGGTAATTATGAGGCGTAGGTAATATTTGGGGGAGTGGTCCCATGATGAAGGTAGGTATAGTAGCGCTATAGGGGATGTCCAGCCATGCACGGATCTAGCCTCCTATATCGACAATATGTAACACGTACTTTAATTTTTTTGATATCAATATACTGTGAGCTCAGTTGATACTTTCAATACTTATTGTATCGAGAATCTTTGTGCGCTTAGCTGTAGTAGCAGGGAGTTCAAATGGT
The DNA here is from genome assembly GCA_963576905.1 of Mystacides longicornis. Lineage (NCBI taxonomy): Eukaryota > Metazoa > Arthropoda > Insecta > Trichoptera > Leptoceridae > Mystacides > Mystacides longicornis. The sequence goes on along the minus strand of OY756431.1, from coordinate 8,324,947 downwards.
CATTAGAGTCATACTATGTACATAGATTCTACGTTGTTTTGTTAAAATTAAATAAATAAATTCCTGGAAAAACTCTTGCTGAAGAGTGTGTTCTTATAAAATACTCCGGAACATTACGTTCCAGAACAACCCCAACACTGCTGAGAAGGTTAGCTAGAATTAGAGTGTTCCTTCCAAATCCTGCGAACATTGAGCAATGTGATCATTTACATCAGTATCACCGCATATTATGAGAGAGCGATAGGGAATCTTCAGAGCAAATCAGCTTGATGACATGGATCAGAACAGTACTTAGTTACCCACCGAAACACTGCATGTTATCTCTAATATAAATCAAAGTCGGGTTAGTGCGAACACTTATAATTCGAGATCTGCTCAACAGATTCTTCCGACGTGTGATTTATTGGATTCTTCTCTGCTCCAGATAACAGAATAACTAATAAAAAGTTGAAAAGTGGATAAGAAATAATATAAAATATAATATAAAAGTTAGTATGGAACGAATTTCATGCGAAACCATCTTTGAAAAAATCTAACAACAAAATTATTGTCTTCTGCACCTGCACCCTCTCATTCTCGCATACGCAATTGCCACTCTTACAGCAGTCCATTTCACTTACTCCACCGTTTCGGGTGTTTTAGAAATTTTTCATAAAAAGTCAACCAAATTGCGCGCACATTATTATATTCTCGCATTGATCCATTCAGAGCGTTGAATACGAATGAAATATGGACGTTTTAGAATGAATATTTTAATGTTATTATTTAATTATTTTATTTTTGTTTCTGGAGGCGCAGTGCACAATTTACGGGCCGCCTCTGGCTAGGACCAAGGGGTCCACAAGACAACGTCTGTCGGGAGAGCTAGTTGGTATTAAATTCAACAACAGAACTTCTTACGAACTCATCAAAGCGTAATTAAAAATGCTAGGACTCTGAAGAAAGAAACCCATTCAACCATGGGTTTCAGTGACCGAAATAATTATATAGGTATTTTGTATTGTTGTGTTTAATCCGTGAAATGATCCGTTTCAGATCGGTCAATTTCAACTTGCACGTGATAAACTGTAAGAAATATCATATCGTAAAAGACTAATCGATTGATCGACTGATATTTTGAAGGACAGGGGCATCCTACAGCAGCGAAGGTGGCAAAGAGGTTGCATTGGGAGCAAAAAACGCACATCCATAAAATATCTGAAGCTATAGGTACTTATAAGAAAATAATGTCAAAATGATAATAATAATTACCTTGCTACGACTTTATAGTATCTAACTCAGTACTATCGAATTTGAAAAACACGTCTTTTTTAATAAGTAACATTAACGAAAAAAAAACCAAAGTGGATACATTTTAAAAAAAAATCCTGTTGCATAGAGTGTTTTAGTAATTCACCAATAGTTAAACGCGGAAATAGGAGGCATGTACGAGTGAAAGAGAGATAGGATTGAATGAAAGAGAGGGAAACTGAAAGGGCTGAGGGCTACACGGCTACAGTAAGGCAACGCTAATAAGAGGGATGTGTCCCGAAAATTTTGTAAAATATTAAATAGGTATATTAAATGCATACCTACAGCATAGCATCGAAGGAACAATAAATTCAAAACTATAACAAATAGGTAGGTACCTACCTATAAGAATTCTCAATTCAAATATTTTTGTCACAAATTTTGATCTAAGTAAATAAATATTATTTTTTAGATTTTCTTATGAATGTTAGGTAGGTATATCTTATACCCTCAATCAAACAATCAATAAGTACTCCCTTATTTATCCCCCTTAGGAGCATAAAAAGCCCTCCACAGCGTTCTCTTCCCATACCATGTCTAAATCCAAATGTAGGTATACCTCATTAGTTATAATTTGTAACAAAATTTACAAAATTTTTGGTCCTGCATTAGATAATATTGTTCTACTAACCTCTCTATATTTCAATTTTACTTCATAATTCAAGACAATCATTAAGAGTAGGTAGTTGCCTAGGTGCCAACTTAAGTAAAACAATAATTTTCTTGATCCCTTGAATTTGGTTCTAGATTGATTACCTAATGTTTAAAATATATGTCTTTTAATTCATCTTTGAATTTCGATTGGGTCAAAACTGTCAGAAATGCTTACCTACTACTTCTTCTGAGAGTCATCATTAATAGATTGGATGGAACTGGTTGACTGAAAAAAATGCGTCATGCAAGAAGTCCACCGGCTATAGTAGGTACCTATTGACACCTATGTATAGATTTATGTAAAAATTGTATTAGAAATGAAAAAACGAGTCTAATACAACGAATTCCACCAAGCGCCTTCGGCCCAAACAATCGAATATCATGTAAAAATCATCAACTGAAAGCATGGATGAAGAAGATCGGTACTGACAGTCACACCCACAACCGAACCTGAAACTTGTCTACAAAAGGGTGGTAAAAAGAACCTCAATGTGAAAATTTGAGCGTATTTCTGTTAAGAATAAATGACAATGGTTTTGGTTCAGTAGGTATAGGAACCAACCTACGCTGAAGTGTTATTGTCTGTGTGCCGAGTTCTGTGTCGGGCCGGCATCGGCCCACGCTTCATTAAAAATGCAGATTAGCCAACGACAAAACACAGCAATTGCTTATTCTCTGCAACAAACTACTCTCTTTTTCTCTGCTACTCTGCATGCTGTCTTGTCGCAGACAATACATTTGTAATCATTCCAAGCCAGTTAGTGGGCACTTATCAGAAATTAGATACGATGGTATTAAGTAACCTTTATCAAAATATTTCCTATTTAGAAAATACATTAATCAATTAATTACTCTTTTAAAGCCTCGATTGGGAAAAAACCCTTATTGCGTTTGATCTCTAGCAAGATTTAAAAAAAAATGTAATATCTACTTAATTTAAAAATGACCAAAAAAGCTGAGGTTCGTCTGTTTGCACAATTTAGGTTATATGATTAAATAGGTATGATGTGCAATTGAAATAAATTAGATATTGAAATATGTATCTACTTACTTAAGAATATGAATGTAAAATCGCACATAAAAAATGTACCCAAGTATATGATGTGAAAAAAAATATGAAATCAATCGGTACGAATATACAAAAAAATGTTGGGGTTATGGATGTAAGTCGGATGACTGTATGTTCAAGCGTAATCCCTTGAAGCATTGTATGGTTCACATAGTGATCGACCATTGGAATGGTTTGTCACCTGAGCTGGTTGAAATTTTCGAATTGGAACTCCTTTAAAAATTTGTATGAGTTTTTGAGATTGTGCCCGACAGTTATGTGACAGTGGTGTTGAGATCAGATCAGCTTAGTTGCCTATCTGATCAGCTTAGTTGCCTATCTGATCAGCTTAGTTGCCTATCTGATCAGCTTAGTTGCCTATCTGATCAGCTTAGTTGCCTATCTGATCACGATCTAAAAAAAAAAGTACATAATCAATACAAGAATTATATAAATTTCACCCATATTTATCTTATTACCTACCTACCTAGAAACAATGACTGTATTTTGATGCAAAATTCTTTGTGTAAAATATAATTGTTGGCAAAAAATTTAGATGTTGGAAGGTTTAGACTTGCATAAAGAGAGAATGTCAAGAAAAAGTGTTGTATTCAAATAGTGTGAAGGCTTCGCAGAGGAATGAACCTGGTGCTACAATAAAGATAGAATTTCTAACATAAAGCAGCGGTAGTTTCCTAATGCACACACACACACACATAGGTTAGCACATGTAAAGTATACAAATTGTGTGTGTGTGCGTGTATGTAGCCATACGAGTTTTGCAGTCTGCCCCATGCAGTACTTACCTACCTCCGCAGCTTTGGGATTTATAAAATGCACAAATAAATTATATTGTTGATTGCAAAAACCCGTTTTTTGCTTTAGATATGTTCTTATGGGTAGATGTATGTGTTCCTACACAATATTCTTATTACTTACTACTTCTGCCTTAGATGCTTGTAACCTGCATTGATGTATGCGACAATAATATTACTAAAATTTAAAACTGAGATCGCAAACCATGAACTAGAAGAGACAGCAAATGTTCACTCCCAAAAGAAAAAAAAGCTTCAGCCATATATTTCGCACATTTAGCATACGCAAAATGCGTGAATTTTATTTCTTATCTCTTACTCATAAATTTCTCTACTCATTGTCTTTCCTATATCATTTGAAAGAAAAAAATCAGTACCTGGCGACTCATGGCTTCCCATTCCGATCAAATAGCGAGCGTCTTGTGGAGTTACCAGCATACAGACTGTCGTTCTTTAGCTACTCCTTTGCTGTTCATGGTGCTCGCTACTGAAACAGCCTTCCGTGAGGCTGGAGGAATCACCACACTTCTTCAAACTCTTCACTCTTTCTTTTACCCTATCCCAATCCCCTCCTACCCGCTAAGAAGTGTTCAGATTTTTTAAGCATATTTTTTCCTCTTGTTTCTTCTCTTACCTACCTACTCCTTTTTTTTACTTGTGTCTTTTTTACTTATTTTATGCTTCTTGGTTGGATAGTAGAGATTTGTTATCGACAGAGTGCGCGTGAGAGGAACTTATTGACGCCATTGACATGGCCATACATGTGGCCAACAACTTGAATTTCTTGGTCTGACGATTCGGACTCGGAAAGCAAGTTAGAAAGGTAAAAACCAACTAAAAATGTTTATCTTAAAAATATTAAATTACAGCAACAGGTTAAGAATGTAGACGAGAAGGGAAAATTTTGAATGGGAAAATTGGCATCTCTAGAACCAGTACATACAAACAAGTTTCAAGTACCTACCTACCTAGAAGTGGTTGGAAGTCCAATGGTATCAAACGGCGGCCTTCGTACGTACAGCGTATTGGAGGTCGTGGGACCATTTCCGCTTTCACGGCACAGCCTTTGCTTAGTGTGAAAGATGTCAAAAGTGTATTTGTGTTCACTTCGAGTGAGCATAGATTCATCAAAAAAGATATCAAGTACTTATGCCGTACAATCAGAATTTTTCTCACTAACGTTAGTGAGAAACTCACGGTAATTTTGAATGGGTTTCAGAGCTTTCCGAAGTATTATGCAAGGGCTATTTATATACACATTTTCATACAAATTTTTGTTACTTCACGCTAGCATAAATGTCACGGAAACATATGATAAGGGTTAAGAAGTCTACTGCAAAAAAAAATCATAGGATTAAACTAATAAAAGTTTTTTTTAACAAATTTATACTTAATGGCACATATAATCTTCACCAGTGCAAAGACTTCATCATGTTTTGTCGGTTAGGCCATGTAGTTGTATATTGCAATGTCGTATTATTACATTATTTAAATGTGTACATTGTAAATTTGCATCTCGCTTTGAAATGCGTTTGAGTGTGTACCTACTTATAAAAATGTTCGGAAAGAGAAATGTTATTTCAATTTGAGTTTCAACAATACGTCCAAATCAGATATATTGTTGATTATTCAGTAGGTAATGAGATAAGCCACTCATTCCTTTTGTTGCAAATTAAGGTGAAAGAAGAAGGCAGTTCACCATTTTGAAAGCCAAATGCTGCTCAATCAATCAATCAATAATCCCTTTGTGACCCCACTTAGAGTCATACGAAGATAACAAGAGCATTGTTTTGCTCTTTCAAAAAACTTTTACCACACCATAAAAAAATCCCTCAGCTCTGCTTCGAAGGAGCGGAATACAATGTAATAGTGAAGGTATTTCTCGACTTCAGGTCCCCAAGGATAGAAAAAAAGCGCTTGACTTTATTATTTGACAAACGACATTATTATTTTGGTGTCCTTAACAATTATTATTGTTAAATTATTATTGTCCCTGCCATGTACCTACCCTCCTCTCCATAATATCGTAGAAGTGATGGACTTGAATAGGGTGAGCCAACGTATAAGTCGTTCGTGATGCGGTAGAACCACCTTATATATGTATAATGTTGTTCTTTTCGGACGTTTCGTTTCAAAGAGAGAGATTTTTTGTGCTTGGGCTTTGGTCATCAGGTGCCAAGACTCACCCATACCTACAGAAGAATGGCCAACACTTACGCATCCTACAGTAGGTACCTAAAGCTTTCGCCCCGACACAACACCGGCGCCTTCCAAGCTCTAGTGACAAATTTTATTTTATTTTATTTTTATGCAATCAAAAAATCATTACTCAGCATAACAGGTACAAACCCTTTGCGCTGAGCAATGAGAGACAAACACAATATCAAAAACAAAAAACATCAAATACAACAATCTGAGCGGGTTGTGTCAACAAAATAGGTGCAATACATACCTACAGGTGCTCGCCAATACTCAATTTGCGCAGGTTCAAAATAATATAACTAATGTGGATGTATGGAACTCGTTCCTATAATATTGGTATCTTTTTTTCATTGTTTGGTGTGGGTTCGAGTATATAAGCTACAGTAAGTCTAACAACTAACGTACCTACCTACTTTTTATAAGCATTGGACAAAATAAAGGATTATATTATTTGTGCCGAAGAGATTAAAGGCGAAGCTGTGGAAAGCCATTTTAACGAGAAAAGAAAATAAATGAGGATATTCAGAATGAAAAATTAAAGATCAAAATTATTAGAAAGTTAGATAGAAAGGAATCCGTGTATTAATAATTCTTATCAAAGATTTTCACTTGAAATTCCTACCTGGGGTTTCAGATTGGACGGAATCGTTTGTCTAGAAAAACAGCCTTTGTGTTTTGAGGGTTAAGGTCCCTATATACTACTGAAAAGGTACCTTGGATCAAAACATTATAAAATGCACATACAGTATTTCATATAAAAACCATCCTCATTCAAATCAGAATGTTTCAAGGTTGAAAATTGGCAACTGCAAGATCTGTCAAAAATGCATTTTGATCCCATTTCAAAATTATTCATTCAAGGAATCAACGTATTTGAAAATAACTTTAGTATAATAATAATATAGTCTATTAATGTTGTATTTATTTATTTACATTTATTTAAGTAAATAAACTATATCGACCTTAGCCTTGAGTTGGGAGATATCGTATTATTTGTGGGTTTTAATGTATTAAGAATAATTTATTTATACCAATAAACAGTGATTATTAAAACGTTTTTGCGCAGAAATAAAATGTTCGAATAATTTTGAATATGAATATGATTGGAGACGAGGAGAAGTAGAAAGCTGTCAAATTCGAATTCAAAGAACATTTTTGAGTATAGATATTTGAATAGGTACATGAAGAAATTAAGGTAGGTAAGTACTAACAGAGGTTTGAAATTGCTGCAAGAACCTCCTTACTCCAATTCTGCAGTCCAAAGCTATTATATTAGATCAGTATATTTGCGTGAGATAAAGCTGATGGATGCTTCTGATTTCCTTCGTGTAGTTTCAAGTGAAAGCTTTAAGGGATATTAATTGGTCAGGCCTCTTGCATTTAGGACCTTCGGGTTAATAATGTTCCTCATTAATGAGAAGCGTTGAAAAAGGCTCCGAATTGGCCAAAAGACAAAAGTTTTTATCGAGTCATCGGAAAATTAGGGAAACATGAATGGTAACCAAAAGATAAGAAGCATGAAGGTGTGAAATGTGGTTTTAACGGAACCTTAACTTCTGAAGATTTTACATCTTTCTCTTTCACGACATAAGTTTTGCTTAGTGAAGGTATTTGCGTTTACTTTATGTGAACTTTATTTATTTTGCAAAAAAAGTTAATCATTTTCAACATTGCTTTACGGACAAATTAATATCCTATAGGACTAACTCGTCTTTACTGTTCAATTTGTGTAACGATCTTATTCAACTACCTATCTATAATTTAATAACCAATGTAATTCCGACCAATGCATCTGTTTTAGACTATGTTTTCAGGACGTTTTCTGACAATCGCACCAACTTTCAAAGAAAGTCTAAAATATCTGAAAATATTGAAGTTAAATAATTCATGGCGTATCAATATGAAAGAAAAACTATGATTATTGGTAGGAACAAACCAAAGCTGCAAATGTTTCAAATCGAACGTTTATGCATTTGAAATGTTTCGAATCGATAGAATGGAATAAGCAATTTTAAATTTAAACTTTACGATCGGATTTTGTATTTGGAACATAATTAGGTAAGAATGAACGTGTTCTCTTTTCAAAATAAATATTATTTTCTTGGCACGGCTCCTATAAAATCATAGAAAATAAATGCACCAACACCAACGCGTAAAATCGCTTTCCTAACTCATTTCTCGTCGGTGCATTTTATAAATACTTTATGCGCTCGACTATTATTATTATTATTGTACGTAAAATCTGTTTAGACAGCGGCCATTTTGACATTTTACGATAATTTATCATGTTCGTAAAAGCGAGGATTATCGCTCTTATATTATTAAGAATAGGTACCTACTCTCGTTCCAGTTTAACAAATTGCAAAGATAAAAGGAGCACTGTTTTTTTTTTTTGAAAAATATATACCTACCTATTTACTCGATCTCTAGTAATTTGACAAGCCACGTTTTAGGTAGGTTCTGCTCATTGTCGACAAATTGGGAAAGTACCCGGATTCAAACAATTGCAACTACTCTGTATTTGTTAACATAAATTACTTCTGTTTTATTTGTATCAAAACCACTTCAAAACCTGTATATTAAGACCAGTAGCCCTAGTATAAGTTTTCGATGATCGAATATCGAAACGATCATCGAAAGAGTTTCGAAAAATTTTCATACTAAAATGATCGAATGATTCGATCGTTTGATTTAAGAACACTAGTTGCACGTAAATATGCGCTTATTTGCGTGCAATAAGCTTTCGATAAAACTCGTACTAGCCCCACAGTATACCGACTAAAAATCATTTGACATTAGGCGCTAGAAGTGTTGCCATTTTGAAAAATTAAAAAAAAAGTCATTCTAAAAATTTGGTATCCGGAAAAGTATAATTTTACTAAAAAAAGGTAGGTAATTGAGTAAAGTCACGACCCGGATGCAGGTCGCGATTCCCGGATTATCCGGGTAGTTGGCAAGACTGGGCCGTAGAAATCTAATTGCCTTTTTATGCCCTGGCTGTCATGTTAAACTGCGCTTTTAAAATACGATCTTAATACGACAGTAAACCAGCTTATTAGCTTAGGAAAGTATTAAAAAAAATATTTATTCATGATTTTTTCTCATCCCATACCTACCACGAAAAAACAGAGTAGGTACAAAATTGTATAATCTAACGATAACTAAAAAAGACACAAATTTGAGTATGCATTAAAGGTAAATTTTCATTTTGCCGTAAGCCCGGGAAATAGATGGCCATTCGCCCCCATTTTCAGGCGTCACCCCTTAGTGTTGTGGGTTCAACGCACCCGATTTACCCACCGTCATATACGGCGTAAAGTATATAATATAATATAAAGCTCGTTATATACTCGAGTCTGACGGTATATAAGGCTCCACCCTCGCTTATTTACTTTATATACTCCCCTATCTACAAGGGTGAGCCTGAAATAATAATTTGAAACGGTAAATATTAATAATAACTATATATGTATGTATCTATGTATTATTGAAAATGGGAATTTAAATGGACGAGCATTACCAAAATTTACCGTTTCAGATATTTCGGTACCGGAGGCTTTGCTGGATACGTTCATTTATTTATTTATTTTCAAATGTATGTATGCATGGATGGTATGGAAAATTTTATAAATGTATTATACGTATAGTCAAATAGGAATTTATTTTGACAGGTGTTGTAAAATGACAAAGCTCAAAATTTATAAATGAAAATATAAATTTATACAATATTCAAAGGCAAATATGTACTTACTTTTCAATTAAAAAATTAGGTAGGAATTTAAAGATTAAAAGGCGTATAGCTGACCGAGAATAATGTGGATCGAACACATCGATTCCGTCATGAAGGAAGAGACAAAAAAGAGAGGTTATATGAGAAATGGTATCGTGGTTAAAGAAGCGAAAGAAGTGTGTGTGCGTGGATAGGAAAGAGTGGAGGTCCGTTCTTACGGGACATGGCGTGATGTGAAAAAATATACAAGTTTAAGTTATGTCGTCTATTGAACGCATGTATTATGCCAATAATTCTGTTATACGGCTGCGAGTCTTGGCATTTGACAAAGGCTCAGCAAAGGAAACTTCTCAGCGTTGAAAACAGATTCCTGCGACAAATTCTGGGAATCAGGTGGTATGATTTTATGACCAATGACTCTGTCCGAGAAAGAACACTACAGCCCTTCGTTACTTCAGTCATCCTGAATCGCAGACTGAGTTGGCTCGGGCACGTCCTCCGTATGTCCCCCGAAAGCGTTGGCCAAGCCAGCCTATTTTACAATCCGGGCGGTACAAGAAGAAGAGGAAGACCGTGCCTCACCATTGCGCGAGCCTACAGCGCCGACCTGCAGAACATCGGACTGACCTGGGAGGAAGCGGAGCGGCTGGCGCAATACAGAAGTGCATGGAGGGACCTAGTGGCGACCACATGCTCCACCTTGGGAGCGAACGTGGATAGATCCACTCCAGCACCGATCATAAAATATGATTATTTTTATCTAATCTGGCCTAAAAAATCGAAAATAAATTGATCACATTGAATGATCATAAAGAGATGCTAAACGTTTTAGTCTACGAAGGCATTCGTTGTACCGTCTAATTTTCGAAGGGATATCAAAGCAGTAGAGATACCTATGTCATGAGGAAAACATAAATAAAATTTTATTAAAATTCTTGAATGTAATTTGCAAACAGAATAATAAATAATTATAAATTGTAATATTAATTAATTAAAAAAAATTCTACTACAATGACCTTATTTAAAAGCAGCAGTCCAAAAATAAACAAAAAATTTCTTTTTCTCAAATTTTCATTTCAACTCTTATTTATTTTCATTAGAAATATTGTTGGTTCCTTCCAATGTATTTGTTCACTATTTTTTTATTTGTATTAGTAAAATGAATGGAATAAGTGAGATGATTTTGAAGTTAAAATAGCAGTAGGTAGGTACCTATCTGCATACAATTTAGTGTTTTTTTCTTGCTCTTATGTTAGTCTCATAGAATTAATTGTTATATTAGTTTTGAAGTGTTGTACTACCGCTGTAGCTGCTTTTAATTTTGTTACACTTTATTAACAGGCATTTCATGCCGTTTATTGATTAAATAAATGAATTAATTATTACGTAAATATTCTGGCTTTCAAATGAGATTAACTTGAAGTAATATGCCGCTTGCCAAAGGAGAAAATAAAAATAATTGAGGAATCTAAACATTTTTCAATTTCAAAATGTGTAAGTGCCCTTATAAATAAATATTAAGAAATTTTCGCATCGATGAATTTTCATCTTTTTTTTATTAAAATGAATCTGTGCTCACTCAAAGTGAACACAAATACACTCTAACTCTTTCACAGTATTTGGTAAATTGGCTTTTGTTATATCTACACTAGTGGCCAAAGGAATGGACACTCTTTAAAATTATATGAAATTTTCCATTTGATGTAGTATTAAAATAAAAATTACTATATTTATGGGGTTTCTTATATTGATTATTGTTTTCTGATGTGTTTGGATAAAATAAAACAAAAAAATTGGATTAGTTTATAATTTAAATTAATAATAATAATTAAATAACAAAAACTGTCAAAATTTTGACGACAAAACGACGAAAAAGAGTTGACAAAAAATTGGCAATAATTAGAAAAAAACTTAATATTTTGTTGGATATCAACGATTTTCTATTACAGCATTGATTCTGCGAGGCATTGAGTCCACTAAATTAGCCAAATCTTCTGGATTAATCACACGAAACCAAGATTTGATTATGGACTCGATTAATTCTCTCTTGTTTCCAGGTTTCTCTTTCCTCACAAGTTTTTCAGCCGAGACCACAGGTTTTCGATGGGATTAAGATCTGGACTATTTCCAGGTCACTTCAAGAGATTGATATTTTTTTTTTTAAACCAATTTTTCACACTTTTTGCTGTGTGGCATGGAGCACTGTCTTGCTGGAACACACACTTTTCTTGTTTCCCCTCAAACAGATCGTCAATTGATGGAAGCAGTTTAGGCTCCAATATATTTTCTTGGTATTTTTTGGCATTCAATATGCCATCCACAATATGGAGACGTCCCACAGCATTCTTGGTCATGCACTCCCACACCATAACACTTATGGGATGCTTCATCGTCACCAATGTGCATTCAGGCAGGAGATCTTCACCGGGCCTTCTTCTCACATAACTGATTCCATTACTCCCAAAAATGGATATCTTGGATTCGTCGCTCCAAATAACATTTGCCCAATCTTCCTTGTGCTCTTTTGCCCATATCAAACGATTTTTTCATTGCTTTTCGTTTAAATATGGTTTTTTTCTGGGTCTTCTCGCTTTTAAGCCATTTTCAACTAGTCTTCTGCGAATCGTCCTTGCACTAACTGAAACTCCAGCTGCGTCCAATTCATTTTTAATTGTACAAGAAGTTGTTCTTCGGTCCTTAAGTGCAAGTCTCACTATCATCCTGTCATCGTTGGCAGTTGTTTTCCTAACTTTTTCTTTTTTTGGCAGATTTTGAAAGGTATTAGTTGTCTTGAACCTTTCACACACCTTCCTTACTCCAGACTTGGTTGCCCCATCTCCCAACTTTTTGGCGATGTCCATGTAGGAATAACCTCTCTTCTAGTAAAGTTACTGCTTTACAGCGTTTTGTAGGTGACCAATATCCTTTTGCCATTATAAATAAAAATATTTTATTAAAAAACACACACCGAATCTTCAACAGGAATTTCGACTTTACACCACAATTCTCAAAAATCAACTAAATGACAACAAAATAGAGTCCTGGATTTATATTTCAAAAAAATTATGGGAAAAATATTAAACACTAGTAAAATAAACTATTAGTCATCAAAATAAACAGAAAAATATACAATAAGTACTTAAACAATTATTCATGATGCACCCTTTACTAGAGAAAGTCATTAGCAGAGCTGATGACTCATTTTAACACCTATTGACAAAAAATCCTGTATCATTTATAAAAAACAATGTTATAATTAAAAAAAAATGCAGATTTCTATAGAAGAAACACTTGGTGACGTATTTTAAACATAAAAATCACTAAATGAAATTACCACATCCATGATATATTCACTTATCCAAGAAAAAAGACAAAATTTTGAAGGGTGTCCATTCCTTTGGCCACTAGTGTAAATAAGGTATTGGTACATATCTACATAACTTCAACAAAAACCAGTTGTAATTGTGTGTTGATAAATGCGCTTGTCAGCAAGTCAAGAGTCTAGAGTTCGATTCCCATACGCAGAGCTGCACTTACCAAAGATACAATCTAATCAATAGTGACGCTATAGTTGAGGTCACATAGATCATTCGGCTAATTAATAAAGCGAAAGATGTAGGAAGATATTTTTCATTCATTAGACCAACAATACATTATAGATAGGGTCAAAAGATGGTAGTCATCTCATGCGCTTGTATCAAATACAGATTTCCTTCTTGACTTCATCTTGTATATCAGACATGATCTGAATACTCCCTTTCACGACCTTACTGAGGAGCATAGAGAGGCAGCAAAGGCCGCTCCATTGCTTTCAGTAATGGAGCGGCCTTTGCTTTCAGTAATGGAGAATTTGTAAATCCAGCATATTCGGCACGAGAACGAAAGTCTGACTCTACGAGTCTACGTCCTACCTGGTTTACTCTACAGTTGTGAATCCTGGCGCCCAACGCGTCCCCATAACACACGCTTGGCAGGTTTTGATAGCAAGTGCCTCCGACATTTGCGGGGTATCAGGTGGTATGACTTTGTTAAGAACATGACAGTAAGTGAGATAAAAGGTCAACCACTTGTCATCGGCTCTGTCAAATTTTGCCGACTAACCTGGCTGGGCCCTGTTTAGAGAAAACCCATAGAAGATTTGTCGTCCGCCTTTGTCTCAACCCTGAGGGCAACAGAAGACCCCTCCAAACTATAAGAAGACTTTATGAGGCGGATCTTCGGGGAGCCGGACTCGACTGTCGACTGGGATGAAGCAATGGGGATTGGAAGGGACTGGGCAGCATGGCGAGGACTTATGGAGTCCATATTCTCCGTCTAGATAGTGCACATGGAAGTAGAAGATAAATTGTCCACCTTATCATTAAGGATAACCACAGCCTGGACTGAAATTTAAACCACAGTAATCATTTTGTTGTGTACCTATGTTAATGTTTTTTAACTTTATTATTATTAAAGTATTGTATGCGAGACACTATCGAAAGCCTTTGTAGGTCAACAAATGTATTTCTGATATGGATTTCTTTGATGATAGAAACCAAGTTGTGTTAGATCCGTGTGATTCTCATACCTTTACTTTCAGCCTTTATTCGAGGAATTACTAAATTAGGTACTTACCTACCTACATTTATTTTTATGATACTGTTAGCAATCATTCTATTAAATTAACATGTCCAAACCTTTTAAATTTTTTTCCCCATCTTTCGTAATACGAGTATCTATTATGATTTATTTCTAAGGAATGAATTCATTTAGTTAGATATGTTTTGCTAATAATATGTTCGACCTATTTTTGGATTTTTAATTTCAAGGTAGGAACCTACTCAAGCGCAAATTCTGTAATCTGGATTGGTTTGTTGGAAGAAATTTGTTGAATCAAGAAGCATACCGAATATTTTATATTACTTTCTCCATTCTTACAATTATGATATTATATAATCTCTATACAATTTTTCCATTCTTCGTATAAGCTTTATATAATTTAACGGTTTTAAAGAATTATATCATGTACAAATAACTGTCTATTTTCAAAATTTTATACAGGGAGGGACATTCCAAACAAACCTTCCCAAAACGATGTAGGTAGGTACATAATATTTAAAAATAAAAAAGTAAAACAGTACGTAGTAGGAACCTATGTAAGTGACTGTTACGTTGGGTCACAAGATTTCTTACGAAGCATTAAAAAATTAAATAATAGCTGGTATCATCACTAACTTGTAGTTTCACAATTTGTTATGTTCAACAAATTACGATCTATAAACAACAGCTTTTAACGTGATTTTGTTAACTCCAGTGTGAATATTTAAATTAAAAAATAACGCGTTTCATAACAACAAAATGACACTTTATACAACCAACTTTCTGTCCCGTTATTGGCACTTAAAGTCGACTTTAGTGTAGTTTAATCTTTTTCCACCGCAGTTTATAGAAAAATTTGTGGCACTCTGTCTTTGTGTGTCACAAATCCTGGACATTTGTATACGGCGACACTGATGTGGACAAAAATGACTAAAATAGAGTGGAAAACATAACAAAACGGGAAGAATGTTATTGTTTATAGATTTCGTTTATTTAAACTACTTAGGTACATATAATAATAAATTAGCAACAATAACGGCACATTGATGGTCAATTGAGAAATGAAATTGAATTTCCACGAAAACATTAGTAAACAACTTATGTTTTTCATAGATTTCTGTGGTAACACTACCAACACTCAAATATTTTTTTTGACATTTCAAACTTAAGCTAAAGTAAGTGGGAATATTTAAAAAAAAAACGCGTCAGCTTAAAGGAGACTTTAAATTTTAAAAAGTACCTACCTTTAGCTAAAGAGTTCTTTAGTCGCTTTTTTTTTTTCAAAGCGGCCGTCAGTATTTTTCTTCATTTTATAATAATACAACACAACAACAATTATTATTAATATGTAGGTACATATCTGACATAGGTACACTGATGCATGGCGGATTCAAAATTAAAATTCGCGATGTCCCAAAATTGACTACCGTAATTGAAATCGGAGTAATTTAAAATTGTATTGGCATTTGTACCTACATCAAGAATGAAAATGGCCGAGTGTGGCCAGACACTCTGTATAATATAATAGAGTAATCAACTAATTAGTCAGTTGAAATTACGGACTGTGTTTTGAATACAGGCGAACTCACGTTTACCAAATTCAATGTTTTCAAATCATGGTTTCATCGCTTAACGGAAATAAACTTAAAATATTTCTTCATCTCTTGCGTTGATTATTGGAATGACTGTTTGATTTAAAGGTGATATTTTAAGAAGAAGCCTTAGAGGAACAAGAAACATCCTAGCCAATAAGAAGCCAGAAAATCCGATTTAAAGACATAAAAAAGAAGAACCATTTTTCATGAGCTGAATTTTATTTGATGTGCTTTTTCATATTTTGGTATTCTTAACTAAGAAATAAACGTTCGGTCTCCCAAAAACGGTTATCGCAATAATAAAATTTCTAAGTATTTTCCACATCGTCCGTCGAAAAGATAAAAACCTATTTATCTTCTTTTCCTTACCTTTTAATCATCAAGTTCAAAAATCTCTTTATAGTTGTGTTTGCATAGGTAATTTCAGCGAACACCAGAGGTTCAATGAGTCAGTTTCGTGGGTTCGACGGAGGTCAAGACACACAGCAGGAACTTATCTCTTAACCCCTCCTCAAATTAAGAAGCGTTCAGTGAATTCGCATCTGAAACTGTTGGGGTTCAGTATATACACAAAGGTTAAGAACCACTGGGCTAATTATTGTTCCTGATATGATATTTTCGGAAATGCACCGACAGTTGTCATAAACGAAGTCTAATCGCGCTAATTATATTGCTAGGTCTCTTCTCTATTTTTTTGGAACTCACGTCGAATTCATTCGTGTTATAAGTCGTTCTAGAAAAATTTAATTCTGGTCTATCCATCCTCATATCTCTTTGGAACTCTGTGTTTCAAAAAATCTCTTTTAGCCTTAAATTTTTTTTAGTGTTTTCTCAGATAATACAAAATTTGGAGACCCTAGTCAATTTTAAAAAGGTTATTTAATAATATACATATTTATGAGAGATATGCGACAACTCACGTCATAAAATATAATGTTGGATAAGAAAAAAATCTAGTTCTCTTTATAACTTAGGTATCTACTACATGTGTAAGAATAATAGTTCTTTAAATAATCGATGCAAGTTTAAAATAATCTTTAGTTCGATAAACGTAGTTTGAGTGTATTTTGTTCATTTGAATTTCAAACGCGCTCAATTACAATATGATTTTAGCGCAATAATTAGGTATATTATGAATGCGCTAATATATAAATTATATGTGTTTGAAATTGCAGTCCATTAGAATTTGTTATCTATTCGAACACAGCAAATAACCAGACGTGTTTTCAAAATCCTCAATGCAATCATTTGCATGCAATAAAAATTACACCCGATGGTAGAATTTAATAGGATTTATCAAACTATGAACCCCCATCATGTGTTAAGCCTTTTAGATATACATAAAGATATACTTACGTAAAAAGTCATATCATAAATCTGATATATAAAAATGGAGAGCTATTTCCCGATGTCATCGCATCACGCCTAAACGGCTGGACCGATTTCGCTAATTCTTTTTTGGTCGTGTGGGCTTTATCAGGAGAATTTCCTTTTAGAAGAAAAAAATTAAGCAAAAAGGCACGGAAAATTAGGAAATTAAAGAAAACTCTATGTACACTACCTTATTAGTACTTTTTACCTTATAATTTTTATTCCAATTTTGAAATTTTGACAGAAATTGTCAATTGGTGCGTTGGGAATCACATTGGTCATATGATAATTAATTCATCGCCATACAAATTCGAATTCAATATTCATATTTAGGAACACAGGACAACGTCTGTCGGGTAAGCTAGTTATTAAAATAAAGGACGTGGGCGTGAAGAGGAATTTCTACTGAATCGAAAATAAGTGGACGTGTGATTTTGGACTCGGGATGGAGGCCAAGTCCTCTCTAATCTTAGATGTACTGCCGACACCACGCTAATGACAACATCCTTAGATGACATGAGAATTCGGAACAGGAATAAAGCAAGCGGCTTGGTCGTGGTATAGACTTAATTTAAATCCTCGTTCGCTCCCAGTGTGGATCATGTGGACGCCACGAAGTTCCTCCAAGCCTCTCTATCTTGCGCTAGTTGCACAGCTTCATCCCAGCTTAGTCCAGCATCTTGAGAACCGCAGTGAATGCCCGCTTGATTGTTAATTTTGGTCTGCCTCGTCCTCTTTTCCCATCCAGATTGTAGAAAAGCCTTGCATATTCAAGACTCTCGGGGGACATGCGGAGAACAATGGCCAAGCCATCTCAATCTGCGATTCTGGATTACTGAGTTGATTGGCTGTTGTGCCGTTCTGGCGCGTACGGTCTCATTTGAGACATAGAGGTACCACCTAATCCCCAAAATCTGTCGCAGAAATCTATTCTCAACACTATAAGGAGCTTCTTGTTCTAACAACTTCTTCTGTTGAGCCTTTTTCAGATGAAAGGATTCACAACCATGTAACACACACTGATGGCATAATGCACGATTAAATGAGGAACTCGCCATTGCGATTCTTATGGAAAACTCCTTATTATATATCCCGCCGTTTGGTGCCAAATACACTCCCAGGTATTTGAAACTGTAGACATCTTCGACATCGTCACTACCCAAAGTTATGGCTCCCTAGAAGCAGGACGAAAATAGTGCTCTCTAATAAGGTCGAGAGCGATTGTTTGAAGAATCTGATGGTTTGACTGATGTTGAGTTGATTCAAGAGTTCTTCTACCTAGGGTCCAAGTTGTGCAATGAAGGGGGATGTAAGGGTGAAAGTAAAAGACGGATTTTCATGGCAAAGAATGCAATGACCAATTTGTCAAGATATGGAAGGAAAGAAATGTCACTGTAGCCACAACAGCCCAACTAGTCAGAGCTCTGTACTGGTCCAATATTTCTATACGGTGCTGAAACCTGGAGGATGAAGTCAAGAGACAGATAACGCACTGATGATTTAAATATGTGGTTTTGTCGCCGCATGCTGAGGAGTAAGGACATCATGGACAGCAAGGTAAACCAACGTTTCCATATAACAAAGGATCGGTGTGAAGGATAGACTTTCAGGCACGTGCACTGACAGGATATATCGAAAGGCGTGAGCACTACTCGCTGGAAAAGACCGTTATAGAGGAAGATCAGGTCAAGGCGAAAGTAAGGACGATTGTTGCAGAGGCAATGTGAAGGGCGCACAGCAGAGTCAGCTGAAAGAAGAGAAGTCAAGGACTTTGTGAATAGGAGGACTTATGGTCATGACCCTCAGACACAAAGGGACGAAGATCGCATACATGCCAAATACCTACATGACAGCAGTCGCAGTCTTTAAATTTGGTTGCTCTTGTTCTCAATAATTTCCAACTTTTATCTCTATATTTCATATTATTATTAAATATCTACTGGTTGTATACATGAGATTTTTTGACACGTTAAACATGTAGAGAATTTTTATGATAAGGAGTTTCGGAGACTTAAACATTACCACCTAACGGCGAACGTTGTTAACGTAAAGTGGAAGATGGTCGGAAGGCCGTAGTGGTTTGTTCCATTTAAAAATCGAACATCAGTAATGAATTGTTATAGATTGATCAGTTGTTACTATTCGTATAGATGTTCCTATCTGTGGCATCGTCTAAGCGCTGTTAGTTAATTACAAAGGTCCTTCAGAAGCAACCCTTTCAATCCAAACCCTAAAAGATTCTCAGAGTTGAAAAAAAAAACTATGCGGAACCGGTTAAGAATTCAAGTTTGCAATTTTATTTGCAGTTTTTGTTGCAACGCTTCATCATGCACATCTACATAATTAAGTAATATAAAGAATGCGTATAGTATATAGGACTATTTTGCACGTAGCTGCTGCGTCCTGCGAATGCACAAAGCTCCGTAGCCAGTCGTGCAGCGTTCCCCTCCCTCTACGCCGCACCCTCGTAGCCTTCCCTTGCACTCCCGATGTATTTAACAGGACCTCCCCTTCGCACAGCCATATACAAGGGTGTATACTCCATATTTACGTGGTTCGGGATCTAGTGAAACTATGCTGATAGTTGCTCACTGCTCAAAGAACGAAAGTTAAATAAAAAAAAATCCAAGGTAAAATAAACACTTAAGAATTTTAACATCTTATGAAGGTTTTTTTGAATACCTATGATTGACGATGACTTAATTTTGGGAACAAAATATATAAGTATAGATACTTAATTATTTTTAAATAAGATTTTCTGAATCTTTATTTATTTATTTATTTATTTATCAATGCGTTCACACAGCAATTACCTATAAATATAAAGTATAGTTAACGCTATAAACATCGCCTCTTAGTTTACGAAACGTTCTGAAGTAATAACAACAAGTGGTATATGACAGCACGTTTTAAACAATGATTTTCATCTAAAATATTGTGAACATATTCAACATGTTTTTTCAAAAGTGATGTAAAAGAAAAACACCACTCGTCCTTACATTGCTTGTTGCCAAACAATATCTTTTTTTGGCGTAATAATATTATTTTAACAACTGAGTAGGTACCTAATTAATATTTCACAGTAACTAGGAACATAGTTAATGAGTACCTAATTAATATTTCACAGTAACTAGGAACATAGTTAATGAGTACCTAATTAATATTTCACAGTAACTAGGAACATAGTTAATGAGTACCTAATTAATATTTCACAGTAACTAGGAACATAGTTAATGAGTTCCTAATTAATATTTCACAGTAACTAGGAACATAGTTAATGAGTACCTAATTAATATTTCACAGTAACTAGGAACATAGTTAATGAGTACCTAATTAATATTTCACGGTAACTAGGAACATAGTTAATGAGTACCTAATTAATATTTCACAGTAACTAGGAACATAGTTAATGAGTTCCTAATTAATATTTCACAGTAACTAGGAACATAGTTAATGAGTACCTAATTAATATTTCACAGTAACTAGGAACATAGTTAATGAGTACCTAATTAATATTTCACGGTAACTAGGAACATAGTTAATGAGTACCTAATTAATATTTCACAGTAACTAGGAAATAGTTAATGTGAAATATTAATTAGGTACTCAGTCCAACAGTCTCTAAAAAAATATATAATTTTGGGTTAGTTAGAGACACCAACTTCGTTGTGGTAAGCTCGCCCTCTGTATGTTGATTCTGTGATGTCTTTGTTATGTGAAATTTTATGTATTACTCATACTACAAAATGTAGATACTTCTTTTCTTAATCCATGTCCGCCCCCTAATTGGAGCATATGGACTCCACAAGTCCTCGCCATGCGGTCCTGTCTCCTGCGATTCCAGCATCCGCACCGCAATCAACACCTACGGCCTGATGGTCAGCTTCGTGGAGCCTTTTAATTGTTTGGATTGCCTTCTGGATGGTAGTTGAGGCTAAGACGGGTTTTGTCCTCTGTAGGCTTCCCGAGTACGTGACCTAACCAGGTCAGTCGGCGGAATCTTATAGTGGTAGTGACCAGTGGTTGGCCTGTTAGGTCTCTGACAACTGTGTATTGTATACAAATAAAGTATGTATTAATGAATAAATAAAAATATTTGACACAGAGATAGCTGAAAGATTTATGTCTCTTTCAATTGTATGCTTGTCTGTTTTCCGTGTGCAATACGATTAAAAGCATTTGATTCAGCTGTGAGGGATTGATAAATTTACTTTTTCAACAAAAGTCAAAATTAACTTTTCACAAAAATAGACTTTTTGACATTGGTCTATTGTCCATTGGAAAATTGCATACAATTACTGCTTCATACACTCAAACCATCGCACTTCTATGAGTGGGCTATGAAAACCTCCCTTTCCTCTCCCACCCCTCACCCTGCTGCCTCCCTTCCTCGCCCCACTCTTCGGCAAACATTCCACTATTATAACAATCCTAAAACAACTATTTCCGAGAGGGAACTATGCAATACACAAAATGGCCGACAGGATCGATAATAGTGCGAATGAGATGGCGGACTACTGTTCTCGCACTGACACTAAAATACTGCGTAATTTTATTTGTAGGTATATACGTACCAACTTTGTCATTTACCTATCATGTATTTTCAGAAGCACTTATGTACCAAGTATTAATGTGCTGTAGGTACCTTCTATGAGGTTGGTAGTGCTTATATTACAGAAGGAATGGAGATGAAGAGTAGGAAAAGTAGGAAAAATTGCTGCCAACCAATTCTGGGGTTATTGTGAACAGAGGAGAAGATTAATGATTTGAGCATGTGGCTGGGCATATTGCAAGACTAAAATCATTTTAAAGTGGTATCCATGGATGGGAAGGGGAAACAGGGGCAGGCCAATGATGAGGTGGAGTGACGATATCGTGGCTTGTGAGGAAGAGATGGCAACAATCGGGGGAAGCCTATGTTCAGAAATAGACGCAAGAAGGCTAAATAATGATCCCATATACGTTTTCTTTTTCTTTTGTTTGCTTTCACCCTATAAAGGTGTTCTCAGTCAAGTTCGGTTCATATCCGATTCTCGAGATGTTTCATTCTATGTATGTGGAGGCGTTCTAGTATCCCATGTAGGTACTTCTAGTCTTAAATCTCCAGCAGAAAACCTTTAAAATTCTAGGATCCATCCATTCGAAATCATCACCACTCACTCGTCCAGTATTAGATATAGATTACAGGCCACCCTTCCTGACTTCCACTTAACTCTATCTCTTGCTCTGTGCCATTGATAGCCGGCCACTCTCCTAATATCGTCAGACCACCTCAGCTGTGACCTACTTGGGTATCTATAACCAGTTCTTGGTCTCCACTCTAGGCTTTTCTTGGCCCATCTATCATTTCTTATTCTATCGCGGGCTCAGTTCAACTTAAGTCACATCGGTAACTTTGGTCCTTTCTCTTATCAATTCACTTCGCTTCCTGTCTCTCAGACTAACGTTTAAAATCCTTGTCTCCATCACTCGTTGTATTACTTGGAGTTTTTTGTATTGACCGTTTTGTAAAGTTGGTATTTTCAAAAAACTTCGACATCATTCGAGATTGTTCCGGCAAAACCTCTCCGTTGTCTACTACATCTTCCGTTGCCGTGGTCATTGCAGAGATTTTGGAAAGGAACATAACTATGGGGTCTCTGATCAGAAGATCCCTGGAGTATCACGGATCTTCATGTTGTGTGGCGCAATCTTTTGAACGTTCTAAGATACTGTGATTCACACTGTGTCAGCTCTAGTTAATACGAAGTGCCATTGTTATAATTTTTAGCAAGAACATTGTATAGGTTTACCTTTGTCCTAACTAGCGATTCTATTCTAGTTTTTTCAAACAGTACCTACCTATACCTTGGACATGGGCTGCAAGAGATTACTGGCGCTTTGTTAACTGCTCCTTGACTGCATTGGTCCTACAGATGTAGGTAATGCTGCAGTTCATGGTATTGTTTAAGAGAGGTGTCTGAGAAAAAAATGACTCGAGTATTTTAACATAAAAGCGGTAGCTCTAAAATTTTGGCGCGGTGTTTTAAGGTGCCAATTTAATCGGTCGAATAGCGGGCCTTTTTAGAAGAATTCTGATAGTTTAAGTGGAACATCAGTTAAAATTTACTTTTTTCATAATATATTATATTTTTAGAATCGGGGTCTCAGTCTGATATTATGTTGACAGCAAAAACCCCAAATTAACCTAACTTCACAGAACAATATAACTATACAGCAGAGACATTTACCAATATTGGTATCATTCTTTGACAAGCGAGTTGGACGAACTCGAAAAACTCGATGAGGCAGACAATATAGACAAATAATGTCCAAGCCTAATAATTCTTCTACTCAGTGAAGGATGTAAACCAATTTTGGGTATTTTGTTGGTGATAGCATGCGACCTTTCCAAATAACACATCAAATACGTAATATATATACCGAAGTCCCGGGTTCGATTCCCGGTCGGGACAGAGTTTTTTCACTTGACATTTCTACCCGGGGTTGGCTGTCTCAGGTTGGACGGGACCGGTTGACTGTATAAAATTGCCTCAGGCAATTAGTTCCGCCGGCTATACTGACAACTTTGTTTAGAAAAGTGTTATATTATTTTGTTTATATTATATTCTTTTTCTTATGTATCATAAACTTGCGTAATATGATACAGAAGAGGAAGAATAAGAAGTGAATATAGCGAAGAGAGAATATTGTGTAACTGCTGAAAGTGAATGGTGATTGATAAGATCAAAGAAATTTAGGTATATGATAATTGATAATATATCAAAATATGTACCTACCTACTTAGTACTTAGGTACACACCTACGATGTGTGACAAGGTTTGCTTGTTGAATGTCACATCGATGAACCTTAAATGTACTTACCATCCAAGTAGATATTCTCAATAAGGTTTTTGTGAGTGTCGAGTGTTTTAAATATATATTACCTATTTTTGTTGTGTCATTTTTGTTATATCCCGATTTTTTTTGTTTTGAAATTAACTCAAAGTAAACACAAATTCACTCCTTGACTCTTTCAAAGTAAGCCACTTAAAAACTTGTGTCTAGAAAGAGGAAGATTTTCGGCACCTGGGATCGAACCCACGACCTCTGCAACAAACAGTACGAAAGCCGGCGTCGTAACAGCCGGGCTTGGATGTGAAAGCTTTCCAATTGATGTCTTAATATATTATTATGATGTAAATAAAATTAATACCTGCATGGCATGTTTGGTAACAACGTTAAAGGTTCTTGATATTTCAGCTCATTTTCGCCATTCCCTGATATGAGTGACTGTAAAATCTATTTTTTAAACGTTATTATTTTTAGTTCTAGATATCTATCTATTGATAGGTATAATGGTTGGATGTAAGACATCCTAGAATTGAAATGAATTTATTCCCAATCGACGATACATCACCATGTTATACTCATAACCCATTTTTAACAATATAATATAAAACTTAGACAACTAGAAGTGTACATAGATAGGAAAAGAGACTTAATCTTTTTATTATTAATTATTAATGCTAATGGAATTTACTGCCCATCAACTAGATAAATCTGTTATATACCTTTCTACTGTAGGTTACTCTGTAATTTTGTAAATTATGTTTGCATGTGCATTACCTAAGAATGAAATAATAAAAATAGTCAATTTTCAGGTATTGAAGCGAACGTACGAAGCTTACATTTAAAATAGCAACTCGACGAACAGTCGTAACGTGTTAAAAGGTTGAACTATTAGCGTCCTTCGCAAATTACATTTAATTTTCAAAGGGTTTCGCCTAGTTCAAAGCAAACGATGTTACAGATGCGTTTATAAAATAGCGGTGGACAGCTCTGACATCAGGTCTCACGTTGTCGGAGAAACACGAAGCGATTGATAGTAATGATAGAGAGTTGATGTGTATTAGTGTATTGGAAGGGTCTGTGTCCAAAATTGTATGAACGCGGCTGTGTAAGAAAGGAGGGATATAAGGTAAACTATCAATCATTTAGATATGATGCCATTCAAGACATTTAAGAGAACTTGGTGAAATAGTACCTAAAAGTTTTTGAATACCTAGGTACATTGGTAAAATTGCAGCCATTTACCTATTGGTTAAAGAATTTTTTACGGTCAATGATCACAATTTTCAACAAATACAAATAGGTACCTATACGTGTCTAAAAAAATCTAGCGCTTTTTGTATAGGTACATTATGTGCCTAATATAAATGCATATTATTATCAAGAGATGAAATCTCTACGAAGAATGGCGAAGAATGTGGAAAGACTCTGTGGGATATTCATGGAAATAAATGAGAAAATTAGGAAGGAATGTGGTAAGGAAGCAGTGTTATGACAAAGATGAATGTCAATGAGTTGAGGTGGATTGGACATATGTAAGGATTGGACGTAAATTTTTTGTCAAATAAATGTATAAGGCTGTAAGGAAAGGTTGTAAGAAGGCATGGCTGACCGAGAATGACGTGGACCGAATACGTCGATTCCGTCCTCAAGGAAGGCTAGAAAGAAGTAAGATAATTGGGAGAATTTGTATGAGAAATAGGATCTCGGTGGAAGAAGTGAAACAAGTGTGCTAAAACTTTGCTAAGTAATATTACGAGAACGAATATAAGCAGTCATTTAAGAAAACTTGTAATACCTATTTGAAAAATTACAGATAAAAACTTTTTGGATAAATTTTCAATTCAATTCTATTTGTTAGCAATTTTTAGACCAGTATCCTAAAATTTATTTGTTTTCATAAATATGTAGGTTGATTTTCTGGTGTTGGAATAAGATTAAACAAAAATGCTGAAAAAAAAACACCATGTAGGATTTTTACAATTTCAACAATGCCCCTATGAAAGAAGAAGAAATTTCCGCATTTTCATCGATTAATTTTAATTTAAAATCTTTTAAAATATTTGTCAGGTAAACAATATTTTTGTTGCTATAGATTTCTTCATAGATGGCGTTGGTGTCGCAGGAAATCCGTTCCATACTTACTAATTTTAACCCTGGATAGCTAACCTTCTCGAGTACACTGTTAAAGCTAACCATCCGCCTAAACGACGGGCATTAGAATCAACTATTTTTTTTTGTAATAAGTTGAAATCTTAGGATATTTATTTCTTTATATTACGGTTATTTAATAGGTTTCTTAATTTAAGAATAAAAATTAATTTAATATTTTTATTTATTTTTCAAATTATAACGGTTTTTCTTAGACCTCTAAAGAAAAATACACATTTTTTCATCAAAATGTTTATAATGCTCAAGTTACAATTTTTTTTTTTAAAATAATCAGTTTTCTGGCGTTGCATGGCACATGGAAACATACAACTTTATTTTTTAATACAAAATGAACTGTTTTATATAGCACATGTGACACAAAAAATAACTTAATGTTCACCACATATTGCTACCTTAGAAATACTTTACTGTTATCAAATTTTTCTTCCCAAAAGTATTTTTTTAAACGTTTTTTTCTCTGTAATGACTCTTTTTCATTTTCTTAAACTTGAAGAGAACCTTGACCCGAAGGTTGCTGCTCTTGACTGGTGGATAGCTGCCCTAAAAGATCGCTCTCGATCTTTTCTTTGACTTGCGTTGGCATCATTGTTTTAGCCGGTCTTACCATAGAATATGATACTGCTTTGTGAGGTTTCTGAAGGAGCAGCATCCGAGGCCAACCCGCTGACAAGCGTGGCCTTGTATTACCAACTATCCCACGCATATATCAAGTTCAATTCAGAAATGGTCGGATATAATATACGAGGGAGGCCGTCATCCAGCAGTGGATGCTTAAGGCTGAAAAGAAGAGGAAGAAGAAGACAACATTCTTTCACCGTCTAAATGAATGAGATAGTGGACTCAAATGTCTTTCTTCAGAGACTGATGGTTCATAATTTTGGTCTAAAGAGACGTCTAAAGAGATGTCCAAAAGGACATCATCTTCCGCCAAAATGTCTTCGGTTTCACTTTCAGAATCGACATTCAGATCATTGTCACTGTACTCCTGGCTTATCACAATAGTTATCGTATCTTCACTTACATAAAAACATCGAAAAAATAAAAAAAGAAACAGTTTACAATTAAAATATGCACGCGTAGTGAAACTAAAATACTAACGTTAAAGCTAACCATCCGTCGAAACGACGGGCACCAGCTACATATACCTCAAAAAAGTAAAAAAGTATGCCACCTACCCTATCGGCGAGTATGCTATTAGGACAACCTCATCGCCGGCTGAGTTGACTAGCCGAACCAAGATGATCGGATGCATCGTTAAAAAGAGACAGCGATATTACTATGCGATGCCCGTCGATTCGACGGAGGTTAGCTATCCAGGGTTAATATGTTCTTATACATTTTTCAACCTTGTAATAGTTGTTAGGTATTCTGTTATCCAGGGCGGAGAAGATCCAATAAATCAAACATCAGAAGAATCTTTTCAGCCGATCTCGAGTTATAAGTGTTCGCACTAACCTGACTTTCTTTTATATTATAGATTGTGTTGTATTGCGTGTGTTAATGTGAAAATCTTTATTCATATTATATTAATTCTTGTACCTACATAAATTGTTTTTGTTACTTTACTTTTGTATGGATGTAAGCTTAGTGACTAGAATGAAAGTGAATAAATTAAGGTGGTTGGGCATGTAGAGAGAATGAACGAAGATAGAATGACTAAAAAGATATATAAATCTGAAAGAATGGGTGCACGCAGACGAGGCCGACCTCGAATGACATGGTCCGACCATATCGGTGCCGTTTCTATCGAGGACCAAGTCAGGAGCAAAAGGAATAGAAGAGCATGTATTATAGGTATGCGGAATGTTATGCGTTTGTCGTGCTTAATTTTCTTACCAATTTCAACAGAGATCTAGTTATCTCATCATTGAATGATAGGTACAATATTTTTCTTATTCCGCTCACAATTAATTGATCGATTCATGATAGATACGTCAAAATTTTAAACAAAACAAGATAATTATTGTGTTTTCTTTACATACGTTCTGTAAGAAAAAAATTTCTTTCAAAAAAAAAAAAACTTACCCTTAGGACACCTAACAGAAATTCTGAAACAGGAATTCGTAGATCTCTTCGGCTGGAAGATCTTGAAGATCCGTCACTTGGTCACTTGGTCTTAAAAAGTCTAACAAAGTCTAGTCTATAGTGAATGTAGTTTTAAAGTTCAACTTACAAGTGAATATGTACAAACTTATTCAAAAACTATTTACACTTTATAAAGTTTATTTTTCTTCTAATTATTGTACTGAGGTATTTTATGGTTTATTCCCTTATTATTTTTTTATTATTTTATATCTACACCTTTTTCTGTTTGTTTTTATAACCGTTGTTATGTTTTTATAGATGTTGTATTGCCCATATTATAATTATTATTAACATTTATTTTCATATAATATATAATAATTAGAATAAATAGTTTTAAACTAAATTTACTTAATTTTTAAACAATAATTAAATATTTTTTTGTACTTTTTTTCTCTCTCTCTCTCAACGACGAAATATAGCCAACATTTTTTAACAAATCACAAAAATGAAAATATATATTCTTCAACGAACTGAGAAAGGTTTAATTTTTTTTAGATAAATATATAAATTTTAAGGCCGAACTAAGGCACAATTTCTTTTATATTTTTATCGTTTTCTGTTTCCACATTAGTCCAAAAATGTTCTCCAAAAAGTCTTTGGGCCAAAATTGTCACTTTGATGGATTTTTTTTATATTAATATAGTATTTATATATTTGTTTTTTTTTTGTGATATATAAATAAATAAGAGAAATTTTCACCGAAATAAATAAAGTATGGTATAACGATACAAATAATTAAATTAAATATTTAAAAAGATTTTTTGCTATTGCACTGTATATTAACAATCGATATAAACTGAAAACCTGGTTCTATTGCAAAAAAACGTGTTTCTTATTCGTCAAATTTTGACGGGTTTTATGTTGTCTTTGGTTTAGTTATAAAATAAAAATTATTTCAATAATTGATTATTGTTAAAACATTTATTGATAAATAATGATTTTGTTTGTTGTGTATCTTGATTGGATGTTATATTGTTTATTATTATTTATCATTTTATGCACTGTATGGTTTTTAATTAACTTCTTGATGTTTCTGTATAGTCATTCATGAATAACCCAGATGTTGAAAATGTTTGTTGTTGACACTTGAATAATATTTAATACTATGTTTATTTGTTTCGGATTATCAGCAGATATATTTATATTTGTTTGTATGTTCTGTTATTGAATGTTTTAATTTGATGTTGATTTTATAGCCCTTATTCAATTCACAGAATATTTTAAACAAATTATGTTGAAATATTTTTATACATTCACTGATTATTTATGTTTGATGTTCACTTAAAATTATGTTTATGTTTTAAATTAAAAAGACTTGAACGAGAATTTTGATCCTTGAGATTAAATTAAAACCGGTTTGTTTTGAATTTATTTGTTTATTTATTTATTATAATAATATTTAATATATAACGGGTATTGCCAATCGATAAAAAATTAAAACTTGGTGTGCTTAGATTTTTATTGTTTTTTATTCTTCTTGTTTTGTTGTTGTTCTTGTTTTTCCTTTTCTTCTTGTGCTGTTTTACACTGTCCCGATAGTTCTTTCTTTTCTTTTATTTACAACAGTCCACTTAAACTAACAGCTACCCCTTTTGCGGAAAAACTAGAGAGTGTTTTTTTTACGTAGGTATTTCAAAAACACTTAATTCATTTAAAACATTTGATCGCTTTGCTTCAACTGTTCATTAATAGTTTTTCACTCACGATGGTACTAATTTCATTGATTTTTTTTAAACAGTTTTTATTTTACATTTGAAATTGAATCAATATGATTTTTTTCACTGTTTTTTTCGAAAATCTAGAACGAACTTTTTTTATCCACGTTTCTAGTTCGAAATACGTAAACAGTTCATTCATTTTTGCAATGAATTGAACAAATATTTTTTATTAAATTAAATGTTTTGTAGAACAGTAATATGTTTTTTTATTTTTTTTACAGTTGTCGATGGTGGACACTCTCTAGTCCAGGGGTCGCTGTGC
Source organism: Mystacides longicornis (assembly GCA_963576905.1). NCBI lineage: Eukaryota > Metazoa > Arthropoda > Insecta > Trichoptera > Leptoceridae > Mystacides > Mystacides longicornis. Next base: position 8,294,596 of record OY756431.1, on the reverse strand, counting down.
ACACTGAAGCTTCTAACGCCTCGATTATTTCAGGGTGCAATTTTGCCACCCCCTGCAGTGGAGTCCTCATACCACAGGCTGCTTTCCCATTTTGCGCCACGCTGGTCCATCATTGACGAAGGGGTGTGAGAGGTAGATCATCATCACTTCTGTTTTCCCCAATCATGAAAATCATTGAAATTTTTGGTCATGAATTTTTTTATGATTTCGACAAAGTTTCGTTGGAAGAAATAAGTAAATAAATAAATAACACTCTTATAAGCATTTTCTACCAGTCAACCGGTTCCGTCCAATCTGAGACAGGATTCCAACCCCGAGTAGAAATTTCAAGTTAAAAAACACATTGAAAATTTCTGACCCGACCGGGAATCGAACCCGGGACCTCTTGATCTGAAGTCGGAGATTTTTCCACTAGATTACCGAGGATAAATACCTATCTGTCTGTTTATTTTCGGGGAAGTCCAACTCTAACTAGAGCAAAATTAACTTTTAAAGGCTACTACTGCCATATCGTGACAAGAAAATCACCATCAAACTGGAAATCTTTAATACTTGTTGACGACCCATTATGAAATTATTATAAGAGTCTAGGAGTTATATGTACTGTATGAAGCACCAGTGTTTGGTACTAGTGTTACAACGCACATAAATAATTTTTGTTGAACTTAATTCACATAAATCCATCTTGCTACATTCAAGATCGGTACAAGGAGAACATTATTATAGAGCAATAGTTGCTTTCCAACTCAAATATCAAGTATTCTTATGAGTCACATTTTATGAAAATTATCAGGTTATACTCTACAATATAGTAAGTAAAGCACAACTTTCAACCAGGAGCCATTCAACAATAGGGAAATGGGGAAAATTATCGGAAGGAGACAATGAAGATTATTAAGCATCACCCCTACTAACAAATTCAGTGTCTGTTGAGATACGAAAATACATATAACTAGTAACTGGAATTTTCCACTTTAAAGACATTTACAGACATTCAAGTTTCTCAAAAAAAGAAAGCTGGTGTTGATAATAAAAAGTCTTCGATTAGAGATCAACGCGCGGTTTTCTTATTCAATTAATTAATAATTTCTTCGAAATAATTGTTTATAGTAACAATATAGAGTTGAGATTAAGACGTATTGAGTAGATAATATAATAACTTGCTTGAAGAATACGCGATAGGTACTCAAATTATAACCGAATTTCATAAAATATTTTTTATAAAAAATGCTTATTCCTGAGAGCCGTTGGTGGATACTTAACTAATATATTGATTTATTTATACTTCACTGTGCACGTTGATAATAATTTAACTACATATTTTACAGTTATGTAAAAGCACAGTAGGAACCTACCTATAAAAATCAACATACAGAGCGCCTCATTCTTTTGAAACAAAATAATTTAGTGTAAAACATTACTGTAGAAATTTCATTTGGCGATCGACTACAAACGAATTCTTCGACAATGTAGAGTACTACTTTTTATATTTTTATAAGTGTCTGTTGGTATCTAAGCGATGCGAAACAGTAACATTTTACACTTTACGATAGTGACAATTTGTTACATAAAAAATGCTTATTCCTGAAAGCCGTTGGTGGATTCTTAACTAATATATTGATTTATTTATACTTCACTGTGTATGTTGATAATTATTAAACTACATATTTTACAATTATGTAAAAGCACAGTAGGAACCTACCTATAAAAATCATCATACAGAGCGCCTCATTCTTTTGAAACAAAATAATTTAGTGTAAAACATTACTGTAGAAATTTCATTTGGCGATCGACTGCAAACGAATTCTTCGACAATGTAGAGTACTACTTTTTATATTTTTATAAGTGTCTGTTGGTATCTAAGCGATGCGAAACAGTAACATTTTACACTTTACGATAGTGACAATTTGTTACACTGAAAAATTTAATTAATTATTCTTCTAAAAATATATGAAATTTCGCTAGGTTATAATAATTCTCAATCATAATTTGTAATTTCATCTTTCATTATTGAAATAATGATGATCACAGTGATGGAGATGATAATATATTTTTGTTATTTTAATCGTAATTTTGAGTAATGTTGGCATTGTTACAGTTTTTCGAACTCTATGAGTAAAATGTTGATTTGGTCGGAGTCTATGATCCACTATGCACCGAATATGCACATGCATTTGAAGTACTTACCAACCACGCATGCATTTTGCACTATATATTAAACTATACTGTGTCCACCCTAAATACCAGTCCTCTCCTATGATACCGTGGGTGGGGTAAATGCATGGGCACTGAAACCTGAGAGAGGGGCGAAATGACTGGGAGGCTGCAACGGCTCCCGGAAATTGCCGGGGGATGAGGCACAGCACTGGCGACTGCGCATACAGAGCGGATGCCGCTAAGCGCAACGGGAAACAACCCCTTCCACATTCAAAATAGGAATTACAGTTTCCCTTGAACCTTCGAATTCATTCGCTTGAACATTTCACAACTGAGAAGCATTTTCAGAACGATGATTCATGATTGACTAATACCTAAGAACAGCGTATGACTCTTTGTCATAGATGTGGAAATGATCCATCAACGGATTGTTGAAGCAAAAAAATAATTTTAAAAATGTTGAAATAACATGTGCAAACATATTTAATAACTTCTTTCTGAGTGTAGGTAGAAAATTGGCAAATGAGATACAAAAAAACAACCCAAACTCACAAGATAACGTGCCGATATCTACAACTACAAATAACAACACAGCATTTAAATTCTCTACAATAACTAAAAATGAAATAGAAAATATTATAATGACCCTTAGAGATGAATCATCCCCAGGATTCGATGGCATAAATGCAACACTTCTAAAAAGATATAAAACTTATGTTAGCGTACCCTTGACATACATAATAAATCTAAGTTTTAAAATGGGGAAATTCCCTTCAAATTATAAAAAAGCTATAATTACTCCGATTTATAAAAGCGGAGAACCGGAAATAACCACAAATTATAGACCTATATCAGTTATTTCTAATATAGCCAAAATTATAGAAAAAATAGCCAAAAGACAGGTTGGCATATATTTTAATCAAAATAACATATTAGATTCCAATCAATTCGGATTTAGAACAGAAACTGGGACACACGATGCCATAGCAAATGTAACATCTGAAATAATAGCCAATATAGACAACAACAAAAAAAGTATCGGGATATTTGTGGACTTCTGTAAGGCATTTGATAGTGTGTCACACAAAATCCTTTTGAGCAACTTATCACAAAATGGCATACAAAATAAAGCGTTGTCATGGTTTCAAACATATATATCCGATAGGAGACAACTCGTTAAACTACACGATATATATAGTGATCCAGGAACTCCAGACTATGGGGTGCCACAAGGAACAGTATTAGGACCCATGTTATTCATATTATACATCAACAGTATTTTTAAACTAAATCTGGAAGGAAAATTGTTCACATACGCAGATGATACGGTCTTACTATCGACAGGAAATACATGGACGGAAACAATAGAAAAAGCAAACAATGACATTAACATAATAAAGAAATGGTTTGACATAAATTTACTATCCTTAAACACCCAAAAAACAGTTTTCATACCTTTTGCAGCAAGTACCTCTCAGATTCCTCCAAACATTATTATAAAAATTCATAGTCCTAATTGCAGCAACAACTTATGTGACAGTATAAATTGCAGATCGCTTATTCAAAAAACAACAACAAAATATCTAGGAATACACATAGACCAGGACATGAAATGGAAGAAACAACTGGAAACAACTGTTAATAGAGTACGAAAATTAGTGTATATATTCTTGAGACTGAGAAACATTATGTCAAAAGAATCAATGAAAACAATATACTATGCATTTGTACAATCGATTCTATTATACGGTATTATTGTATGGGGTGGAACCTACCCAACTAACTTACAACCGATTAATGTGGCACAAAAGCTAATAATAAAAATAATCCTTAGAAAAAAGAGAACTTTTCCCACTGAGGAGCTTTTTGATATATTTAAAGTACCGACAATAGAAAAAATCTATAAAAACACTGCAATACTCCAAACACATAAGGAGACATATGGCCGAGAAAGAGTGAATACTGTACACAGCCAAAGATCTCACATATTCGGGAATCTAACTATACCATTATGTAAAAAAACAATTTCACAACATCACTACAAATACCTAGGCATTAAATATTTCAATGAGCTACCTAACTACATTAAAACTATTCAAATATATAAGACATTTAAAAACAAAATTAAAACAAATTAAATATTCCAATATCTTAATGTTTTTTACTTTCATTATTTAAAATAAATCACGTTATATTTCATTTCATCAATGCTCATATACCTAATCACTTTAACATAATACACCTATTCGACTATTATAGAAAATAAACTATCTATACCTTTCACATTTCACACAAATGAATTACATCATTAAAATAATCTTAAGGATAACAAAATTTGTATTTATCTCAATAGTTTTGTAAATTAATTCATATAAATATGTCATTGCAATATCCATAACTTCATATAAAATATCCATAAGGTCAAGTAGAAAAAAAAATATATTATATAAAATAAAAAATAAATAAAAACTGGTAATATAATATTATAACAAAAAAATGTACCTCTGCTCCATACACAAGTTATATGCTTACAATGGAGCAGTAAATATAATATTATACAAATAGCATTAAGTAATTATTGTATGGTAATATATCTTTATAAAATTGTACTATTATTATTCTATAAATAAAAAAAATAAAATAAAAAAAAAAAAAAAAAAATACATTTTGTAATAGAACGATACAAAATTCTTTTATTTTTAGTTGAAATGACAAGCACCTTCCAACGACCTGTCAATATATGTTAACATTAACATTCTTCTTCTTCCTCTCCAACCTTCTTGTTTATATTTCTGAACATAGGCCTCCCCCAAATGTCGCCATGTGTCTCTCGTTTGTGCCTCTTTCATCCAGCCGAAACTGGTCAAGATCACCTCGCCTTATCATCGGCTTTCACTGCTTCTTTCACCCAACTATTACTACGTAAAACGATTTTGGTCCACCTGCCATCAGCTGTCATTCTTACCACATGCTCAATCCACAACAACATTAAGATTACATTTATATTTTAACTCAAATATATTTTGAACATTTTTCACACTGATAACTAATAATCTTTCAGCACGTCTATGATCCTGACCAGGTCAATTATTAAAAAAAATATTTTCATTATCCTTGGTCAAAAAAGAACAGGTTTATGGCTTCTTCCATCTTTACACTATGACTAACCCTTTGATCATCAACTGATCACAATTCTTTGGTCATTTCGACGTATTCATGATGAAGATTTGAAAGAAAATAAGTAACATAATAATATACAGAATTTCAAGTAGGTAATCAACCTATCAATATATGAGTAGGGAACTATAACATCAGGAAAAGCAATACAGGGTGAGTTATATAATTAGTTATTACCCCCTGTTCCAATTCAAATTAAGTACGCACTAAACTAAAATAAGAACGTTCCAATTTTAATTAGCCGGATTGGTATTCGAGAAATTTTAGAACGTTCCAATTTGTTCTTAATTAGACTCTAGTTTGAAATTAGTTCATTTTGGTATTCGAATTTCGTATTTAAGTCAATTTTATTGCGTTTATCTGTCAAAACGTTCCTAATCTTAGTTCACACCTAATTGTATGCGTCTAAAAAGATATCTGATGATATTTTTATGATAAACGTTTTTTTAACCAAATAATTATAATACAAGTTTATTTTTATTAAAAATATTAAGCATTTCCCCCGAATTTATTATAATTAATACAAATAATAGCATCAAAAATTATTATCATTGAACAACAATGCAATCATACAGTCGTCTTCGTTACACTTCGGGTTGGTTCGGCAGTTTCCGGCCAACATGTTACTTGGAACATGGAGCTCGATTGAATTTGTCTTCTACGATTGGCTGTCCGCTTGTCAGCATCAACCAATAAGGCGCATGCTCGATCCATTGACAATTATAATTCAAAAAAATATTTATGGTGAACTAATATTGGTTTTTAGAACACGGCATAATTCCGAATACGAATTTTAGTTCGAGTGAACTTAATTCTAAATCATTTGGAACGTTCTTAATAAGAACGTTCTAAAATCCGAATAGGGGGTAATGTCCGACTTAATCCTTGTGTGCTCGGAGTGTGACGCATGTGGGCGCCACATATTCAATCCAGCATCTTTTGATTACAATCATAATACCTATGCCTAACCAAAATTTTGCATTTTATACAAAAACTAGCTTTCCCGACAGACGTTGTCCTGTGGTTCTAGCTCGAAGTGGCCCGTTAATATTTACATGATGTGCACTGCGCCCCCGTTAAACAATACAAAATTAATTCGATTGAATTAAACTAATAAAATAACAACATTAAACTATTTCTGAAACATCCCTATTTCATTCGTATTCAAAGCTCTGGCGGGAACAACTTGAGAAAAATGCGCTCGCGCACACACCCTATCTCGCCTATTACCAATACGGATGTGCCCGATAATATTGTTGACTTTGTATGAAAATTTTCTAAAACTATCGAAACGGTGCGGTGGAGTAAGTGGGATGGGCTACTGAAAGAGCGTATGCGAGAATGAGAGGGAACTACCCGCGATGTCGAGGGCGCGTCCCAGTAACCTTTCCATACAAACTTAAATATTGTATTTTACATCATTTGTTATCCATTTTTGTAACTTTTTATTAGTTATTCTGTTATCCGGAGCGGAGAAGAATCCAATAAATCAAACATCAGAAGAATCTGTTGAGCCAATCTCGAGTTATAAGTGTTCGCACTAACCCGACTTTAATTTATATAGTAGATGATACACATCAAGAAATTGAAAGTATTTAAAGTTTTAGGTTTTCTTTGTAGTTTTTATTGCTTACAGAAACCATAGTATAAGCAACAATATATTGAACATGTTTGATTTTTTTTTGATTGATTTTTAGAGAATAAGGCTTAGGGAAAACGTGACTAAGTTAGATCTATTATGACATCATTCATGGAGCGCTGCCTCTAATTGTGCCGCATCCCCAGAGACCTCTTGCAGAGTGACAGTGCCTCTTCCCGGCTCCTGGCCTAAGCAAGAGGGTCTTTAATCGTCTTTTTGATGCCCTGAAAGATCGGTGCTAACGGGATTCCCATCTCCTGTAGGACCTATGAATTTGAGTCATATATAGGTAGTTTATTTTTGATCCATGTTACCATTATTTTTATCATCTCATCCATTCAATAAAGACAGGAATCATTTTGTTAGCATTTAAGCCACCCAAGTACCTACCTATGTAGATACAAATTTCCTTCAATGCTTTATTCGAATATGGTACCTATCTTCAACATACAATATTATGGTATGTTTTTTTATGTTAGTAGTTATATTATTTACCAAACATGATTGAATGACGCTGTTTTATGATTTTATTTACAGAAAATAGTCAAAACACGATAGAAAAAATGAATGAATATGGTACATAGTTACCTAGTGTTTAATGTAAATCAAGAAAAATAATACTAAACGTAAACAATAAGTTAGTAGCTGCGTCATGTATAACAATGCGTTATTTTATTTTCTTGCATTATTATTGAAGTCCTCAAACTTCTACTTACTGCGGTTTTAATTACTAAACAATCTTCTTTTATATCTTCGGCCCTCACGGTTCAATGGTCTCATTAAAACCTCCCCGCTTGCTTTATATTACATCCTATCCTGCAGACAATGCCCCGTCCACGTACATACCAGCGCTTTTCTCGTAGTTGGGTGATAGACAAAATCTAAAAAAAGTAGGTAAAAGTGAATTTTCATCTATTGAGTTACATATTAGTAGCTGTGAGTTTGCATCAACATCCTTGAAACTTTTATTTAAAAAAAAAAAGTTATTTTACAAAGCTGTTGACAAGTCATTTAAATGACTTAACGGGTTCCGCTCATTTGTTGCACTGTTTCTGTGTAAAATATTGTGTAAATAAGTTTCTTATTGTATCTTTCTGTTTGCTTGTGAATATTTATTTATTTAATAAAAGTTTAATTTAATTTAATGATTTGTATGAAGAAGAACACGTAGAAAGCCGATTCCGACCCGCGCCGACCGGCTCAAAGCTTGTTGTCCATGGTTTCAATGCATTTAAATGGGCATGCCGGAAAGCGGGTTCCTGCTTTTGCTGTGCGTACCTATCTCCATTAGAATGCATAGAAACATTATTTTGCGCCCGTCGGTGCGGGTCGGAATCCGCATTCTACAATAAGTTACCCTATGCTACGATAAAACTCGGCTAACACCGAGTATTCTTTGTATTGAAATCTGTGCATTGTAGCTTTTTGAGCTGTCAAATATGATGGCTCGAAGAACCATTTACGTACTTCAATAGCTTTAAACGTTTGTATCAAAATGTCCATCACACATTTCTGGGAACCTTATTTTAAAATAATAATTTGTATCACTCTTTGTATTAAAATCTATACATTGTAGGTACCTACCTCATTGAGCTGGTAAATAATGTAGATACATACGTAATGATATTTAGGGATCCGGCTCAAAGGACCACTTATGTATCTGAGTCAAGTTAATGGCTGTAAGCGTTTGCATCAATACGTCCATCCAACATTCCTTGAACGTCAATTTCAAAAATCAATATTTTATCATTCTTCAGCATAAGTCGGATCTTAAAAAATCATTATTTTATCACTTTCTATCGCTGCGATAAAGCACGGCTATTATTGCCGCGAACCTTTTCTTTGTACCTATTGTACCTACATCTTTGAGCTGGTAAATATACCTAATATTTTTTGAGATCCGGCTTGAAGGACCACATTATCACTATATCTGTATTGTATGAGAAGTTTCGTATCATATCAAATGATTTTATATTTTATCCTATGAAGGGGGAAGGACTGGCTTCACCTCATCCTCTTTCAGACGAGCGAAATAAAAAGGGTGCATGTTGGCTAAAAATAATAATACAGGGTACATCTTTCTGCAGGCTGCACCATCGGGTACATACAAATGACTAGTCTGCAAAAAGCGACGCATTTCAAAAATAGTTTTCAGGCTCTACGGCCTCAACCCATCCGCCCCCTCAACCCGCCCTATTCCGCCCCGCCATTTTCAATAAAATAGTTCCGTTTGAAGCTGATATTATTATTACTATTATTATTATTATTTCAGCCTATGTACCTAGTACATTGTTCAATATATTTTCCACAGAGGTACCAGCTATAGGTGCAAGAGACATGCGCGGTCTCACCCCATTGCAGCCGTCATTTTTGAATAAATAGCTTTGTGTATTCCATTCGAATACATACAACCAAATGCATCCTATTGTAAATAATACAACGATTATTCTGATAAAGGATGTTTCTCCACATTTTGATACCTATTGAAATTTTGTTTAGGTAATAAATAAAAGACCGACCCCCAATCTTTGTTAGATTGTCTGCTGTCTACAATACGGGTTCAAAGTTAAAGTTAACCTCTCTATCGCCTGTAGTCACTAAGATAAACTGAGCGTACTATCAGCTCAAATTACGATCAATGTCAAAATTGGTATTCACCAAAATATTATACACTCCCTCGGCGTGATTTGAGTGAACCTTTCCCTCAAATTTTGATTGGCTATAGAGCTGGCTTACGTTACGCTAAGCGTCCATTTGTCAAAACTATTCTATAGCGTCCGCCATACTTGCCGCTTCCTTCCAATTTTTTGCGTTTTTTTTCGTAATTTATTCAATGTTTGTAAGCAGGCAATCATTTTATATGTAAATTAATCAGATCGACAGATCGACCCTTATCAATAACCGAAAAGTTCTGCTGCCTTTTTTTCTCCATGTTACAATGCTTATGTACATATAAGTATGTTAACTTTTAAACAATATAAATGTAAGAAAGTACTATCTACTGCGTTTAGCTTTGGCCTATTATCGATAGACGGCGTTGATCAAGATTGACAGCTAATGGCGTCTGAAAAGAATTCGTTGGGATTTTGTTTATAAAAATTATTGTTATCATTGAATTAAACTTAATAAGAAATCATAATTATATTATTTTTTTTTTTAATAGATAAAAAATATTTATATAAATAATAAAAAATATACATTTTAGTCACTTTATTGACTGCTTCCGTAAATAAATGACAGTTACAACTATGGATACACACGATCAGTCTAGGCTCAGCTAAGTTTTGTAAGTTTTCGTTGATGAATAGCTATAAGCGTTGAGGGCGGCTGAGGGAAACATTACGCTTTTCTTTCGCTTAGCTGATCTTACACTCAGTTTTTCTTGGTGAGTACAGGGGTAAATGGTAGAAAATAAAGTTTACATAATTTAGTCAAAGATTAAATAAGTTGTCCAAGAAACAATCTGACATTTGTTTGAATTTGGTTTGTTTGTTCCATTTATTTTTTTAACAACAAACGGCGTTTTTTCAAAGACGTAATTTCTCCTTGGTTGTTTCCATTACAACGATAAGCATACCTATGCTATTTTTGGATTCCCTGATGATCCAAAATCGCGTGGTTTTTCTTCGTAATGAATAACATGATTTTAAATAGATTAAAACATTTTTTAAGAAAGAATATCTAATGAGAAAGTATTTTTTAATCCCATCGATACGTAGGTTACAACAAATAAAATGTTCAGAACTTAGACACTATAAAAATAGGAAAAAATTTTAGGATTTAGGCACAATAAAGCCCATAAATAAATAACATTAAATAATAAAAAAAAGACAAAAAGTGCATGATTTAGGTAGTAACCCTAAAAATCCAAAATAAAAAAAAAAAAAAAAAAAAAACCTGTATTGAAAAATATTAAAAAAATGAGATACGCAGCTCATTTGAGAAATCCCATCAGACTTAGCCTGATTGTAGTTATTGCAAGGCATTCATTGTAATGGCATTATAAAAAAAAGTTGTTCTCTACGCACATTCCAGACGATTATTGCAGCTCACATTATATCATAATCCGGCATATTATACTATTTAATTTCAAATTTGTTTAGATGAGGTGATTCATATAGATTATCATCATGTTGAGTAATAAACCACAGGCTCAGAATTACTCAAATCGGTTTAATATACCATTCATTTAGTATTTTGTTCTTCCAATCAGTAGTTTTTTCGCCCAAGTCAGTAGAATTTTAGTTGATAGCTTAGAATATAGAATAACTACTGTTTCTTATTGAATATTGCTCATTATATGAATTTTTAATCATTCAAAATCTATGAAACGTGGTCAGAACAACGGACGACCGGTGGACCAAAAGAACCCTGGAGTGGAGATCGAGAACCGGTAGCAGTAACCCAGGGAGACCACGAATGCGATGGTCCAATGATATAAGAAAGGTGACTGGACACCAGTGGCACAGGATGGCTGCCGACAGGGAGCAATGGAAGTCGGGAAGGGAGGTCTATGTCCAATACTGGACTGAGGAGGGCTGATGATGATAATGACGATGAAAATCTATCGCCAGTTTAGTTTCTTAATTTGAGCACAGACATTAAAAACATACTCTTTAAAAAAAAATTTAATTGGTAATATTATTTTACTAGCTGATCCGCCCGTCGTCCTTCGACCAAGCCCAGAATATAAAAATAATTTTGACTTATTACATGAATAAAATACAGTTTACGACATAAAAACTTCATTGAATTAAGCTAATAATGTATTGCATTTTGTAATAATTATTATCGTTGATTCGGATGCGGGATGAAGTTCGACGGGTCACAAGTTTGAAATCAAAACAATTGCTTTACTTTAAAAAAAATCCAAAAGATGGCGGTGTAGTAGGAAATAAGTCACATGTGAAACCTGTTAGCTTATTGTATTATATTGTTGAAAGAAAAGATACCATTTACGCCAAATTTTACCGAATTGTTATGGTAAGATTTATCATTTTTGCAACATGCTACCTTCTTCCCTAGTTATGCCACAATTTTAGTTTAAAAGAATATCTCTGCATTGCAAATATTCAGAGCAATTGCAAATATTCAGAGCAGCTATGATGTGCGTAGGTATATCGCTGGTAGGATCAACATAATATTATGTACAATACATAAATGAAAATAGCTCTCACTTAACGGTCTATAGATGGCGTTATTCGAATAGCGTAGATTACGTTTCTCTATCGATCATTTTTGCAATAGGTAAAGGTATGTCATGTTCGATTAAGTCAACGTGTCTACAGATTTGCTCAAAAGATGGCATTGAATTATTTAATTTTTCGCCATCTGTTGAAATTCCCTAATAACATAACAACAAAAGACGATGAAATTCTTTTAATCCATTTCTTTTTGATACTATTTTTATTTTGTGGTTTAATTTGGAAGATCGTTTATTTCTACCCTTTTTGTGTGGCAGTTTCTGAGATTACTCAGATAATAATTAATTTTCTTCATATGAAGCGAATATAAGTGAAAATGAATCCTAATAGATCTTATTAACTTTTGCCATTTGCAATGACGCATTTCGTCAGTATAATTAATTCTACACTCATTGTCGGGAAAAGATTAGAAAAATCAAAATGACTAAACGCCTCTCACTAAAAATAACCAGAGACAATGTAGCATATGAACAAGAAAGGAATACCTACAACAAAATATATCATTTCATTTCATTTCAAATACTTAGGCCTATTGCTAAGGTCAAGAAGAGCTGACATGATAATATAATTACATACTAAAAATAGGTCTTTATCTTATATTGAATGTGAAATAAGTGTTTCTGCTAGTTTATTATATTATAGGTATCTCTTTCAATGTTTATAATATAATTTCAAGTACCTATTTACGCACTTTAAAATACACTCATGCTACTACGGGCGCGAATGTTCTGATAAATCTCAAATATTGATTTTTCACGAGTATAAGTACCTACTCATATTATGATAGTTAATATACATAGTTAGGCGCTATGGTTACCCGTGTACCGAATGTCCTACCTGAAACGTATAATAATTTGATAGTACCAGCACCCGCTAATGGTAGTTAATGCTTGTATGTTGGACTCGTCCGACTGCCTATCTATGTAGTATGTATGTACATCGACTGTCCTTTTTCATGCGTTTATTATGATGAAAATTTAATACATTGCTGTTTAATCTGAAAATTCTGTTGAACAATGCGTAGGTACCCTATCCTTTGAGGGCATTTTTCCTATTTTCTTATATTTATGTTTTGATATTATGACCTTATTATTTATCCATCAGCCTAAAAAATCACATCCAAATGTAGGATTTCTTTTTCAGTATTTCTTGCGCTTTCTGCATTCAAAATGCAAACTTCTTCTCGTTACCTTTTCATTTTTGGGGGTATCTTTAGGGTATATCTACCGGTGTCCGCGGTAGACGTTTAACGATAACAAAGAGAGATGAATAATTGACGAAATGTACGATTTTCAGAATGCGAACGACATAGCGTTTCAAGAAACAGCACGCCTTGGCCTTCGAGTCTATGCCAGTAAGACGGGACACATGGCAAAGTAATGCCCGCACCGATAAACAGCTACCAATAACCATCGATGTTCACCAGTTCTCCCGTTTGGACAAATTTAAGTACTTGGGAGCAACCGTTATCACCTCTGGTGACATCGGGGCTGAACTTCCGATTCCGGTATGGCAAGTGGTGCCTTTGACAACGTGACCAAGGTATGGAAAGCGTCGGTGTTTAGTGTCGGGATGAAATGTAAACTGTTTGATGCGTGTGTGTTGCCCATTCTCTTATATGGGTGTGAGTCCTGGCACCTGACCAAGGCCCACGACCAAAAAGTATGTTCACTTGAAACGAAGAGCTTCTTGAGAATCTTAAGTATAACATGGTACCACCGCATCACGAATGACGCTATATAAGTAGGCGCACCTAGTGCAGACCCATCACTTCCACCATGGTGGACATAACTGGAACATGTGTTTTTGGATACCGAGTGACATTTGGTCAAGGAGTGCGCTGTTCTTCCTCCCGCCAGGGTCTCCAAGACGAGGAAGATCCTCTCATACTGTGTTCTGTTCCTTAGAGGCAGAGCTGAGGGATCTGGATATGGTGTGGGAGGGGGTTAAAAACTTGCAAGATCGAGCGTAATGGAGTGCTCTTATTGCCTCCCTTTTACCCTGAGTGGGGTGTAAAAGGGAGATATTTTATAATATGACCAACGCAGGTATGAAGTTTGGTAGTAATCGCGTATGACAGATAGTTTCAGCTCTGAAAAATAATTAATGGCGAAATGATAAATGCATTTTTGCCGTAGGGGTAATAATATTTTTGAAATAGGGGACGAATATCATAAAAGCTTTTTGCTTCCAAACTATAGGATGATATTGTATAGATTTATGTAATTTGCGAGCCTGCCTAGAAAATATAGGAAATATTGGGGGTTAGTTTGAAAAAAAAACATACATACATACATCTGCCAAGCCAACCTCAGCAAACCTCTCCAAGCCACCCTATACGTCGCCTTTGTGCACCAGTGATAAATCTCCAAAAGCCCCAGATCACTCTTAGCACCATCCAGCCATCGCAACTTTGGTCTTCCTATGTTCCTCCTTCCTTCTGGTCTCGCGCGGAAGATCCTGTTCCGGCCGGTCTTGCCGTATTCTTCCAAAACCTAGCCACTGAGTAAACGAGACCAAGACAAACTGGACGTTTTCGAAAGGACCAGTCAGAGACGGAGATTACTGGCAAATCAGATACAACCGTGAGATTTATGAAATGTATAATGATAGGCCGGCTTTGTTGGTTGGGACATGTATCGCGAGCAGATCAACACTCTGTGCTAAACAGGATCTTATGTACGAGACCACTGACTCTTCCAATCTAACCTAATCCAACTAACTTTTGAAGTGGTTGGTAGACTAGTGGTTACGATGCCGGCTTTCGCACTGTTTCGTGCGGAGGTCGTGGGTTCGATCCCAGGTGTCGACCATCTTCCTCTTTCACGACACAAGCCTTAAGTAGCTTACTGAGAAAGAGTCAAAGAGTGTATTTTTGTTCACTTTGAGTGAACACAGGTTCATTTTTATAAAAAAAAAACAACCGGTCCCGTCCAATCTGAGACAGGCCAACTCTGACCCGACCGGGAATCGAACCCGGGACCTGTTGATCTGAGCTCCAAGCCTCTACTACAAGACGAGGTAGGTGTTTATTAATTATATAACAAAATTTAAAAAAAATACAATTTAGTTTTGAAAAACAGTTAAGTAAAATGGTACTTATTACAAAAGTGAGACCCGCTTAGTTATTCATTTATAAACCAAGATGGAGTCCAATCGAGATGGTTGGTAGTCCAGTGGTTTCAATCGCCGGCTTTCATGCGCACAGCGTATTGGAGGTCGTAGGTTCGAATCCCGGCCATGCCGACCATTTCCGCTTTCACGGCACAACCCTTTGGTTAGTGTGAAAGATGTCAAAAAAGTCAAAAGTGTATTCACTTCGAGTGAGCACAAATTCATTTAAAAACAAAAAGTTGACTTTTTTTAAAGTATTTTTCTTCTTTCTATTCTTCAGACCGACACACTCTTTCCATTCTCTCCATCCCTCTAATAAAATAGACCCCTGATGGTAATTGAGGTCCCCGCGTTTAAAAGAATATTATCAACACATACCTACATATTTTTAGGTATTTACTGCTATCTCTATAATAACCTTTAAAAGTAGGTATGTAGGTACTAACTAACTAATTTTTGATATAATATGATTATTTTCATACTTTTGAATTAATATTATTTACCTACCATAGAATCCCAATTACTGGTCAGCGTTCAACAATGCATACAGAAAACAATGATCGTCCAAAATATAAATCGGCTTATTCAATGGGAAATTAGCAAATAATACGGATTAAATATTATTCAAGTATTTATTTATTTATCAATTATTTTTCAATTGTTGAATAACGCTGAATGCCAAATTACATCTACCTACAGTACCTACCCACTTTAATGTACTTATGTTGGTACATAAATACCTACCTAGTAATTTAATACCTACTGTAAAAAGATTAGTTAGCTAAAATATTGGTTACCTACCTTCTAATAAACTTCTCTTGGTCAACGAAGTACCTAGTCCACGCATAAAGATCAGAGTAATCTCTAATATAAATGAAAGTCGGAATAGTGCGAACACTTATAACTCGAGATCGGCTGAACAGATTCTTTCGATGTTCGATTAATTGGATTCTTCTCCGCTCCGGATAACCGAATAACTAAAAAGTTGAAAAAAAAATGGGTAAGAAATGATATAAAATATAATAGATATTTAAGTTAGTATGGAACGGATCACCGGCGACGTGCCAACGCCATAGTTCCGACAACGTCTGCCGGGAAAGCTAGTAGTAAATATATAACACTCTTATATACATGGGTCATGGGTGTCAGTATAGCCGGCGGAACTAGGACTATATTTTAATGTTACATGCTCACTTCGACAATTTTGCTCTAAGGACTAATTTTGCGTGTCCAAACGTTAAAACATAGCTCATTTTTTGTTTGTCCAATCCAAAATCCAAACTTCCTTTACGCCCCACTTAGGGGCATAGGGAGGCATCAAGAGCTCTCCATTGCGCTCGAATCCATTACGAAGATTCCTCAGCTCTATATACTTTTGTTTGTAGTGACAAATGTAGGACACTTTCCAAGTAGCACACTAGGCATGAAAAGGTTGTAAAGAAGTTCTGTTGCCTTTAACAATTTATTCACAGCCAGCCTACTATGCCAGTAGCTGATAATATAAAACACAAAATAAAAAAGGCATAGGTATGTAAAATGTTCAAAATTTTGAATATCGAATAAATTCTTTTTTTTTTTTGAATTTCGATCAGAATAATTTCACGAACATAGTTTTCAAATTTTCGTAAATTTTCCGTTCAGTTGTTGTTTTTTGTAGCGTCGCGTGGAAATTGGAATTTATTTTCGAATCACAAAATAAATATTCATCAGAGAGTACCTACTTATAATATATAGGTACCTACCTACCTATTACATTTTGCCGTTGTACACTGGCTGAAAATATAATAGGTACCTATAGATATTATGTAGATATGCAATGTGCATAAAATAGGTATAACGTAACATAATATAACAGTATAGACAAAATATTTTATCCTGTATCTCGACTATTTTATGTTTATTATTAAAAGCTGTATCCATGCAAAAATGTCCAACTCCACTTTATATGAAATTTTACTCTTAAATTTATTTAAAATAATAACAAAAAATTATTTGCAGTTTAAACTCGTCTAAATATTTTTAAAATTCTTCTTCCTTAGAAGCTCCACATTTAGAGCGAACAAAATAATTCATTCGATGCTGTACTGTTATTGATGAAGGCGTACCTCAAATCCAATAGAACCGCTTCCAGATGGCATTTAAATGCGCTGCAAGGCTGATTTCCCGCGAAGCTGCCACACCCCTGCTGGAAAAACTGCACTAACTAAAAGTGGGTGAGGGGTTCCATTAGAAATTATGCCACATGGTGTACAAGGCTATAGACACCATGGCCCACAAGTGGACCATTACGAGTGCAGTAAAATCTAGCAACATGAGGAACGAAATTAATAGATGTTAGAAGTCAAACTTCCATGATAGGGCTTTCAGCGTCACGGGACCCATCACCTGGATCCAACATCTCGAAGACCTTAGAAATGAGTCAGCACTTTCAGAAGCAAATTGAAGACTCTGCTCTTCTCACCGAGTTCCCTGCGGGCCCTTGTGATGGAGGACCATTAGATGGCGCTATATAAATATTGGTAATTCTGATTTTATCTTCTAAAGATCGTTTCTCTTTGCGGTACTATTCCACCAATTTACCTTCTGTTACTTGGAACCCTCAGCAAACTCTTACAATAAGGTAGGTACCTACTGTTTTTCGCAGTTTTGCTGCTTGTAGTTAGGGTTTTGCAATGTGCATGCGTCCGGCTGTCCGTGTTATATATTTACTCAATGACTTTATTTTTAGGGAAATTATACCTTTCCGGAAATAAAATTATCGAAATGACCTTTTTTAGCGATTTTTCATCTTTCCAATTTTTTAAATGAGCTTTTTTAATGAACTTTTACATTTCGGATACCATTTTTTTTGGAAACACCTTTTTCCAATGGTGGTAGCATGGGCTTTTAGCATCATTACCAGAACTAACATCCCGAAATAAGAGTAGAATGCGTGTGTTTTAAGCCCACTTTTTGTCAGTAATGTCGCCGGCATTGACACCCTTTCTGATAATATAAATACATTTTTTGATGAAGCCATTTACCTAATATTTATACACAAAGGTCCGCCTGTACACTGCCTGTGTTCTGCCGTTTTACTGTATGGTTGTGAAACCTGGCACCCAACGTGCGCTCAAAATACACGTATCGCAGGATTCGAGAGCAAGTGCCTCCGAAGAATGCTGGGTGTCCGGTGGTACGATTTCATTCCAAACACAGCCATCAGAGACCTGACGGGTCAGCCACTCGTCACGCCGACTGACCTGGCTGGGCCACGTCTTAAGGAAGTCATCCATCACGCGCCTGAGCCTCGACTAGCATCCTGAAGGTAACACAAGACGCGGTAGGCCCCAACAAACAATCAGGAGGCTGTACGAGGCTGATCTCCGGGGTGCTGGAATTGGCTGGGATGAGACAGTGAGGACCGCAGGGGACAGGGTGGCGTGGCGAGGACTTGTGGAGTCCATATGCTCCAACTAGGGAGTGGACATGGTCGAAGAAGAAGAAGATACTTATTTAAAAAAGCCTTTATGGAGTTAGGCCCTTTTGTTCCATCGCTCTTCAAAAATAATAGAATCCTCTACAGAGCTCGCGTTTGATTGGTCACAGCTAGATGCATACAACGCTTTATTATTGGTCGATTTGAAATTCATGGAATTATTTTGTAAAATTAGAATATTGTTGAATTTTCGGAATTCAATCGATACTATACAAAGTTTGTGCTTGTACTAAATTTAATAAACCAAAGCACCAAAATATATTAATATACCTCCAACGGAATAAATTTAGGCTTATAATTACATGAATAATAATAATATGTTAATTTTCAACTCATGATTAGAACCATTGTAAATATATAAAATTCATTTTCAGTTCTAGGAACCATAATAAAGTTACAATAAATTAGGTATGTCCCTACTGTGCCTACATACATGACAGAACCATGTGAAAATTGTTGTTGAGTTGCTCAATTCCGAGCAGATTTTTATATCAATACTAGCTTTCCCGACAGACTTTGTCCTGTAGTCCTAACCAGAGGCCCGTTCATAATATGAACATTATGTGCACTGCGCCCCCAGAAACAAAAATACATAATTAATCCGATTAAGTTACTAATATAATAATAATGTTAAAATATTTCTAAAACATCCATATTTCATTCACATTCAAAGCTCAGGCGGGAACAACGTGAGTATCTATATATGCGCGCGCACACAATATTCAACACCACCTATGAATGTTCCCGATAATTTTGATGACTTTGCGGTGGAGTAAGTGTGATGGGCTACTTACTGTAAGAGCAGCAATCACGTATGCGAGAATGAGGGGGAACTACCCGCGATGGCGTTGGCGCGTCACAGGTGATCCGTTCCATACTTACTTAAATATTATAATTTATATAATTTTTTACACATTTTTTTTTCAACTTATTAGTTATTCTGTTATCCGGAGCGAAGAAGAATCCAATAAATCAATCATTGAAAGAATCTCTTTGGCCGATCTCGAGTTATAAGTGTTCGCACTAACTCGACTTTCATTTATATTAGAGATAATTCTAGCGGTCTGCCCCAGCTTCGCACGGGAAACAGATAGATAGGTACCCATCTCGTACGGGTCGTACCCCAGTGATGCCCTATATCGCTTCCTAGCTAGATGAGCAGAGTGAGCCACGGAGATAATACAGAAAAAATAACAACTAATGAGTCTAATAATTCATGACTAATGTTCGATTTTTAAATGGAACAAACCACTACGGGCTTACGACCGTCTTCTACTGTTATTTCGAAGGCTGGCTTAGTGTGATCACTTTACGTTAACAACGTTCGCCATTAGGTGGTAATGTTTGTCTCCGAAATTTTAATCATGAGAATTTTCAACATGTTCAACATGTCGAAAAATGTCATGTATGTAACAAGTAGAAATTTAATAATTAATGAAACATAGAGAAAAAAGAGAAAAAAGTCCGGAGCGGAGAAGAATCCAATTAATCAAACATCGGAAGAATCTGTTCAGCCGATCTCAAGTTATACGTGTTCGCACTAACCAGACTTTCTTTATTATTACAAGATTACTAGCTTTCCCGACAGACGTTGTCCTGTAGTCCTTACTATGAATATTGATTTCGAATTTGTGATTTATACAAAAATAGGTACGTTTAAAATATGTTTCAGAATGTTTCTGAAAGTTTGAAAGAATTCTACTAAAAATCTGCGTACCAATGTTTTGAAACTCAATGGTTATCAGGTAAATAAAAATTGTGTGGTTATGGAATTTTTCGCAGATGGTGTTTTTATCAGTAAATCCGTTCCTTACTTACTTTAATATTATATTTTATATTATTCCTCATCCAATTTTTTTTTTCAACTTTTTATTAGTTATTCTGTTATCCGGAGCAGAGAAGAATCCAATAAATCAAACATCGGAAGAATCTGTTCAGCCGAACTCTAGTTATAAGTGTTCGCACTAACCCGATTTTCATTTAGATTTCAATTAGAGATTTAATTTTGGAATTGATTGATTAGAACCTGAAGAAAAAAAAACGCAAATTGTTTTCAAAGTCATTGCCAAGGGCATTTCAGACTGAAGAAATTATTATTTGTTTTTATGAGTAGGTTATTTCTTTGTTTCTTAGTTGCTCACATAATACCCATAGCCAGTTTTTTTGTCAGGCTAGCGGTTCTACTTAGACACTGATGATTCGTTAAATTGCTTTCTTTATTATTTTCTTCAATAAAGAAATCTGCACCTATATATATAGCAACCGCAAACCATAGCTGATTGATTTGATGGTGAATTAATTATTGTATACGTACATAGGTACGTAGGTAAATCAAGGTATATTGAAATAATGAGCGGCATTTACACTCTTGATCTGATGTTAACTTTTTGCAAGATATTTTTTCTTCTTAATCCATCAGTCTGGAGTTTATACTTTCGATAGTTTAAACCTTTCATCCAAGTTTCACTGAAAAAAGTGATTAAGATAGCAAGCATTAAGAAAATTCGACTAAGAAATAATGATGATGCATGTGACATGTTTCGAAGACTCTTCTTTTAAAGTTTTTTGGTATGTATTTGTCTTTAAGGAGTAGGTATGCTGAAACCTGTCCAGCCCAAACCGATTTTTCTAAGTATCCCTTGAACACTTACTTAGCAAAAAACAAACTCACAGACACTTAAAAAAAAGAATATTATGAAGAATATACATAACTGTTAACGGTAGAAGATACCTACACTGGACACTGAGCTCTACTAACCCTACCTTAGCTTAGCTTAGTCACTTGCACTGCTTACAGTATCTGAAGCTCTCAAAAATACTTTTGTTTTATAATGAAACAATCTCTGGAAAGATGTTTAAATGATTTTTGTTTCAAGTTCATTCAAAACCCATTTACGATTTCAGATATAGAGTTAAAATCCATTTACGATTTCAGATAGAGAGTTAAAATCTACCGACCTCGGTAGCCTAGTTGTACTAGCGTGGACTTCAGATCCGAGGTCTCGGGTTCGATTCCCGGTCGGGTCAGAGTTTTTCTAAGTGTTTTTTCACTTGAAATTTCTACCCGGGGTTGGCCTGTCTCAGATTGGACGGGACCGGTTGACTGGAAAAAATTGCCTCAAGCAATAAGTTCCGCCGGCTATACTGACACCTTTGTATAGAAAAGTGTTATATTATTATTATTAAAATCCATTTACGATTTCATATAGAGAGTTAAAATCCATTTACGATTTCAGATAGAGAGTTAAAACCCATTTACGATTTCAGATAGAGAGTTAAAACCTTCTTCTTCTTCTTCCTCTTTGTTTAGATCTAAGATCTGTTTAGGAAGTGCTCAAATCGGGCTCCTGTGACGATGAAGTCCAGCTTTCTCTCCATCTCTTTGGGGGGCGTCCTGGTGGCCGGCGTCCATCTGGTATCCCTTGCATCACGACCTTGGCAATTCTGTTTTCTTCCATCCTTCCGACATGGTCCCTCCAGAACCTTCTTCTCTGTCTACTCCATCTTACGATGTCGTCGACATTGCAGGTTCTTCTTATCTCATCATTGGGGACTCTGTCTCTTAGGGATCTCCCTGCTATGGGTCGCAACGTTTTCATTTCGGACGTTCTAAGAAGCTGTTTTGTTCGTACGGTGTCAGCTCTAGCTTCGATCCCATATGTCATAATTGGTCGCACGCACGTCTTATATATTCTGACTTTGCTCTCCACTAGCATGTGTTTGTTTGCCCAAACAGTGTCCCTAAGGCAGCCGGCGATAACCGCTGCTTTGTTAGTCTGCTCTTTGACTTCATTGTACAGATCGCTGCAGCTGGCTATCTCCACGCCCAGGTATTTGAACTTCATGACCTGTTCTATAGGTTTGTTGTCTACAACTAGTTTACATCTGAGAGGCTGTCTGGATGTTGTTAGACATTTTGTTTTTTCAACAGATATTGTCATATTGTATCTCAAAGATGTAAGGTGGAACATATGTAGCATTCGTTGCAGATCATCTTCACTCTCTGCGAGTATTGCAGCATCGTCAGCATAGCATATGACATTTATAATTTTTTCCCCTATCTTATAGCCGAGGCCAAGAGATGTTACCTCTTCTATGATTTCATCCATTATAAGGTTAAAGAGGAAAGGGCTGAGGCTGTCACCTTGTCTGATGCCCGTTGCTGTGGGTATTTCCTTAGATAGTTCCCCGTCCACCCTAATTCTGGTTTTGCCGTTAGTATTGAGGTCCTTTATTGTTTTTATGATAGATGGTGATACACACTTTTCCAGAAGAATATCAATTATGTCCTTTAGTAGTACCTTATCGAAGGCCTTGGTCAAGTCCACAAAGCAAATATAAGAAGGTTTGTTATATTCTATGGATTTTTCCTTAATCTGCCGTATAATAAATATAGCGTCAGTGGTGGATCTATTCTTCCTGAACCCCTGTTGCTCTTCTTTGTTGGTGATAGTGCGTTCTAACCTTTTCTTGAGAATTGCTGTTAACAGCTTCAAAACAGAGCTCAAGAGTGTGATCCCTCTATAGTTCTCGGGGTTATGTTTACTTCCTTTCTTAAATATAGGTACCGTTATACTTGTGTGCCATTCTAGAGGTATTACGCAATTGTTGAGGATTATATTGAACAATTTGTGTATTTCCACAACCAAATTCAGTCCCGCATATTTTATCATCTCATTTGATATATCATCCACACCAGGGGATTTGCGATTTTTCAGGCTTTTTACCTCTGCAGCAACTTCCGTTATTGTCAGCGTGTCTGGTGAAATCACCTCTATATTTTGGTAATCTTGTGGTATTTGGTCATCCTTATATAGGTTTTCAAAACATTTCTCCCAATCTTCCATTGTTATTTTGTTGGTCTGTATATATTCGTTTACTGGTTTCTTTTGATTTTTTAGCATTTTCCAGACTTTTCTCTGTGAGCCATACAGATCATGTTCCATATCTTTAGTGAATTTAATCCAAAAATCTTTCTTTATCCTGTCTATGTCACTGTTTACCCGGTTTCTTATCAACTTATATCTATTATATTCCTCCGGTGTTGGGTTGCTTCTGTAATTTAAGTAGCTTTGTTTTTTCTCTAGTGCTAGTATTTTAATTTCGTCACAGAACCATGGCTTCCCGTTATTGGTTCCATGGATGTTTATTTTTCTTTTTCCGAAAGCTTCAGAAGCTGCATTACATATGTTTGACTTAAGTTTATGCCAGGCAGTTCCAGCGTCGTCAGTTTGTGGGTCAATTAGGTTTGAACATATTTTTTCATTTATTCTATTTCTGTAAAGGTACTTTGTGTACTTTCATTTTCAAGTGATTCTATGTTATATTTTTCAACAAATTTTGGTTTTCTGGAGGATTTTGGTTTCCAAAGAAGTATCTTTAACAAAACCAGTTGGTGATCGGTTCCGATGTTCGCAGATGCCAATGCTCGCACATCCAAGATTTCAGTTGGGTGGATTGCTCTATTCGTCACAATGTAGTCGATCATCGATTTTTCGCCTCTAGTATTATTAAAAGTATACTTATGTTGTTCCTTGTGGTCGAAAAATGTATTATTTATACGAAATTCATTTCTAGCACAGAAGTCTATAAATGATTCACCATTGTTATTCGTGGTAGCTTCGTTGAATCTCTGTTTAACCCCGCTAATAACATCATCACCAACTCTAGCATTAAAATCTCCCAGAATAATTGTTTTCTGGGCAGATGGTATGCTGTCGAGTGTTCCCTGTAGGGCATCGTAAAAGTCTTCTGTCTCCTCCCTTGGCTTAGTTATATCTGGGGCGAAGATACTTATGATGTTAACTATCTTACAGTTAAGATTGAGAGAAACCTTCAGAATTCTATCGCTGATGTATTCAATGTTATCTATATGTTGTTCGTATTTTTCGTTCATCAGAAGCGCCACCCCTGAGTGTGCTCTATATTGTCTATCCTTTCCACTATGTGGTTAAGGTGTTTAGATGTTCCTTTACCCTTCTTTTTTGTTTCAGATAGTGCACAAATATCAATTTTATGATTGTTCATTTCCAATACTATCTCTTGGCTTCTTCTATTCCAGGAAGTTATATTCCAGCATGCTAATCTTGTCATTCCAATTTCTTTATACTTTTTAGATCGTTCTGTCCTTTTGCGTGCCGTGGTCGATTTGGGGATCTGTCCGGAGTCCGAGGCTTGAGCACCTTTTCTATGAGCGATGTAACCTTTTTACCTTCGGCAGGCTGCTAACCTTACCTTAGAACCCTCCTCCTTTTGCATCCGGGCTTGGGACCGGCAATGGCGGAGTTAAAACCCATTTACGATTTCAGATAGAGAGTTAAAATCCATTTACGATTTCAGATAGACAGTTAAAATCCATTTACGATTTCAGATAGATAGTTAAATTTTGACGGTTCGTAATCGTGATTTCTTATCAGCATTAAAAATAAGTAAACATACCTAACATTTCTTCACAGAAAATCAAACATGGTTGCAGCATTGCATGAAGTAGGTATCTATGTACCCACTTACTATGATTTGAGCTATTCTTGTCATAAAACTGGCGTATTATGTATATTTTATACTTCGTCTAAAATTTCGAAATAGCTATTATTTGTTCACATGTTACATTTATTTTCATGCTTATGCTGTCTTATTTTAAATGTGCAGTTTTTTTTTCTATATTGTATATAATATACCATATTTATTGTTATGGCACAAATCACTAGGCGGATTGCCTTTAAAATAAACAAAAAAAATAACAGCAGCGTTGGTATCTGAAATATTTACTTATTAGGTATAACTGAACTGAAAATGATCGCGAAGACTTGACAATGCGTCTGAGAAATGAGTCGAAGCTCGCAAGAATGTTTCATTTTACAAATAATCTGACTCGGCATCTAAATCTTACCATAATAATTCAGTAAAATTAGGTTTAGTTCCTTTTCAACGTAATGGAATGTAAATATCTGCGCCGCGAACGCTAACGAAACGTATGCAACCAAATTTCCATAGTAAAAGTACGTAGTTCGCGTGCGCGCAACGATCTACGTACTAAGAAAATTTTTTGTTTCGTTGCGTGCGTTACTTTTTTTTAACGCTTGCGAAAACGTTCGAACTAAATAATATTATCGCTGTCAAAGGGTTAAAAGAAGCTAATCTCAACCGAATAAAATGAATAAACCTTGGCTCTGATGTGATTAATTCTTGAAATACCTAAGTTAATTACGTACCTTCAACTTCAACATCTTTAATCATGCTGAGTAAAATTTTAAATTTATTTATCATTTGGACAGTGTTGTTGGACTCATTTGCTTGTAAGTGACATGTTTTTATTTTCGATTTGTTTTTTATTTTTAAATACATACAAGTTAGGGTAAGTGGAGGGATGTCTATATGTATGTATAAAAATGGAGCCCTATTTCGCGTGAAGTTGCTCGGACCAATTTCATCAATTAATTTTTTTCATCTTGTTTTTACTTACAATATCAGCAGAAAGTTCTAATGAAAGAAATAAATATGAAACTTGCGCGTAAAATTAAAAAAAATTAACAAAACAAAAAGTAGCTAACTTTCTTAGTGGTTTCACAATTCATTTTAGATCTGATTTTGAAATTATTAAATTAGCCCTTGACAGAAACTGTCAGTTGTTTGATAGTTGATGGTACAATTTATAGAGTGCGAATACAAACTATTAAAACAGATGCATCGTTCGGAACAACACTAGCTTTCCTTTTTTAGTGAAAGAAGTCGAAAGTGTATTTCTTTGAGCGAGCTCTGATTCATTTAAAAAAAGGTGATTATTTTATCACTAAACAAAATACGAATTCAATGTTCATAGATGCAAAGTCACAGGACAACGTCTGTCGGGAAAGCTACACAGAAAAAAAAAATATCTCAGGTCAAGAGGATTTCTCTTAAGTTGAGAAACTACAATTTCATATATAACGAAAAAATTATTTTCTCAGCCTTAGAAAATTTTCATCTTCGTTGAAAAAATTATAATTCTCAGAACAAGATTTTATTTCTCAATTCAAGAGAGATATCATTATATAAGAAAAAAAATTCTCAAAAAGAAGAAAAAAAATTTTAGTTCAAGAAATTAAAACTCTCAAACCAAGTAAACGTAAAATTCTCAATTCAATAATACACATTTCTTTATTGAAGATATGAAATTTCTCAAAATAAGCTACTATTTTTTTAACGTAAGAATACATGCTGTTCATGAAAGAGTATTAATTCTCGGAACAAGTAAAAGATTTTCTCAATCGAAGAATGAAGTTTCTCTGCATGAAATTTAAATATGCTTAAAGTGAGATAGGCATATCTTAATCCAATATGTTAAACCTCTTTATCAAAAACTTTATGTTTCTTCCTAATAATAAATAATTTTTTGATGTACATAAGAGTATTATTTTTTTTTTTCACTTTTAAAAGTGGCTACATACCATGAAAGTTATCATTTTTTTTTATTTACAATCTAATAATGAAAATATTGTGAATATTTAAAGATGGTAAGTAAAAAATTCAACAACTATACATGATGTTAATATGTAGTCACCTTTAAAAGTGAAATAAAAAATAATATTCTTATGAAAATCAAAAAATTATTTATTATTATGAAGAAACATAAAATTTTTAATAAAGAGATTTAACATACTAATTGTATTAACGTAATATGTGTATCAAGCCTGTAAGGAGTCTGTTAAAAAAAACATTAAATTTTATTTTATTTATTTATTTTTTCAATTTAAGGCGTTAGCCGTGTATGTATTCATACATTTTTTTTATACAATTCGTTATACAACAAAGCTTTGACAGACAGATGGAAGTGTAAAATAGTTATCAGGAATGTAAAATCGCATCGCCAGATGAGTATTCCAGTCGAAAGCGATTCTACATCCATCGTCATTTATATAAAATTTAAAAATAAATAACAATATTAAAGACAATTATACGACAGTAATAAGCCCTCCAATTCTAAACATTCACACAAAAATACATTATTTAATTCATTATGGATATATGATATGGAAATAGTGAAATAATTATTGTCAGATCAAGTGAGAAATTCGATTAACATGTATAGATAATATCTATCATTATATTATAATGATATATATAAAAAAATTAAGAATGTCTAAATATAAGCAGGTCAAGTAAACATAAATTATAATGCAGTAATGACAATGATAGTGATAGTCAGTCAGTTAGTAATTAAATTTAAGTTAAATAATTTACTTAATCAAATTATTTCAATTAATAAAGGTAGAAAGTTAATTATAATTAATTAAAATCAACATTTGCAGTTTCAATAAAATGTAAGTTTTTGTAGATTCTACAGTGTACCTACCATCAGTTCTTAAATGATAATCATGCTAAAAAAATACATCTGAATTACATCTACAAAAATATTAATAATTTTAAAAGTTGGAAATTATTACTGAAATATAGGTGTCCTTCTCTGAGTTAATACAAGAGTATATAATTTATGATATTTATATTTTATACAATTAACTAAATACCATTCAACATAACTTTTTCTTGACAATTAAACTTTTTTTTAAATCATGGAGCTTCCAAAGAAGATATTCCTTCTTATTCGATGGCGCTACAGCTCAAATCGAGCCTGGGCTTCCTGAAGATAGCTCCTCTACTGCGGTCCGCCAATCCGTCACCTGCATAAGCTGTGCCGCACCCTTCCTAATATTGTCTTCGCATCTGAGCCTAGTTCTTCCAACTAATCTTACACTTGGATGACACTCGAGGAACCTCCTGGTGATGTCATTCTCTGCAGATGCCCGGCTCACTTCTTCTCGTTATCTGAAAAACAATATTCCATTACTATGTATCTCAATAAGATCACGGCCTGCTCACGAAGATAAATGATGAAGATAATATTTTTTACTAGAGTGGCAAGTAGTATAATTGTAATTTTTTTATATTCTTTATAAATTACAATACCATTTATTGTTATTATTGTAATATAGGTAATATATTAACTGTCAGTAACAAAGAAAGAGAAAATTATGAAGTAGAAAATCTCAAGTGTAATGACTTACCAACACATTACTTCTGGGATCCTCCAGAATGGGCCATTGACTCAAAAACGTTGCCTCTGTTTTATCAGTTTATGTTCTTCGAAGTTGAAATATTGATTTCCACTTTCTAAATACTTCATCCCATGGTTCTCTATTAAATTTAAACCATATTAAATCTTCATCGTGGTGCAAATCTAAAAAATAATAAAACATTTACAAAATTTGTAGAAATTAGAAGCAAAGCCGTTTATTGGTAAATAAATAAATAATAATTACCTAACCATTGTTTTCTTCGAGAGGTGATAATTATTGTTTCTGGATTCGGCAGTCTGATTCAGCGATCTTCACCACACAAGATGTTTCCTACATTGTCTATTAGCTTGCTCTAGACTGCAATGTATTTTCTTCTTATTGCCTCTTTAATTGGTCTTGCGAAGTATGACCTCTCTGCTTCTTTTGGAAATTAATGGTTAGTCCTATGATTTTTGTATTCTATTCATCATTTGTTATACGGCTGAAACGACGAAATAATTATTTAACTTAACATGTCTTATAACATAGAAACCACTATGTCAATGATTGGCTCAAACGGGCTCATACAAATTTTAGGTTAGATTGTCCAAAACCAGTGGTACGGTAATACATACTTGAATGATCTTTTTTGACGGTATAAGACCAGATAATATACAGATATACACTAAAGTAAATCGCATAAGGTAAAGCTTTAGTTGAGTCACTCCTAACGATTTCGAAGTTATTTTATATACGATCTGAATAGGTTAGGTTGAAGGTTGGTACGTAGTTAAAAAATCGGGTTAGATTAGTTTTACCTAGCAAAAGTACTAAATTATACCATAAATATGTTCATATACATTCTATAAATGAAAAAAAATCGATTACTTAACATATTTTTTTATGATTGACCATTGAAAAGTTTTAAACATACTTACATAAACAATGTCATTGTATTCACCGACAAAAATGTTAGTGCTTTCTCTTCCGACACTGAAGACTTTCAATTATTTATTATCATAAAACACTTCGTCATTTGGATTAAACAAATTATCACTCTCCCTTTTACAAAACTTCACACCGAATCGCACAAAAAAAACTAGATTTATAACAAAAAATAATCATACACCATCATAATACTTTCTTGACAGTTGAAGTTGACAACACAATATATCAAACTCGAGAAACGACACGAAGATTGCCGAATGGTCGGAGTATCGTTAAAAGCCAAAGACGCGTCGACGGTGCGCGCGCCGTTCAAAACATAATGGAAATCCCCGTTTATATGGATAGAGGACACAAAATAAATTTTCGCTCGGGGCTCGGCTCTTCATTTGAGACTATAATTTCTTGAATCAACAAAACGTTTTCTTCAATGAAAGTTTTGTGTTTTTACTTAATCTAAGATATTCAAATTACTTAGAATGAGATAAAATCTCTTAGAGCAAGAAAACAATGTTTATTAAAATGAGAAAAAAAATTGTTCGATTGGAGATATGTGGTTTACTTAATTCAAGGAAATATTCTTAACTCAAGACAATAAACTCTTGAATTGCCTGAGACAGTTTAAATTCTTGGATTGAGAGAATAAAATCCAGTTGTTTTTTCTGTGTAACAAAAGCAATGGTGCATAAAGAAAGTTTGCGGAATTTCTAAAATATTAAAGACTTCCAACATGAAAAAATACTTTGATTATGTTCCCCATTGCAAATACTAGTATGTTCCTATATTAAAAATCGATACCATAAACTTCTTATATCAAATCAAATCAATCAAAACTCCTTTTGAACTACACAGGAGCATAGGGAGGCAACAAGAGCTCTCCATTGCGCTCGATCTTGCATTTTATACCATCGTAAATTACCTATATCGCACTGTTTCAGATACTTATCTTACTAAAGATGAAATACAACAGAAAGAGGAAGAGCTGGAACTGAAACGAACCCTTTTAGATAATGAAGACGATGTAGCCACTAGAATTGTTGGTGGAGAACAAGCAAAAATCACGGACTACCCTTATATTGCAAGCTATGGACTTGTATGTGGCGCAGCCATTTTGTCAGAAAGATGGCTTCTTACAGCTGCACATTGCGGGTATGTTTAGTTCACACATATAACTATTTTTCTTTTTTTATTTCTTTTGAAATTCTGAGCTGTTGTGAATTAAGCTTATTTGTTGACAATATTTTTCTGATTTTTTTTTTACTTTTAACAGACCCACACAGGTAGGAACTTTCTCTTTAGATTTCACAGGTGATGAAGATGCTGAAATAGCTTCAGTTAAACGCGGGGTTTTGAACTCTCAGTCATCATAATTTCTTCTATTGACTTACATTTTACTTCAATAAAAATAATAACTTAAAACTAACAGACACGCATTTTTGGTCGTCACCTAAGGCCACATTATTTCCGCCGGTTGACCCTGCATATGTTTACCCTCACTCTGTGTCTTCTTAATGTTTTCGAGGTAGAAAATTCGTGGTTTTATCTTGCCTTTCGAAGAAGATATTCAAAACCTGACTCCAAATTTGAGTTTTTTTTAATCCTCTCTAGGCATATAATTTTATTACGAAAACCCTATCGGTGTTTGTCTAAAGAAAACTTATATTCGATGCTAATCTTCGTGTCGCCAACTGTAAAAGGCTGTAAAATAGGTGTCTGGCAACATGGACTTTTGCCTCTCCAAGCCTTCATCGCCTTTATCCTTATCTTACCTTAGCTAGGGATCTGTAAATAATAGTTTGTGTATTGGTGTGGATTTTAGGCATCCGACAACTAGCTATGCCATTTCGTTTATGTACAGCGATATCCACTCGATAGGCGTATGTTGACATCTGCTTGATTTGGCAAGTATGCTTGACTCCGAATACCTACAAACAAGCCAGATGATCGGAGTGCAGTTGTTGAAGATGCTCCTTCTTTAAATGGACATTATTCGGATGTTTTCGTGTGTGTAGTGTGTGCAATGAGATCACAACAAAAATGTCGTTTATTTATCGTAGTGCATAATAGACATATTATAATTTATATATTGTATTAATTTTTGAGAAACACCTACCTACATGTGAGTTCCACTTAGATTCTATGTTTCCAACTTTTATCTCTATATTTCATTTATTATTAGGTAAATTTCTACTTGTCGCATAGGTAGGTACATGAGATTTTTCGACATGTTGAACATGTTGAGAATTCTCATGATTAGGAGTTTCGGAGTCAAATATTACCACCTAATGGCGAACGTTGTTAACGTAAAGTGATATAACAGTAGAAGACGGTCGTAAGCCCGTAGTGGTTTGTTCCATTTAAAAATCGAACATTAGTAATGAATTGTTAGAGTCATTAGTTGTTATTTTTTGTTTAAGATCTATGTTTTTAGTCACAAATCGAGGGATTTTATTCGGTGTTTTCGGTCGCTGCCGACAACTGAAACGTTGGCCATCCTCAAAAGTTTCTATGTCGCATGTATGCAATAGGGATTTAAAAAAATAGTTCTAAACATTCTAAACATTTTGAGATTCTTGTGCCTTTTTTCAAGATAAAATCTTAACCAAACGACAAGATATACACTTACATAATATTGATTAATAAGTTGGTAACTTGTCGTTTTTTTTTGTCCATTCTTTTTAGTCTCATGTAAACACTTAGAACGATTGTCTATGAAATCAGTCGTTTCGATTGATATTTTATACTTTTTGCGTTGTATTTTCCAGTGAGGGCTTTAAGTATATATACCATGGGTCTACATTTATATCAAGAGCGAAAAGAACAAAAATAGGAAGACATATAACGCATCCCAGATATAAAAAACGTAGAACACCTTTCGAATTTGACTTCGATTATCAGCTATTGAAATTGAAATCACCGTTGAAATTCTCGAGAGTACAACAACCAATACAGCTTGGATCCCCGGAAGACATCATAGTTGGAAGCGAACCTGTGGCTGTTGGATGGGGATCTACTTACGAAGATGTAAGTTACCAAAAAAATGGAGTATGTTAGTAAATAAAATAACATATTGACCATCTTAAAATGACATTTCAGGGACCCTCGTCCGATGGTTTATTGTCTGTCAGGATTCCAATTATAGACCAAAAAGTATGCCAGAATAAGGCAAAGGGCGAGTACAGAAAGCACATTAGTGACAACATGTTCTGTGGAGGGTATCAAGAAGGCGGCAAGGATACTTGTCAGGTATTGCGCAATTTATTTTTCTGATAAACCTCTTTATTTTCCGCTTTAAAAACAGAATTATGATACCACTGTATTGCAATGGACGCTGTTTTTTATAGTTGGATAATCTTTCTTTCAAAGGTTATTATGGTACTACCCAGATTTCGGAGAAATAAGAACTGGATACAGCAGTGTCTTGTGTTTGTGTTGACCAGTTTTGACATATTATTTTAAATTGAAATTTTGTCGGTCTTTGTTATTATTGAAACTGTCCAACTCCACTCAGGGGCATAGGCAGGCAACAAGAGCTCTTCATTGTGCTCGATACTGCGCAATGCTTATGATGATGCCCAACTCCCTCATCTCTGCCTCTAAGTAACGGAAGACGGTATGAGAGGCTTTTACGTCTTAGAGAACAAGGAAGAACAGAGCGCTCTCCTCGGCCAACTGTCATACGGCATCCTTAACACATGTCCCAGGCATGTCCATCTCCTTTCCATAATGGTGGAAGTGATGGGCCTGCGCTGGGTGCGTCAGCGTAAAGCGTCGTTCGTGATACGGTGGTACCATCTTACACCCAAGATTCTCCTGAGGAACTGAGGTGCTCTATAGCTATAGAAAAATAGATCTGCATTATATAGTTACTTACTTCCGATGGTCGTACAACTCCTGCAAAGGTTTGGTCTCCTGAACAATGTTTTTCCAAGCCGTCCTATCCTGCGCAACACGGACGTTTGATCTCCCACATCCAGCACGTCAAACATCTCTTCTTCCAATGGGCTTACTATCCAGAAAACTCTCTGTAAACCTCTCTAACCCGGATCTGCCATCATGCTCGATCCGTGCCAATCTTCTTGATACGATATCACTAGTGATCAATGATGGTTGTCCTGTTAGAGCAATACTTTCAACGTATATTAATAACTAAATTGTTGTTTTTTTCAGGGCGACTCGGGTGGACCTTTGGTATACAATGGTAGGTTGATAGGGGTGGTGTCATTTGGACGTGGATGCGCGCAGCCAGATATGCCCGGAGTATACGCCAAGATCACTCCGAATGTCAAACGATGGATTTTAAAAAAGACCGGACTAAAGTTTGATAAAAATCGCAACATACCATCAAACGAAAAGAAATTATGAATTAGTGAGGCTATTTTCTCATCGGGATGTACCTAATTTATTTATTTATTTAATAATTACATTATAGGTAGGTACAAACATTTCAAATAAATTACAAAAATTTGCCCAAATAGGCTAAGCCTGTGCTAGGGCAAACTTAAAAAAAGAGTATAAAAATATAGTCTTATTATACAATTAATCAATAGTCTAATGAATTTTTTGTTTCAATAATTCCTCGAGTTTTATTTCAAACACATAACCAACCACATTTTCATACATAAATTACCTAATTGGAACGATATGAATTTTGGCTAAAAACAAGAATTCAACTTTAAAAAAAAAATCATTTTTGATGTCGTGTCGAGTACCTACCTACCAATGTGGACATGGACGAAAAGAAAGAATGAATGTAGTATAAATGCCATATAGATGAGAGCTCTACGAAGAATATGTGGAAAAGCTCTATGGGATATAGAAAGGAATGAGAATGTTAGGAAAGAATATGGTACGGAAGTAAGTGTAGTGACAAATAATATCATGGCAATAAGTTAAGATGGTTTGAGCATGTGTGATATAATGCATGCATGCAAGCAAACTGACAAACGGAATCGATAAGGCTGGAAGGAAAGGAGAAAGTTACGGGGCCGACCGAGAATGACGTGGATCGAACACATCGATTTCGTCCTCAAGGAAAGCAAGATCAGAAGTAAGGGAAATAGGAGAGGTTCTATGAGAAATGGTGGAAGAAGCGAAATAAGTGTAGGTAGTTGGTTATATAAGATAAGTAGTATTTTTATTATAATTGTATTACATCCAAAAAGAATGATGAAGCCAATGACGTAACCAATGAAATTTTTTTTAAATTTCCGAAAATTTGCATTTTTGGAATCTACACCATCGAAAACGCCGAGAAAATTAATTTCAGCGAAATATATATTTTTTTTTTGAAATCCGATCACAAGACTCATGTATATTCCATATTATACTATGAGTGAAAATAAGATAATTATTCATACTTGTGTCAAAACTATTACGTAACAACTCGACATAACAGCTGGTTAATTCACGAAAAAGTTCTTGAAACTTACATGTGCGTTGCACATTTTTGCCTATATTATATTACTTTATCGATTTTACTTAGAGTCCTTAACATAATAAACTTAATTTTCTGTTTTTGATATGATAAGTAATTTAATTAAATAGTTTTGATGGTTATGGATACTTTTTCAGTATTTTTTTTTTCTGGAATGTCACTCAATTTTTATCTTGATAAGTACATAACTCAAAAAAATCAATATCTTTCTGACGTAATAGGTACGTTTCTATGTGAGATGCAAAAAATGTGAAGATCCTGATAAGAAACACATAAAGGTTTCATTTGCGGTAAATAGGCTCTTGGAGTAGGTGCATTACAAGGAAAAAAGAAAATAAATCAATATTCAAACAATATACCTACCTATATATAAATTGAATAAAAAAATAATAAAATTTAACAATGAACATCAAACAAAAAATAAGACAAACAAACAATCCGCTCCAGCAATCACGTCATCAAACATACATAAAAATAAACATTATCTAAAGGTACCTTAGGTACCCACATGCAAACAAATAAAGCAACACCAGAGACTACGTTCTTCTTCTTCTTCTTCTTAGCCTTGAACCGTCCACTCCTGTCCATTTTGCGCCTTCTGCATCCATCTCTCACCAGCAAACCACACCAGCAGCCCTAGAAAAGTTGCATTTGGCGATCGACTACAAACGAATTCTTCAACAATAGAGTAGGAAGAAAATTTACTGTCCACTTTTTATATTTTATACAAGTTTTGTTTAAATAATTGTTAATACGTTACAGTTTACTTTTTTCGCACTCTACATTGACGAAAACTTCGTATGTAGTCGAACGCCAATTTCATTGTTTACAGTGGCCAAATTGTCTACAGGGGCTGGTCATCTCTCCATCGAAGATGGGGTCAAGCGTAGAAAATCCTTAAAAAAATAACCCCTGGAAATACTAGGGGTGCATACTTTAACACCTAACTTTCAATTAAATAACATATTTTAGGTAGGAAATGGTGAATGTTCTTACAAAAACGATTACTGAAATTAAAAGTGATTAGGTATCTCTTTTCAGAGATAAGGTGGCTATGTCTGAAGTAATAAAATGGCTGTCATCGTCAAGAAACGTCGATATTTTTTTATGGCCGTATGTGTCTCCAACGTGATTTCGTTATTTGTGCAATGTTGTGAATACATACACTGTTTGATGCGTGTGTGTTGCCCAATCTCTTGTGAGTATGGGAGAGAGTCCTCTGGCACCTGACCAAAGCCCAGGCACAAAAAATCTCTGCATTTGAAATGAAGAGCCTCTGGAGAATCTTATGTATTTAAGCTGTTCAGGGTCTCGAAGACGTCGAAGGCCCTCTCACACCGTGTTCCGTTCCCTCGAGGCAAAGCTGAGGTAGTTGGACATGGTGTGGGAGGAGGTCCGAAATGGAGAGCTCCTGTTGCCTCCCTATGCCCCCTGAGAGAGATTCAAAGGCAGATTATATGTTATATGTATGTTTATATAAATTTGTCACTTGTTCACATTGAACAGTCAACGTCGCAGTCATTTTATTACATCTGAAGCTATCGTGCGATTGCGATGATCGCATGAACGCATAAACAAATTTGTGATCGCACGATGAAAAATTGTGTGTCCTAACTGCCATCGCATGATCGCTAGGCTGGGCCGTTCTAGTATGGAAGTTAAAAAAGTGCTTCTAATCTTAATGTAATAGTGATAATTTGTTGCCTTATGATATATTATAACTATCTACAAAATTTCATGACAAAAAAATAAGATCTTCTGTCTCCGAATCGACCTTGAAGTTTTGTATGGGACGAAAATTTCCCATATTAACTGATATTTTTATATAATAATCATGTAAAATGATTCCGGTCTGGTTTTTTTTATTCATTTTATTTTATAATACCACAGATAATTCAAGTACATACTTCTATTTATTTTATTTAATTTCACAAAAATAATAAATAAAACTTTAACATTTTTTATGTAAAGTAAGTATATGAAATTATGTTATTTTGCAGTGATTGTTTTTGATAAATTGGGTTTGATATCTTTTTTACTCGTTGCTTTTTAAGCTTTTACATAATCTTCTCTTGA
Source organism: Mystacides longicornis (assembly GCA_963576905.1). NCBI lineage: Eukaryota > Metazoa > Arthropoda > Insecta > Trichoptera > Leptoceridae > Mystacides > Mystacides longicornis. The sequence continues at coordinate 8,257,338 of OY756431.1, read as the reverse complement.
TAAATTTCTGCGTAAAGTTGGTGAGGCTTCTTTGACATTTTCACAGACCGTCAAACTCCTTGGATATGACAAGGAAAATTCAGGAAACTGTATTTATTCATCTTCGCCATTGTATGTAATGAATGCCGTAAGATCTTCGTCGGATACTTGTCGATTGGTGTTTCTGTTATATTTTGCTGTCTGTCTATAACGTAGTTCTTGTAAAAGATGCTTCAAAATTTACTTTCGGTACTTCAAGGATCAAAGGTGCGTGTTTTTGGGTGATTCGAGCTTTCTCTATCCGGCGAGCGGTTCATTCTCTTACTACATAGTGTATTTTGAGCGAAATATCCTTTTCTTTTAGTAATTACAGTTTATATAACAGATTTGATCATCTGATAAATATATGGATAAGTAATTAAATTTCCATAGGTAACGGGATCAGTTGCGAGGTAAGTTGGTGCACAAACATTAACAATAAAGATAAGTTAAGGCCATAAAACTTTCTGAAAGAATCGCAGTCGCAGAATCCTATTAGCTTAGTTTAGCGATCTAACATGGAATATTTTTCCTGGAGCTCAGTTGCCAAAATCATTAGAAAATGTTTCTGTTGGTATGACTGTGCCAATTTGGAATAAATATAATTGATCTTTTCGTAGATCTTGAAATGATAAAATAGTACATTCAGTTGTAATCACCTGGAACATATCGATTGTTTTTTTTCCAATTTGGTCAGAATGCGTATGATGATTTGAGAAAGCACTATCAACATATTATACAAAAACATAAATAATTGTTACTTGTAGTTTTTTTTAGATTACCGGCGGCACATTCAATTGGGATTACTTGTGGTTTGCAATAAGCAAAAAATTCATTCTAATGGTTTCATTAGTCTTTTCTCCTGCAAACTAATTATTCAATCATGTTTTCCGGTATTAACCTACACTTTTTTTCATCACATCAGACGACAAGTAAAAGGTCAAATGAAATATTGCTTTTTGAAAAGAAATCTGTATTCGATCTCTCTATCGATTTCGGTTTTCCAAATTTTCCATCAATTTAGAATCAGTTTCCTTTAACACTCTCTTAATTATTATTGTTTATCTGTATTTTTTACAACTTTTTCTAATCACTAGCCTAAAACTTTGGCTTTACGGCCATCAAAATACAATACTGGTATTTTAACCCTTTTCTCATTCCATGAGATTTTCTCTGGTTTTTCGCGGCGCTCTATATACTTTGTTGCTATCTAAAACTGCATTTTTATGCTTTATATCACACATAACTGATTATTCCCTCATTTTTATGACATACAATCTTAAAAAATATAAAGTTAAATATATTTTAATTTATTTATACCTGCTTCAAAATATGATAAATTTAACAATTTTTTGAAACTTTGAGCTCAATTCGGAGACAGAAGATATCCTTCAAATTGAAAAATATTTTGCATACCTATTTTAAACAGCATTTAGCACTAAAATATAACTATTACGTTAGCAATATTGGAAGAAACGCAAATCGACCCTCCCTAAATTGATCGCGCGTCCACTTTCCTTGACAACGCAATCAAATAAATAATATGAATGTTAGTAAGTAAGAACTTTTAGCAAGTAGGTGTCGTATTAATTATCGATACAACAGAGCAATACAAGCGACGCGCGATCATTTCAAACAAGGCACCGATCGGACGATCGAATTTACGTCTGTCCGTCTGCCCAGTTAGGACACGTTCATACAATGTTATATGTTTGAACAGGGCGTCCGCGTTCATGCGATCATCGCAATCGCAAGATCGTGCGACCATGCGACCAGCTAGGACAGGGCCTTAGGCTTCGAAACTGACTCATTTCCTATTAAGATGGTTGTCTTATTTCCCAATTCATCAACGGGCTGACAACAATATAGGTAGGTAACATACATAATATACAATGCATCAATACGTTTCCTTACAGACATAATATGATTGAACAAAGATAATAATAATAATTATTTATATACAGGTATTATAATAAAAAGGTATGATTGATTATAAGAACATTGTTTACATATAAACAAATAATAAATACTTTAACACTTTCGCGCATAAGGGTGTGAAAATAGACTATTACATAATATGTAAATGTTCCCTTTGAATATGCTAGTTTAAAACTACAGAATATGGAAACGACGACTCGGACTCATCTTGGTCACTTAGAATTTGATATCTGAAGATCAAAGATCAGTCAGTGCATGAAAGTCCAGTGGTCTCTCTTGGAATACGAACACCAACCACTCGCCTATCAGATACCACTCGTCTGTGTCATCCGACACGCGAATTTATGGTGTCCATTCAACCCCATTGATACAATTTGTAAGATCAAAGCAAGAAAGTGTACTCCAGAGGCGCCGACTCCAGTTCCTCTATTCTAAGTTTCCGTGACATTTACGCTGGCGTAAAGTATTAAAAATTTGTATGGAATCGTGTATAGCGCCCCTGCAGGATACTTCGGAAAGTTCCGCAGCCCATACGAAATTCTCGCGTGTCTCTCCCTTACCCTTTCTTACACTTCCTTTGAGCCTTATAAATTTTCTTTGTCATTCTGTTTGCATCCATTCTTTCCATACCTATTCCCAAGGCATTTTTCATTCATAACATCAATAACTTTAAATTCAGTTAATTTTAGCACCCATGCATGCCCTGATATTCCACACACCGACTCTACACTCGTCCGCTCTTCTCTTTGCGCCTCCTCTTTTTGACACGACATGGTGGGTGGCGATTATCACCGCTTAAATTTTAAATTAAAAAAAAAACCAAGATGACAATTCAATATAGACGATGAGTTTTTGAAAGTGTCTGTAGAATAAAGAAGTGGTTGGTAGACTAGCGGTTACAACGCCGGCTTTCGTACTGTTTCGTATTGGAGGTCGTGGGTTCGATCCCAGGTGCCGACCATCTTCCTCTTTCACGACACAAGCTTTAAGTAGCTTACTGTGAAAGAGTCAAAGAGTGTATTTGTGTTCACTTTGAGTGTACACAGATTCATTTAAAAAAAATATTGACTATTATTCTGAAATGAAAACCAGACAATTGAGTTGCGTCTTATCCAATTGATATTGAGACTTTTGACATTTCTATATTCTGAAAATATTTTATCCAATGCATGAATTGCGTAAACACTGGCAACCGATTAAGTTCTAAGCAAGAGCTTCTATTCTGCAATAACAAATAGACGATTGATTACTCGAATCCAATAGTTGTTGCGTCTTTTGATAGTTCTACCTATTCTGAGTGCATTTAATCCAACAAAACAATTGTGTAACTAGTGGCAACCAACCGAGTTTTACGCAAGAGCTTTTTTGGTGTTGTTTCAATTAAGGGCTCATACACACATTGTCAAGTAGCAAGTGTATGTGCGAGTGTGAGTTGCGTAGTAAAATTTCAGGTGATAAGTGAGTGCATGTCTACTTCTGTGAAGTGAGAGATGGTGCGAATCCAAAGTTGCTTGTTACAACACTTGTAACTCGCAACCGCTCACGCACTCGCACATACTACTGTCACTTAATATACAGTGATCTTTTGTATGGGAATAGCACAGTGATCTTTTGTACATAGAAAACGTCGTATGTAGTTCCGAAATTGGCCACTGCGAGCCAAAAGGATTGCACCGGCTATACACTTTTTGACAGGACTGTTGTAATTTATCCATAGAAATACAATAACATATCATTAGCTCGTTCATAATAAACATTTTATCAGCTATTGGATTATGATTGCCATGGAATCAATTGCAATCATTGATTACGTTGAGTTGGAACGTGAATTTCAGAATAATAGTCAACATAAGAAAATTATTATTGTAAGAGCAATCGCAAGAGAAGTGTTAAAATCAATAACAGACAAACTAATTGTATGTTTTAAACCTTACTATAAATAACAAGAGTGTGTTGATGTAGTGAAGTCACATCACAGTGTCAATAACTTCATTGTTTCAATGACATTTAGTTAAGAAAAAATTAGTTCTTCTGCGTGATGCGAAATAAAATTATTATTGTTACCTTTCTCACAATATTGCCGTTTCTGTTATTGGCAAAAGGTGAGTAATATTAATTTCTTATCCGTTATTACTTACTACTAGTGGTCGACCAGTGCTCGAAATTCGACCATAACTTATTTAAAAAATAATTATAAGTTTGAACATTGTTAAGGTTCCATTGTCAAAGACTGAGCGAGCGCGTAATTCACAATTTTCTTTCAAAAACAATGGCACGGATACCTCAAATTTGAAATTTTGATATCTATCTACAAAGTTTTTTTTCTGTTATTGTTAAAGACAAACAATATTTATCTATTCTCAATTTGACTAAAGAAAACAAAAGAATACTTGCGTCTGCGTCAATGTCAAATATATCGTCGTGTATGTGTGTGTGTGTGTGTGTGAGTATCACATACATAACATTACAGTAGTGTTTCTAATGTTTTTTTTAATGATTCTATGTTTCTCCTTTATATAAAAAATAGGTGTGCGAAATTTAATACTTCTCCGTCCGCGCGATTTCCGTAAAAATGGTCACAAAGTTTTACTTCTTATATTAATGTATAGATTCCAAACATTGATTGAAAAATTTTGTGCACATTCGTCCCATACGGAGACCTTCGCGATCGCTGTTTCATTCGCAAAGGCATGCCAGATAGAAGGTATCCCTATTCTAAGTTCCCGTGACATTTACGCTGGAGTGAAGTAACACAATTTTGTAAGAAAATGTGTATGGCGCACCTTCAGAATACTTCGGGAAGCTCCGCAGCCTGAATAATTCCCGTGAGTTTCTCGCTTACGTTAGTGAGTAATATTTGCAAAAGGGGTAGAAGGAACAGTTGTGTCAATCTCCAATTTCAAATAAAAAAAAGCTGCTAACCTAGGGTTGCCCAGAACTCATAGTATATTATAACAGCCTTTTCGTGTAAAACATATCTTTGTATAAAAATTCAAAATTATACTATTAAAATGAATTTATCATTGGAATTATTATAGAAACTTTAAAATGATATCGACTATTGGAGCTTTTTATTATCTGCTATAGAACTACATATTCAATATTAATCGGTACTTTAAGAGGGACCCACTGAAGTTACGGACCTCAAATTCTACGTGCTTGTGTAGGAGCATCAGACCAACCCGTATACCAAATTTTATGAAAATCAAAGAATTTTTTTTTCTTTTTTAGCCCTTTTTCTAGAACAAGTGAAATTTTCTTTGGATACTTTAAGAGGGTTCCCCTGAAGGTAAAGATCTCAACATTTTACTGACTCATCTACATCGAGAGGCTAACCGTTCTACCAAATTTCAATCAAATCGGATAAGAATTACTATGAATTATGAGTGCGCACACATTTTTGACAAAAAAGACCATATTGAAATCAAAAGAAGAATTTGTCTCGAGAGTGAAACATTCTTCTCCCTGCTACCGGTACTCAAATCTAAAAGTGTCCACAGAAAAACCAAACTCACCCTATGTAAAACAATCATCAGAACAGTGGTATCATATGGGCCTGAGGCATGGACACTCACTGCGAAATCTGCAGCATTGCTGGATGTATTCGAGAGAAGAGTTCTGCGAAGAATCCTGGGATCAGTTTGCGATGGAGAATAAGATATAATGAAGAACTATATAATATTTACAAGGCTCCAACACTCTCTGCACATGTTAGATTGAACAGGCTTAGATGGGCGGGACATATGCACAGGATGCCATCGATACGCTCACCAAAAAGAACACTGGAAGGACGGCCAGGTGGGAGTAGAAGAGTTGGCTAGCCTAGACTGCGGTGGGAGGATGATGTCGGGAGAGATGCTGCACACATATTGAATATTTTCAGTTGGAAGACTGGAGCAGAAGACAGAAGAGGTAGGAGGCAAAGTTTACTGGAGGCCAAGACTCGATATGGGTTGTAGAGCCATCGGAAAGACGAAAGATTACTACGATAAGTTTTCTTAATTTTTCTAATGTTCAGCTCAACTATCTGATATTTTTCTTTCCTGAGAACCTTCTCCTGTCAGTGCTGACCTTCTGCTATGTATATAGAGCATGCAATAATTATTATTACAACTCGTTCTTCTGATATTATACAACTTTATTTGGACCGTGTCCGTCCGTTTTCACAAGGAGATTGGTAGCGGGCCCATAAATCTAACTTTTATGCACTGTCTTCTTCTAAGTAGCCTCCCGTTTCACATGCACCCCCCCCCCATCCCTCCCACATTTACCAGTCCCTGAGCCCCTCCTTGGTGAGAGCCTGTTTTGTTTTTTTATTGTTATCTATAACTAGCCGATACCCGTCTTGCTTTGCATTGTTGATTTAGCTAGTCAGACTTGAGCAGTAGGTTATTGAACAGGTTTTGTCTGCAGCTTTCCCTTCTCAAGGAGTATAATATTATCTTAATGTTTCAAAAGGAAAAATTAATACTCACTGTTAAATACGCGAAAAAGTTAAAAGAAGAATGTCTGTTGGTTTTGTAGTACCTACCTAATGCAAGTCCTCCATACTGTGTGTAGATATAGGTACCTACCTACCTAGTATAATATTATGTATAGTTAGTTTGACCTACTTAAATGACTGTCGTGATAATTGAGGTACCATACGAGAGGGAGGGTGCAAGCGAACTCTGCTTTACCGGCTTTAGGTATCTGTCATGGCGTACATACTTATTTTATTTTTTTTATTTTATTTATTTAGGTAAACAGACAGTCATTAACAATACATAAAAATTAAAACAAGTATGATAACAATAAGTGGACCAATTAATATTTTTCTATGAAAATCTTTATAAAATAAGAATTAAAAGACTTCTACTTATATTTTTGTATTTCAAATCAAACTTCGATCGATTTTAACTATACATTTTTATACTGTAATGCTACAGTCAAAACACAAAATTTAGACGTATAATTTTACTTTTCAAATATGACTAGACTATCTCATTAATTGAAATTTTTGTATTAAGATTGTAAATTTTTAGAAATTTGCAAATGTCATTAAATATATTTGAGAAAATGGAAAAATTTGTATCTACGATTACCTACCACAAATATACCTGCAAGGATCCACGACGATTAAAATCAAACCTATAGTTCATTTTTTTTAAATATACAGTGCTAGAAAAATTTCGGCATATTCCCATTTCATTCTTTTCATACATTAGAAAGAGACACAACACTTCTATAAGATTTATTGTTTTATTGAGAGGGGGTAACAGTAGCCACCCTTAACCAGGTAGCACACTCATAAATATTTTGAACTCGAGAAGTGCGGTTGTCTTCGCTAACATCTCGATAAATCAGAGAAAAGTTTATTAAATTCTGCTATTGCATTTTTTCATATTTGCATATTAAAGTATTAATTAAAGTGTATAATTATTTTACCTAATGCTTTTTATCTGTATGTTTTTTTTATTTTGAGCCTATTGCACTTTTTTATGTCTTACAATATTATATAACAATTTATACTTGATGAAATTTATATAAACGTATGTATTTTTAATAATATAACCTGTTGAAGAAACAAAAATGATATAAAATATACCTACACCAGGATAAAAAATGCAACATAAATCAGCTGGGGTATTCTCGTAGCGTTCTTAATTCGAACTTGACTGAAATTTGTTCTTAAAATGACGGATTGGACTAGACCGCGTTCTTAAATTAGTTTATTTTTTTGAAAATCGAACGCATGTAGGTCCGTGACTGCAGTTTTTAAACTTAAACTGATACTGATTGATTACGAGAATAGCCACCCAGTTTCGATAAAAATGAGAAGTAAAATACGATAAACTGACTGCACTTCATAAAACTCGTGCAGTGTGTATAGCAACCCATAAAAACAACTACCTGCGTAACAATAGGTTCTGTACCGCCTCTCGGCGATGTCATAAATCTTATAGAAGTATTTTGTCTCTTTCTTATGTATGTAAAGAATGAAATGGAAGTATGCCGAATTTTCTAGTACTGTATCTTTAAAAAAAATGAACTATAGAGTGTGCGATTTATGCGTGATGTGCAAACATACGAAAATAAATACTAAAGCTGCGTACTCACCTGCGCCGCGTGCGGTAACGTTACCGAGCGCGGTGTAACCAATTTCCATAGTACGCTGTTGTTCGCAGTGGTTCGCTTCGAACCACTGCGAACGGAACGCAGCGAACCGACAGAAAACTAGGTAGACACCGATTAGTCACGTATCATGCAACGTTACCAAATTCATAGTACGAGGGGCCCCACTAAGGGGCATAGGGAGGCAACAAGAGCTCTCCATTGCGCTCGATCTGGTGTAATGTTTATGAGCATATCCAGATTCCTAAGCTCTGCTTCGAAAGAGCGGAACACAGCATGAGAGGGTCTTCCTCGTCTACGGGAACCTTATTTGAACATCGTTCTCAATGACCAACTGTCATTCGGCATCCTTAGCACATGTCCCAGACAAGTCCATCCCCTCCACATAATAGTAGAGGTGATGGGCTCACGCTGGGTGCACCGGCGTATAGTGATGCGGTGGTACCATCTTATACCCAAAATTCTCCTGAGGCACTTTTTTCGAATGCAGATACTTTTTGTGCCTGGGCCAAAGTCAGGTGCCAGGACTCACATCCATACAGGAGAATGGGCAACACACACGCATCAAAAAGTTTACATTTCGTTTCGACACTAAACGCCGACGCCTTCCATATCTTGGTCATGTTGTTGAAAGCGCCACTTGCCATACTGATACGTATCGGGAGCTCAGCCCCGAGGTCACCAGTGGTGGTAATCGTTGCTCCCAGGTACTTAAATTTATCCACCCGGGAGACCTGGTGACCATCGATGGTTACCAGTAGCTGTTTATCGGGGCAGGCATTATTCGCCATGAGCTCCATCTTACTGACATCGACTCGAAGGCCAAGGCGTGCTATCGCAGAGTTTTGAAACACCGCTGTAAGTCATTTACTGTCGTTCTAAACAACGCTAGGTCGTTCAGATCGCACACTTTGCCCATTATACCATCTCTCTGTGGTATTAATTACCTAAAAGTACCTACTCGTACATATATTTTACTTGGACTAATTTTGAATTTTGGTGAACTCGGTACTCAGTCGAATAGGACATGTGTTTGCTGGATCCTTCGGAATAATTCTGCCCTTTGAATCTTTAGCCAGACAGTACGGAATATCCCATGGATCTACCCTGGTTGTCCGCCAATATCATGGGATTTTCGGAACATCCCTGAAACGTTCATACATATTGAGTACCTATCTATTTATTTTTATATGTATTTGTTATTTATTGTATTGTATTTTTTTATTATTATTGTAATATGATCGGTAACGTATTTTTACTAGTTCCATTTCTCAAGTCCATTTTTCGTTTGCATAATTCGGGTTCCAGTACTTCTCCGAGGCATTTTGTCTGGTTGAGTAATAAGTTTCTTTTTGAGTTGGAAGACCTAAGATTAGATGAGAAGACGACGTTAGGAATCTCGCGGCGCAACTTCTGCAGATGCCAGATTGGCAAACGGCAGCGGAGGACAGGAGGAGTTAGAGGCGTTACTACAAAGGTCATGGCTCGATTTGAGCTATAGCGCAATCGAAAAACAAAAAAATAACATCTTGCATAGTATGTGAATAAATGTTCTACTTCACCGACGTACCTTGTACATAACTAAAATTTTATCGAAACTGGTCACCGACATCCTATGGTAATTTGAAAAATATATTATATTATTTATGCAAGCTTCTTGTAAAAAATCCTATGACCAATCTTTTTTTGTAAGTAATAGTTCAAGTGCCTATGAAAGTACCTATCTATCTAACACTTGTGAGCTTTCATTGAAGTTTCCGCAGTCCGTCATCACAGAATAATATTTGTATGTGTATAAAATTGGAACGTGAGTAGGTGTCTGTTTGGTTACACGGTGTAACCGTTCGCTGCGAACCATAGTTCGTTGCGAACCAATTTTGTCTGTCGCGTACCAATAATGTTCGTTGCAAACACGCGTACACATCTGAACCAAGGTTACGTATGCGCACGGCGCAAGTGAGTACGCAGCTATACATAACTGAAATATTATGTAGATATATAAAAGAAAGTGGGGTTAGTGCGAACACTTATAACTCGAGATCGGCTAAACAGATACTTCCGATGTTTGATTTATTGGATTCTTCTCCGCTTCTGACAACAGAAAACCTATTAAAAAGTTGAAAAATGCATAAGAAATAATAAAAAATTTAATATTAAAATTAGTAGGGAACGGATTTCCTGCGACACCAACGCAATATAATATGAAAATTTCTATAACAACAAAATTATTGTTTAGCTTACAACCATTGACATTAAAAACGTACGCAGATTTTTAGAAATGTTTTTTTAACATTCAAACATAGTTCAGTTCTCCATGTCTTCCAGCTTGACGTTGTTGATAAAACTTTCTAATGTACCTAATCTATATTTCTAATATGTATTTTTCAAGGGTTCCCATCTAAGGAAATTGAAAATTGTGGTTCTGGCAGTGACTCAAAAGCAGCTGATGATGGGTTCCCATCTAAGGAAAGTGAAGATTGTGGTACTGGCAGTGACTCGAAAGCAGCTGATGATGGGTTCCCATCTAAGGAAAGTGAAAATTGTGGTACTGGCAGTGACTCGAAAGCAGCTGATGATGATACACTTACGAAGGATTCGAATGACAAAGAACAAGTTGATCAGAAGAAAGACGAAAAAGATAGTGAATTCTTCCCGAGAGTGTCGGGAGGTCACGAAACGACCATTTCAGATTTCCCTTACGCCGCTAACTATGGTTTCGCGTGTGGAGCTGTCATACTATCGAAATATTGGCTTATTACTGCCGCTCAATGCAGGTATGTAGATTGCGGCAAGCGTATTATACTTTTTTCTCTTCTCCCAGCACCAACTGTCATCTTAATGTTGGAAGATCATGGTTTCGGATCCTGGACCTAAACATTTAAAAGAAAAAGACAATAAGTATGAAAATTCCAAAAAAAAAAAAAAACATATAATTTCGTTTTACTTTAGGTTACATAGTTTCTTACTTTAAATATTTAACATCGCAATTCTTTATCAAACTGCCTTCCTGCGTCACTTACTCTCAATCGTGTTGAAAGAGTGTCCATAATTTTTCTGGAAGCTTCCAAAATTCTTCTTCTCATCTCTTTTATGGTGAATTGTAAACCAATGAGTTCGTACGCTATATTGTGATGCGATAATGAAGAAAACGCGTGGTGCTAAATCCAGACTCCTTGCTGGCTTACGGATTCGGGCCATCTCGACCAATTCATTTCTGTGGATGTAGTGATTTAGCTAATGCTCCTACCGCACTCTTCTAGATAGGTACGCCTCTAGAATAATTTCGAATTGTTTTTTTTTCAAACTCATTTTTTTTACATTGCAGCGAACAACACCAAAACATTTATGCTGGATCGACTTCCTTAGCAAGAGCAAAGACTATATCCATAGCAAAACACATCACGCATCCAAAATTCCATGATCAAAGTAACAAATTCGAGTTCGATTATGATTATCAATTATTGAAACTCAAAGACCCTTTGGAATTCACAAAATATATTCAACCTATAAAACTGGGATCTGAAAAAGACATGGAACCTGGAACCTTAGCAACAGTCGTTGGATGGGGCGCTTCGTTTCCAAATGTAAGAAGTATCGAAAAAAATCCGGTCCGTTTGTCCGGTTTTTACTCCGGTGGCAAAACTTTTTGAACGGGGCCGTTCACACCTACCCGGACTCGATCAGCTCCATACAAAATGTTCTGCCACCAGAGTACTCGAATAAAAATCGGATCCGACACACAAAAAGTGGGGACATGCTTGTGACGCACCTTATTTCTGATTTTTAGGGTCCTGGCGTTGATATGCTACAAGCAGTCAGCCTTCCAATTCTGAATCAAGACGACTGCAAAACCAAAGCGAATGGAACGTATGCAGAATATCTCAGTGACAACATGCTATGCGCAGGCCACGAAAATGGAGGAGAAGATGCATGTGATGTAAGATGTGAATCTTTTAGGATAAATAATTTGTACTATATTAATAAAGTGTACATCAGGTCTAAACCGAAATAATTAAATTCTGCTAAAACTAAAAAAAACTATTGTTGAACTAGAGTCCATTATAAAGACTACTTATTGGTCCTTTAAGTGTGCAATATTTCCTACATTGATTATTATTTAACTCTCTTTCTATTTGTCTCTCTCTTACCTGAACATTCGTGAAGTCAAAAATTATAGATTATTCCAAAAATATTAAATAGGTATTGAATTAATACCTAGGTGCAGTCCCTTAGACAAAATAGTGTACCTAATCCCTGTATGAAGACTCCGAGTGTAGCGTCAAAACGCCAGGTGGTCCTATTGAAGCTTTTAAGATCACCACAGGAGTCAGACAGGGCTGCGTATTGGCTCCTTTTATATTTATTTTATTATTGTCGTGAACCTCCTCTTTAGAAAATCCACGAAATGAGCAACAGGTCTACCGATAATACATAAAAATTGTGTAATAGGCAAAATGAGCGATGTCCTAGCGTTTTTTCAGCACGACATTGGAGGAATTACAGCACGATGTTTCATGACTCTGCGACAAAAGACGAAGTATGGCAAATAACGCCTACCCCGATAACCATCGACGGTCACCAGGTCTCCCGGGTGGATAAATTTAAATACCTGGGAGCAACCATTACCACATATGGTTAGCTCGGGCTGAGCTTCCAGTAGGTATCGGTACGGCAAGTGGCGCCTTTAGCAACATGACCAATGTATGGAAAGCGTCGGCGTTTAGTGTCGAGACAAAAATCTGCTCAGAAAAAAATCTTTTATTCGGATGTTGTTGTCTCTGTTCCCACTGGGCTGTTATGGAACAACTCTTGTTGCGACGGCAAGAAATCCTAGCCGGATAGGTATGATTATGAACAGCTTCATATAAAATGTTCAGCCACCAATGCACAGGAGATTGTTTTGTCGGATCCGACACGTGGCAAGTGGGAACGTGTAATGAAATCGAGATAGTGTTATATTATATTATACGCCAACGTTGTCAAGACTCGGAATACTGGTAATACAATAATCTATTAATACATACTCGTACATAAGCGGACCACTTACGTCACTTGGATTCTTACACTGTACGTGTATTTATCTTGAAATAATGACCGATTTGTTGTCGTCCGGTATGGTCTAGTGGCTAGGATACCTGGCTCTCACCCAGGAGGCTCGGGTTCGATTCCCGGTACCGGAATACTTTTTTTTTTAGTTTTTTTTTTTAATTACAAACATCGAATAACATGTAGGTACTATGAACCAGAAATGCATTTCCTGAAATGTGTATAAAACAGTTTGTAATAAAAATAAGAGAAAAAAAAATTCCAATAAACATAGCTCCGCGTTTTAATTTTTAACATAATTTTCTTACATTTTTGTTCTAAAATGCCGCTATGATATTACTCAAGTATAATATTATCGTCCCATATTGGATCTCAAGTTTACATTACCACGGTGAGAATTGCGTAAAATTTGTCATTTTCTCGCGTAGCAACAGTTTTATGTAGGAACCTCTGATCATGTAGGTACCTATCACTTAGTATTTTCTTGATACATTTTTGGCGTACCAACTAAAATAATTATAATTCTTCTAAAACAATTTTATCAACTTTGTAGTATTTCGACGACATGATAGTAAATAAAAAACACAACTTTGCAAATACTACTTAATTTTATTATCCCTAATATATAATTAAGTAGTATTTGCAATAAAATAATGGGATGATAAAATTAAGTAGTATTTGCAAAGTTGTGTTTTTTATTTACTACAATAATTATAAGTAGGTATGATATTTTTTTTTTTTTTATTTATTAGATCAAAAACTAATTATTACAAAGTTAAGGTACAATAATGAAGTCGCGCCAAATCCATACAAATGGATTTGTCGGCGCGTTCTTCTACAGAAATAAAAACAATAATAAGAAATAGTAACTTAAAACCTAACCAACAGCAGCAAACATAATATTATTCATAATTATTTACAGATTTTTCAATTATAAACAAATCCACATTTCAAGAGCCATTCCTTGACAAGTCTTTTTGTTGCACTTTTACTACCACATTTCTTAAAAGATGTCGGCATCATATTAAGCAATTTAGGCACATTATATTCTAAAGTTCTCTTACCGTATTTATTATTATATTTTGGTACTATATATCCTTCATTTAATTTAAATCTATTATTATGAGCGTGTCGGCGAAATATTTTCCGTATTTGGATTTGTTTTGTCATTTGCTTAGAAAAAAATATGAAAAGCATTTCCATGCATGACAAATTATTATATATTTTATGTAATCAAGCTGAGGTAATTTTCAATAATAGTTAAATCCAAAATTGTAATATTTTCTCCATGAACTGAAGGTACTTTCTCAAGTTGTAAACTATACCCAAGAAAACTATAGGTAATGAAAATCTCTTTCAAAATGTTTTGTGATTTTCTTAATTAACCAAATCCATCAAACTTTCCGTTCAAATCTAAGCAAATCCAGTTCGACCAATAGAAATGCAGGATTCATTGGCGTCATCTTGAATATTTTCATACAAAATAACAGATTTATGTCAAAATTAGTCAAATCCAATAGGTACTGTAACATTCAAAGATGCTCAAATCCATTTGTTGTAAAACAAACTTAGTCAAATACAAACTAAAAAGTGTTTTTTCAACATTATTTTATTTTATTATTCGTAAGTTATAATTATCTTATTTAAGTTGTTGTCATCTCCGTGGTTACTGCGATTGTTACCATATCAAATAAAAATTCAGATTTATTAAATTAATACCCAAATATAAATTAACACTTTTCTATGTCAGTGTCAGAGTCAGTGCATATTTACATTTCTCTGCACATTTTTTTTCCTCAAAACAACGATAAGTGGATTTGACTACTATTGAAAATTGTAAAGTGTGTTTAGTGTTTCAACTAAACCAATAATTATAAATATTTTTTTTTATTTTAAGGGTGATTCTGGAGGACCCTTGGTCAGTAACGGAGTATTGATTGGAATTGTGTCGTTTGGAAAAGGATGTGCGGAACCAGATGCTCCCGGAGTATACGCCAAGATCTCACCAGAAATTAAAAAATGGATTACAAAACAAATCGGCAGTAAAAATCGTTGATCTAGTCAGTTTGTAATAGGATCTAGATGAGAAATTCAATGTAAATGAGATTAGAATGGAATAAAAATATGATAAATAAATTACAAAAGTTCTTTTAAATTTCATTCAAAATAAGACCAAGTAGTGACTAAATTAGTTACCTTTTAATTTCAATAGAATAAGAACCTTGCACTGGTGAGGAATCCGGTTCGAAGGACCAAAATATTTTTGAATGCTTGAAAATTTTTTTATAGTTGATATTAAAATATGATCTATCAGTAGGTATATATAAACACCTTGCTGACTGTCATTCCATTTGTGACGACATGTAATATTTTACTGACTATTTTACTAATTTTACTATTAATTGACTCCGTCTTTTGTCAAAAGTTGCAGCCATTTTTTTTTTTTTTTTAATGAATCTGGGTTCACTCTAAGTGAACACAAATACACTTTTGACATCTTTTACACGGAGTAAAAGGCTAATGGTGCAAAAATGGCTTTTGTGCTATGAATTTACCCTTATAGTTGGTACTTAACCTCATAGTAAGTATGTAAGTAACGATGAGTTACCACTCTCTCTAGTTTTATTCATTTATTTAGCACAGAACTTTTCTGCGTTCTAACATGTAACTATTTGACATCAACAAAATAGCACGTCCATGTCCAATGGGATGTTTTTTTTCCTTTTTGTGCCGCTAGAGGCGCCCTTGCTAATCCGGTCTATTGTCAAATTCAGTGTTGCCAACGGGGGCGATTTACTTCTTCTTCTTCTTATGGTCGCTCACAATCTAACCTCCAAAATATCATTCTAGTTTATTTCAAATTAAACAACTTATATATTATTATACATGATAACTTACAATAGGTTTAGAGTAATCATTGTACATTTTTTACATACTATTACAAATAAAATTGTTCATCTTTTTTTATATACCTACCTAAATACAAATTAAAAAATACAGAACAGCACCCCTGAGATTTATTCTCAAATTTATGCGCAACAAAATCAACAACTTCTTAGCAACACAATGGAAAACAAACTTCCCAACGTTGGCATCACTGAAAAAAACATCTCTACGTTGGCAGCACTGAATTTGACAATAGACCTGATTAGAAGTTCTGCCACCTAGTGTGTATTGTCGGAAGCTCCCCAGAAAACTTCCCATTCCCCTTTTGAATGTGAAACAGGCACCTACATATACGTAAAGTAACAGAAATTTATCTTATTTATATTTTTTTCTCTTCTCAAAAGATGCATTTGCGCCAGGATCGAATTACTTTTGTTGAATGAATTGGCAAATTAACATATTTTAATCCTTGATTTGAACATCTGACAATAGATCTTGTTCGTGCTAATTTTATCAAAATAAGTTATACGGATACGGGATGGTAATTGTATTTTTTAATTCTAAGATGTGATGACCATAGATAAATAAATAAACAGAAATTGAAGAAGCTCTTTGATAAATTTGCAAAAATGGAAAATATTAATGGAGTATTTCTGCCAACCTCCTTAGGATAATAATTGATGGCATGGCAGAGAATCACAGCTCATGGGAGTGCAAAACAGATTTATTTTCTCCTCAACCCATGGTGAGGGTATTAGAAATATTACTATAGGTAAGTCTTACTTTTCGGTCGTTCTATAATAAGTTTCGAGAGAGTCGGACCTCATCATTCGAGGACCAGTTCAGGACCAGACCAAGAAATGCAAAAAACAGGTCAAAAGTGGAAGAAAAAAAGGAGTTGAAATGTAAGTATACCTTATTGTATCTAAAAACACAGCAGTTCCTTCCAAGATATGAAAAAAACCTTTCCTTAAATTCCTATTCATGTAACGAAGCATGCAGTTGTGAAAATAAAAACTTAAGCTATTGCTATTCCGTAGATGAGGATTTTTGTTGCCTTTCTGTACCTACCCTTAATTATTATTGAAATTAGAATGGAACTATTTATTTAATTCAATTTTTATCCCTTCACAGATAGACTGCGCCTTATCAGGCACTTGTGAGTGAGTTCCTATTTACTATTTTTTCATATTCACAATCTAAAAATGAAGCGAAAACTAAATTAGTAAGTCAAAACTGGATAATCTTTTATTTTTATTGTGATCTCTTAAAATAATGTCCTCCAGCCATTACTTCGCTTCCACAACCCTAAGGATAGTAAGATAAAGCCTTACCCCGTTCTTGAATCCCTCTGGATGCCTGAAGGCTCTTTATTCAATTGGTCATTTTATACCTAAAATTCCAGTAGGTACATAATGAAAGTGTGTGCCTGTAATGTTTTGTTATTCAAGGAGTTTCCTAATGTCGAGTCTTCGTGATTCGTCTCGTACGATGGCGGCACTCAACAGATTGCATCTGGTGAACCATTTCGTCGCTTATCGAACAACACCGCCCAAGTCGAAAAATGACGATTTTGACTTTTGAATGCAGAAAGATAGAGCTACTTCTCCCGCGTGTACCCATAGGCCCAATTTATTAAAATTCAACCAATCAAAGGCCATAATTGAAAAATAGTAACAGCGCCCAAGTAATTTAGCCCTGTAACACCGCTCAAGTAATCACTCCGCCATACAATGTTCGTAAGTTTTGTGCCATTCGAGTGTTGATCATTGTTTTTCGCGTGGTTTTTCTGTTTTCTTTGTGATATGAGCTGATTAACATATAGATAACACATGTTAGATATTGATTTTCTTATAATATGCTTAATTTCCTATTGCTATTGCATGTTATTCCAAGTTAAAGTCGAGTAAAATTGTTACCAAATACTTACGTGGTGTCATTAACTTTTTTGGCCCAGTGAAATGACTTAGGCGGTGTTACATCAAGTTTTCTATAGGCGCTTGGAAATAAAATGTCCCATGGATATAAGGTCTTTGAAGTACAGGAATAAAGATGAAGAAATATATCAATTATTGCAAGATGCCGGACTAATTGATTGGTAGTCGTTGGTAGCCTAACAGTTCCGACAAGTTTCCTATTGTTTTGTACTGGAGATATGGGTTTGATCCCAGGTGCTGACAATCTTCCTCTTTCACGATACAAATTTTAAATAGCTTAAAGTGAAAGAGGCAAAAAAGTATTCGTGTTCAATTTGATTGAACACAGATTCATTCTTATAAAAAAAACAACATTGCCATAAACTCCATTATAAATAGCACTTCAGTGAGACTTTTTTGATCTACAGCCATCTCTCAAAAATCCCCAACTTCAACAGCCACCGCTTGATGACCAATTGGTGGAACCAATATTTTCATCAAAACCAAAAATCACCTCTTGATGATCCCCGGACACCTTACGTATCACGAACAGGCAACAATCCACTAGCTTCCACTCTAAATTATACCATTCGAAACGAACTGTGGCACCTGAAGACTTTTAAATACACGCTTGCCGCTTCTGTAGCGCTCAACAATGTTGATGAGTCTCCAAAAGTTGTTATCCTTTGAATTTTCTTTCTTTAAATAAATAAATTAATTAGTAAGGATGTAAGATGATTTTAAAGTTTGACGATTATGTAATTTGTCAATAATAATTAAATTACGAAATAAGGTGATGAAATCCCAACATTACATTGCCTTATGAGTGTAAAGCATGCTCTTTCATAAAACATACCATAGGTACATTAGATGAGAGTCGCACAGAATGCCATGGAAATATCTATGATCAGAAGAAGGGTATTTTAATAAGATACCCAACCAGAAATACTGATATCCGAAGCTGCACATGAGTCAGCGATGTGGGTGATAAAATTGCCAAGCTCAAATGAAAGTACACTGGTCATGTACCTATTACTTGGAGACGACGAACAGTAGATTACGAGACCAACAGACTGAAGACAAGAGACTGGCATTAGAAGAGTAGATAGACAGCCGATGAGGTGGAGCGACGATATCATACGGGCCGTCAGGTCCAGATGGCCAGAGACAGGGAGTAGTGACATGAGCACTGAGCAGGCCTATGACCTGCAGTGGACGAGCACGGGGGTAATTTTATAAGATAACAAATGAACCCAGTAAGTACATATAAACGCAACATAAGAAAGAAAAGGGAATGAATGTTGAAGGTTAAAGACGTGACGGAAAGGCGAAATATAGCCGAAAGAATGGTAAAACATGGTGTCCATAAGCCAGATCGAAGTATGAAACCTCCATGAATAGAAGGAATCGAACTACAGCTAAGTGATGAACAATGAAAGCTCTTGTTTTGGAAGACCATGAATTCCATAGACGATTATTTTTTTTATTCTCTTGTGAACCAAATTCGACCGTCATAGGAGCGGAGCTTAATTTTTTTTTCAATAATGCTCTTAGATGAAATTTTCCTGGATACTTTGAGTGAAAATTGGATCGTTATTGCTATGTGCTTAGTTATTTATGATTTCATATTTAAAATTAACAATATAATATTGAAATTATAACTGTTTCCTAGTGGTTCGTTCATTAGAATATTGTATTTCAACACCGCCTAAGTCTATAAAATATTAATGTAATACCGCCCAAGTCAGTTTAATACTATAATTAACTGAAAAAACATAAATATTAGCAAATAATAGTATTACTCATTCAAAAATATGATAAATTGAATTAAAAAAAATAAATAAAAACATAAATTCACCAAAATAGGCAGTTTTTTCACTCTCCTTAAAAGTTGGTAAAAATGAGTTGAGCGGTGTTGTTCGATAAGCGACGATTTGCGTATGCATGTGATTGACGGCTATTCTGAAATTCACGTTCCATCTCAATGCAAGGTTGAGGTGAGTTATAATAATCGGTTGCCAGTATAGTTACGCATCTAATGTATTGGATAAAACATTTTCAGAATAGCGAAATGTCAAAAGCCTCAATAAAAATTGGATACGACGCAACTCAATCGTCTGTTTTTTATTTCAGAATAACCGTCATTGACTGTCTCAACGCAACTGTCTGATATCCAGCACTAAAAATTCCCTCAGAAGACTATCATGCAGTCGGGTAAATGTACGGGTATCCCTTAATAATTTTAGGTACGACCTCATAATAGCTAGATTACACTGCGCTGGGCACATAAAAAACCGACTGAAGAAGCCCAGGCCAGACAGGTAAAAGAGCAGGAAGACCTAAGATACGGTGGATGGACATATCGGATTTTATATTTCCATCCAAATATTTCGATATAGTGTTCGAGTGATGGTGTTTTCTGTACGTAACACGGTATTATTATGCCCAATCTTCGTTCGACCAACCCATTGTCTTCTTGAGAAGAGTCACCAGAAGAATGTTATCTTTTTATTGTGAGGTACCTTTTAAAAATACAGCGTTTGGACAGCGACAATTCTCATACGTTGCGCCTAGAACATTCAACTGCCTGCCTGAGAGCATACGGGAGATGACTGACCCTTGTATTCTCGGGCGGAGAGTTTCTGGCTATGTTCTTGGTTTGTCGGTCATGTCCTTGCATGACATGCTTGGAGGAGTGTCTAGTATCAAAGTTTAGACTATGGTTGTATGATTAATTTTATTGAGTGTCTGCCTTATTTGTATGTGGAGTGGATGTTTTCTATAAAGTAGTTTTGCCTATGTGTGAATGTGAGTGAATGAGGTTGTGAAGTGGTTGTGTATGATTGTGAGAGAGAGAGAGATAGTATGTTGTGTCTTTTTTTTTATATGCATTTTGTAATAAGAATATATTTTTAAAAGCTTTTTCAAGTTTGCCCTAGCACAGGCTTAGCCTATTTGGGCAACATTTTTGTAGCTGATTAAAAATGTTTGTACTTATAAAATAATTGATAAATAATTAAATAAAAAATAAATAAATTTCCCCACTTGTTTATCATACACTGCACATCTGCATCATTCACTCTATGCAAATGCGATGACTACGACATTATTTACATCAATATGCTGACTATTATTGAAAATCTTTTCAAATGAATAGTACTTCTTACTACTTGAAACAATACAGGTGCTGAGAAGAAATTAAATATTTAGTTTTTTTTTCACAATATAAATAATTGATTATTCTTGTTATTGTATATTATACAGTTCTTTGTCTACTGCTGAAAGTCTATTCAACGCAAAAAGTCCCTGTCTTGGATTTTCGACTTTCTTTTAAATAAGATCATTTAAAATATAATTTTTAATAAATGAATAAGAAGGTATAGTACTTATCAAAAATAATGAGCAAGAAAACATAATTAAATATTAGGTATGTTGATATGGCATCTACATCATCATCATCAGCACGACAGTCCTGGGTGGAGCCTGGCTGAGTCAAGAGATTTTTTCCACTCCGTCCTTCTGAGTGCCGCCGTCCTCCAGCTCCTCAGTCCAATGACACCTGCATCCGTGTTAACACCGTCCATCCACCGTAGCTTGGGTCTTCCTGCTCTTCTACGACCTTCGGGATGTGTGAGGGTTAATCGTCTGGTCTGGGCTTCTTCGTTCATTCGTATTATGTGCCCAGCCCAGCGTTATCTTGCTATTTTGATTACTTGTATGACATCGGGATCCTTGTAGAGATCATACAGTTCTTGGTTGTATCGCCGACGCCATACTCCTCCCTCATTTATTGGCCCGTAGATTTTTCGGAGAATCCTCCTCTCAAAGACCGCAAGCTGTTGCTCATTCATTTTAGTGAGCACCCAGGTTTCAGAGGCGTATGTCAGCACTGGTCTTATGAGTGTTTTGTACAGCACTGTTTTAGTATTTCTACTGAGGTTTCTTGACTGGAGTTTTTTGATCAGTCCATAGTAACATCGACTGGCAGTCATTATGCGTTTTTGGATTTCCTCAGTAGTGTTGTTATGTGTGTTGACAAGAGACCCGAGGAGTTGACTATTTCAAAATTACATCTGCATCTACATAATAATTCTATTATGTATATCCAACCCCACCTCTTATATTACAGGCCACAAGGCCTACATTAAGAAGAAGAAGATGTATATTATTGTATAATGTATGTGGAAATATCACGCTGAAAATACAGATGGTACGTCAGATATTATTCTGCGCAGCGCCGTGCAAAATCTCTCGGAGCGTTCATTTAAATAATTTTTTTTCGACATGTTAACATGTCGAGAATTCTCATGATTGGGAGTTTCGGAGATTTGAACATTACCACCTAATGGCGAACGTTGTTAACGTAAAGTGATGACACTAAGCCAGCCTTCAAAATAACAGTAGAAGACGGCCGTAATCCCGTAGTGGTTTGTTCCATTTAATAATCTAACCTCAGTAATGAATTGTTTGAGTCATTAGTTGTTACATATTCGTTACCACATTTTACTTTAGTTTTATTAAAATTCTATTTTTTCAGGATTTTCATAGTACCGGCCTACTAATAAACACAGATAGCCATCTTTTGAAAACAAAATTACTTACTCATGTAAATGTTGCGTAGAGTCGTTCCTACATAGTAAGTACCTACCTATTGCGCTATGAAAATGTAATAAAAAGATGGAAGAAGGATTTGAAATACAATGTAAAGGTGAAATGCAGCGGTTCTTTTATTATACGCATGACATTTCCATGCATAGACCTCAAATCAAATAGATGGTTTAATTATGAAAATAATAGAATTCTTACTAATAACGCTGAGAGAGGTTTTGCACGGCTCTGCGTAGAATAATTATTACAAATTAGGTACTTGGAGACAAGGCTGGTTATAATTGAAAATGTTGTTACTTCGGTAAGTATTCTTCTTCTTCTTCTTTCTATAGATCCTGGGGATCTGTTTGTGCCGCCGCCTGTTCCTCCTGTGATGTCGACTGCCAGCTGTCTCTCCATCTCTTTGGGGGTCTGCCTGGGAGTCTGCGTCCTTCGGGGTTTCCTTCAAGGGCGATACGTGGAAGTCTGTCTTCTGACATTCTGTTTACATGTTCATTGCAGTATCGCCTTCGTTGTCGTCCCCACCTCACTATGTCTTCCGTCTTACACGTGCTCCGGATATCAACATTTCTAACACGGTCACGCAGCGTGTTTCCAGTTATAGATCGGAGGGTTTTCATCTCCGAAGTTCGCAGCCGAGATTTTGTTCTGAAAGTATCAGCCCTTGCCTCAATTCCATAAGTGGCTATTGGTCGAACACGTGTTTTGTATAGTACGTATTCGTTATAATGAAATTGGACCATATAGAAATAATTAATTTAGAGATGCTCCTCGTATTTTAAAACAATCATTTTGAAATAATACAGTTGTTTAACGATTAATTTGTAAAATATAAAACAACGTACATAAAAATATAAAATAAAGGCAACCGCGTCAAGAGAGCTATATAACCAATCGATTGTGTTAAATGCAATAAATACAAGTGTGAACGCGCGTCATGTCTCAATGTTAATCGAATTGTTTCACAACGTTTAATTCAATGTAATAATTTATTGCTGAACAAAAATTAGTTATTGTTTTTTTTTTTTAATTTAAAATCGTGATGATTTATAGGTTTATTTTTTGTTTTCTCATTTTCCCACTACTTATATCAACGCAGGGTGAGTAGGTACTGTTTTATACGACATAATATTCAAATATTTATTGTGTACTTTTTTTCATGGTTGTACCTACTAACAAACAATAAACTTCCTATTTGATTGTTTTTGAAAAATAACAATCTTCGTGCATTAAAATAATGAAATTAGTTTCACAAATTTGAATTACTTTTCTCGTGGAGTGGAGTGTCTTGAGAACATCACGTGTAGGTATTTAAATTGAAAAGCATCCTGGATCTTGTGGCTAATGTTTTCACACATCATTTATTTATAGTGCCTAACCTATATTATATTTGTGTGTTTTTCTCATGATTATGTACCTACCTCATACCTACGTTTTTCCTTATTTTGAGTTTTTTTTAAGTACATCAGTAAGAAAATCATTAATGAATTGTTAGTCATTGTTTGTTACATATTCGGAAAGAGTACCTACTTGCCCAATATATTCTATTTTCAAATCAAGACTACCTATGTGCGATGATTTGTTGATGTTTTTTATCACTACTCTAAGTTCCGGTCGACATTTCTACAACCCCGTTCCTCATCATAAAAAAAATGTGTTATAATATTTTGTTTTTTTTTTCCAAATGTCGTATTGAGCACGTAGAAAGTACATTTAAATTCATATTAGGCTCTCTGAAAAATATTTGATTCACAGACTACTGGCTCACCGATGTTGAGGTTCTTGAAAAAGAGGCTGAGTTGGAATTGAAGGTTAGAAATTTCGAGAGTGTCGAACCAACCGAAAGAATCAGCGGAGGCGAGGGTGCTACCATCACAGAGTACCCCTATGTTGCCAACTACGGGCTTGTTTGTGGAGCAGTAATCATATCAAAAAACTGGCTTCTTACTTCTGCTTATTGCAGGTAAAAATCTGTATTAAAATATCCCAGAATTAACTGACTGATCCTAGACTTACGCCGCCTACCCGAAGAGAAGTATGTTTTAAGGATGCTATTTTCCAGTCCACTTTGTTTCTAAGGGTGCATATAAATCAAACGAACATAGATCCAGATCTGGAAGTAGATTAGTACCTATATTTTCTTGATCGGTGATATGGACTCAAAACTGTATCGGTCATTGATTAGCTCTTGTTTCCATGGTGTCCAGTATCAACCACAAAAGAAAGTATGCTGTGTTTCTACATTTCTATCTAGAATTTATTCCTACAAGTTGATAATATGTAGGTATGATTTATTTTGTTCAGTATAAAGTACGATTCCTTCTTGCTGAAGACCAAGAAGGTGGTTTTTTCCGTTCCTAAAACTTCTTCTTCTTGTACCGTATCAGGTCTCTCGGTATTCTTCGGCGGTCCCACGCCAACCGGAACAACTCCTCCGCCGTTCCTATTCCGGTCCATTCTCTCACGTTGCGCATCCTAGATATTTTGTTTTCGACCCTCCATCTTTCCTATTCCATAATTAGGAATAAACTAAAAGTCTCAAATCGATGCTTTTGTAAATTGCAGCGATCGATACCACAACATTTATGCTGGATCTACACTCATATCGAGAGCTAAGAATGTATCGATAGCAAAACACATCATACATCCAAAATTCAGAAAAGGAAATTATCAATTAATGTTTGATTATGATTATCAATTATTGAAACTTCGAAAGCCATTGAATTTCTCAAGACAGATTCAACCGATAAGATTTGGATCTGAGAAAGATATTGTAATCGGAAGTTATGCAGAGGTCATTGGATGGGGATCCACCCATGAAAAAGTAAGATTTTCTATATTAAAAATGTGATTTTTTTAAATCGAATATGAACATTATTATCTGGTTCTGGTGTTGTTTCAGGGTCCCGACTTGAATCATTTACGAGCATCGAAAGTTCCGATTGTGGATCAGGATGTCTGTAGAACTAAGGCTGATGGTGAACTAGCTGAACTTCTCAGTAAAAACAATATGTTATGCGCCGGCCTGGAAAAAGGAGGGTCGGATGCTTGCGAGGTAGATGTAGTAGAAGAATAAGTTTGTTTACTTAGCTTCAAAAGAATCCATGTAACATAACATTTTTAACCCACTATACCCTACGATTACCGTACTAGGACGGTACCGTACTAGGACACACGAAAAGCAAACGATACGCTCTACTATGAAAGGGATGACGGCGTTTTGTGTCCGTACGCAACCCCTATGATGATCAGAAATTTTCGCCTAGAATTTTGACGCTCCGATCATGGCGCGAGACGAACGTCACGGTGTTGGAACAATCTATTGCAAATAGCTTCAAACTTATCACCACATGATACGTTCCTAACCCATTCACGATTTGGTAAGTGGGCAAAGACCTTTATTAGACCATTACAACAACAGAACAAGAGTGATCTACCTAATTCCGAAAGAAGAGTGCATGACCAGTGCATTAATGGAATATGAGATATGCTTACTACAGTCTCTACCTTTTACCGTATTTATTGTGTCAAAATGATCAAATTCAATTGGTTGCCGTTGGAGATCGAGTTCTGTGTCTCGTATGGAAGTAAAATTTAAGCACAACGTGCAAGCAAAATACTGATCGCTTTGGTCAGCGTAATTTGAATTTATATTCGATCGGGTGTCTAAATAGTCCCTTATCCACCATATTGTAAGGTGATCAAAATCCTGATGATTTTTTTCTTTTCAAGGGTGACGCGGGTGGTCCATTGGTATATAATGATGCATTGATTGCGATAGTGTCATTTGGAGAAGGATGCGCGGAACCAAATTCGCCTGGAGTGTACGCCAAAATCACACCGGAAATAAAGAGATGGATAGCACGTGAGATCGGTGTCAAAATTAAGCATTTATAGAGAAGCAGTACCACTTGATTTTATGTTGTATCCTAACCTATAGAACCTACGAATGCCGTATGTATGGAAAATCTAAAAAGGAGATGGGGTGCGTTATAATTGTGAAATTTTGAATATTTATTGTGGGTAGTTTTATTAGTTTTTATTTAAAGAAATTACTAAGTCAAGTAAAATATATAAAACAAACTGTATAAATAGGCATATAATGTTATCATTTTGTTATCATTACTAAGTACTTAATAAAGTTCATTTATTCATTACTACCTACTTAATAAAGTTCATTTCATTATTGTCAAGTTTCTCTTACAGGATGCTCGAAAAACCAGCAAAAAGAGCAGATGTGCTATTCTTAGCCGGCAACCCCACGGAAAATTACAATATTCTAATTAAATTAAACAAAAATTATTTAATTATTTCAAGTAAAATACATCGTTCATCATTACAGATTTCTCATTTGATAATTTAAGCATACTATTTTTACTACCCGTGCCATACCTAATACTACAATAATTTCTAGTCTCATTGAAAATTTATGAAATAAAATTACGTTCTTCTTTTTAATGAATCTGTGCTCACTCAAAGTGAACAAAATACACTCTTTGACTCTTTCACAGTAAGCTACTTAAAGCTCGTAGAAACTCGTAGAAAGCCGATTCCAACCCGCGCCGCCCGGCGCAAAGAATGTTGTCTATGGTTTCGATGCATTTAAATTGGCAAGCCGGAAAGCGGGTTCCTGCTTTTACTGTGCTTATCCCGATTCAAATGCATAGCAACATTCTTTGCGCCGGTCGGCGCCGATCCGAATCGACTTTCTACGTGTTTTCACCTTTTGACCCTTTCACAGTAAAGAGGAAAATTGTACGAAACAGTACCTACGAAAGCCGCCAGCGTAGGAACGCCAGTCTACCAACCACTTCAACGCTTACTTTTATTTATTTATTTCTTTAATCATATAGGTACAACCATGGGTCATCGAAATAATATTACATAGTAATATTTTTTAGTTAGTTAAGAAATTATAAGTTAATCGTACAAACAGTTTCAAAGGGAAATTGATCAATAGGTAAAAGTAGGTATGTCAAGAAAAAAAAATTAAATAAAAAACAAAAGAAAAAGCAAAAAGATGACAAAATTTATTGATATCGCTTTATATAATTTCTAAATACACTCGATCGTATACGAAAAGTTGATGGTGAACTTGATTGTATAGAATAAGTTTTTAATGGTCTTGATTGTATAAAAAAAAATGTGTTGATTGAATATTAATATTTCTCAGCGATGAAGAGGACTTCGTCTCTTTGGGATCAGACCTGATATCAAGATCGTCCAAAGTTTTGTTAGCAAAACACATCACACATCCAAAATACAATGAAAATAAGATAAGATACAAATATGATTATATATACGATTTGCAATTATTAAAATTGAGGAGACCGCTGTCTTTTACAAGTAATGTTGCCGATAAGACGTGGGTCTGAGAATGACATCATAGTTGGGAAAACAGTGGGGCTAGTACGAGTTTTATCGAAAGCTAATTGCACGCAAATAAGCGCTTATTAGCGTGCAATTAGTGTTCTAAAATCAAAAGATCGAATCATTCGATCATTTTAGTATGAAAAATTTTCGAAACTCTTTCGATGATCGTTTTGATATTCGATCATCAAAACTTATACTAGGGCTACAGGAGTTGTCGTAGGATGGGGAGATACCTACTTCAGAAAATGATCTCACACTTCCAAATTAGGTATGGTCGAATTTCGAGCACTGACCGACCACTAATCTGTAAATAAATCGGAGCAGACGATGTATAATACATACAACGCTTGAAATAGAATACGCAATACAATATAACATAAATAATGGCCGACCCGCCGCGGTCCGGTATGGTCTAGTGGCTAGGATACCTGGCTCTCACCCAGGAGGCTCGGGTTCGATTCCCGGTACCGGAATACTTTTTCATGTTTTTTTTTTGAGAACAAAAAGAATTTTTTTTTATGTATTTTTGACAACAATGGCTGTGCTTTCGTAGTTATGAAAAAAAAAACATCAGAGTGTCAATTCAAGAGTAGAACGTATGCAAAAATATATATATAATGTTGCAAAACAAAGTAGGTAAGTACCTACCATAAATAAAAATATTGCAAAACAAATCAGAAGTTTGCTTGGTCAAACCCGGCCGTACCTACCTATAATATCGGCAAAACAAGGGGACAGTTTGACGTGCAGGAGGCATACAACAGTTGCAAACAAAGAGACATCGACTTATCTATATATTAAATACTATACCTACGCGAAGGAAAAACTTTGTGACTATTTTCATGAAATTTCCCACACTTATAGTTTATATAGAGGAGGAGTGGCGAATGCTAATAATACCTACTTAAAAATTATGCATAAAAATAGATCAAATCAATAAAAAAACATTACAAACACTAAGTACTGAAATGCTGTAGGTACCTACTTGATACTCACACACACTTCCACAGACTACTTATAAAGAACATCAACTTCATAGAAACAAATGTAAAATGAAAAGCGCCTCATAATGGGCGCAGAAAGCTTTTTGAAGGCGGTAAATTCAAAAATGGAAGGTGAAGCGGGAAATGGCGGAATATTCTAACTCATTGTAGGAAATTCTAACTCAGTGTGAGAATTTAAATCAGTTGTGGTGGAATTTCGACGAAGCACTGGTGGACCACTAGTAATAAGAGAAAAGGAAGGACCTTATACTTTTAGGAACTCTGAATTTTAGCACCTAACAATGGTCATGAACTTATTGTTTGTTCTATAAATAAATTATATTTATATTTATTTATTTTATATATACGGCACAAAGTGCCTTTGACAACAATAGAATATAACAAAAAGCAGAAACAGGAAATTAAACAATATAACACATAGAATACAAACACAGTTTAAGGCAGAAAGAATAAAACAATAGGCAAAGAGAGTACATAATAGCAAACATTAAGGAATTATTCATGCAAGACTATTTAAGGCCAACAAAACTGCAGTAATACATAGATAATGTTGAATATCGTGTAAATATTATTATTACTATCGTCCTTTAAAGGGTCTTAATTTTACTTTACGATTCGAGGATGGATAATTCCTCTCGAAGCAACACTGGTATGTAAGAACCTTTGATCAAGTATCACGACATATTATTATATTTTCTTCTCTTTCTTCATCATGTTTTAAACATAATATGAATTGATGAATCACTTTACTAATTAACAAACGAGCCTTTTCCATGCCTGTATTCCGACAGGTTTCGCTGCTGGTAGGGAATCCAATCCCGCATCAAATTCGCGATCCCGCAAGCCTGCGGGATTGGTGACCACGATCCCGCGGATCCCGCGGGATTTGCGGGATCAGCGGGATTGACATTTCTTTGTATGAAGTAGGTTATTATTATTAAGAAAACAATGAAATAAAAATAAGTATGCATTTTTTTAATTATTAGAAGTGTTAGCAATTGAAAATAATGATATTTTAGAGGTATAGGTATAAAAAATCCGCTTCTTTTTAAGGAACTATATAATACAACATTTGAACGTTTAAGCTTTTAGCATTGTGATTCGTATTGACAAATGAACACATTTATTGATTTAAGATGCACAAAAACTAGTTATTTTTTGTGTCTAAACGTTGTAGACGGAATTGACTTTACATAATTGTAAGCAGTTTCCAAGTAGAGTGAGCGTTATAACGAAAGCTAATAAAAATATTCGATAAATAAAAATAACTTATTCTCGTTATTCGTATTAAACAATATTTGTAAATATATCAGAGTTATGACTTTACTGAATGATTTTTTAAGCGAAATTATACCTTACCGCCAACGGACATCAAATTTTCGGAATGATTTTTTTGTAGGAAAGTCTTTCCAGATACTAATGAAATAAATAAGCTTTTTTTTATTTAAAATTTATGAAACTGCTATAAAGTTTATGAATTTAAGCCGTTATTCCCACGTCTACAAGTGCTTTCCTCTATTGACTCCATATCAGATCAAGAGAATTATCTCGAGTGGTTACGGATTCAGGCACAACAGGTCTAGACTCAGCTATCCATTCGGTACGGAGACTACGTTCTCATTCATTTTCTAGTGTAAGCGAAGGATCATCATTTAACAAATTCGTTAAATGTATGCCTTTTTCATCGTCGTTGTTATCAACTTGCTGGTGTTCAGTTTCTTGTTGGACCCGCGCGTCTGACGTCCACCACATTTGTTGATCCTGAATCTTTTTCTAGATATTTTTACGGCAGTCATTGATGTACTTACTTACCCACGATCGCTCCCAGTGTGGAACATGTGGACGCCACGAAGTTCCTCCAAGCCTCTCGCCAATTGCACAGCTTCATGCCAGCTCAGTCCAGCATCTCGTAGAACCGCAGTGAATGCCTGCATAATTGTTAATTTCGGCCTGCCTGGCCTTCTTGTCCCATCCGGATTGTAGTAAAGACTTGCATATTCAAGACTCTCTGGGGACATGCGGAGAACATGGCCAAGCCAGCTCAATTTGCGATTCTGGATCACTGAGGTGATTCGCTGTTGTGACATAGTGGTACCATCTAATCTCCAAAATCTGTCGCAGAAATCTATTCTTAACACTAAGGATCTTCTTCTCTTGAGGCTTCGTCAGATGCCAGGATTCACAAACATATAACGGCCATTGATGTACGGCGTTCTTTTATCCGACGAGATAGCGACACTATAAGTTCCTGGCTTATCCACCTGGTATTTTGTCGATCAATTTGGTTTCTGCATCATGAAGTAACCTTCTTTGACAATTTACTACGCTCGATACTGAATCCCCTACCGTGGGAGAATTCCTAGCCATAGAGTAATTAAAAAAACATTGATTTTGTTCCGTTCCGATACAGGATTCACACAACACAAAATATAAATTCAAAACTTACTTAGTTGTAACTTAAAAACTGAAATTATAATTATTTTCTATAAGAATTTCAAATAAAAGTCTCGTTTTTCCAGCGAAAGTTGATAAATCTTTTATTAATGAGGTTTTACAGGATCTAATAAATAATCAAAACTTCATCTGAGCCAATTCTTATTGTTTATTATTTTTTCCTTTTCAGTCCCGCAAACGTGCGGGATCCCGCATGAAAAATCCCGCATTTCTGATCCCGCAAAAAAGGTGCGGGATCCCGCATTTGCGGGATCCGCGGTTTGCGGGATTGGATTCCCTAGCTGCTGGTAAGTAATACAGTATATCGAATATAAAAGTAAGAAGCTCGGAAAACAAAGAAAAATTTTATATAGGCTGCGGAGCTTTCCGAAATATTCTGTAGAGGCACTATTTATGTTTCCATACAAAATTTTCTTACTTCACGCCACCGTATAAGGTAGATACATATTAGGTAAGTCATAAGAAAAATTTTATATGACCCAAATTTGATTCTAGATTATGTAGCTTAAAACATAATATGTACCTCTGAAACTCAATTTATTTATGTAGAGTATGACCAGTTCATCACAAAATAATATTATAATACCTACCTACACTTAATGAGTACATTTTTTATATACGGGCCTGCAGCCCGATTCACGGAAAAGTTTAAGTCTAAGTTTAGTTCGAAGTTCGAACGAAGTTCGATTCAAACCCTCCGTGAATAGGTACATAGACTGTAGATAGTCGCCACCTACAATAATTATCATTACCAGCAGCCCTATTCACAAAAGTTTGAATCGAACTTCGTTCGAACTTCGAACTAAACTTAGACTTAAACTTTTCCGTGAATCGGGCTGCTGTACACATCTGAACACGTGCGGTAACGAAACCAATGCAACGTTGCATGCAACGTATCAAAATTCCATAGTATGCGGTTCGTGACGAACCACCGCGAACCACAGAGTATCAAAATTTCATAGTACTAGTCAAAACAATTAAAAGATTTTCCTGCTTGTCAGATGGTCAAATCTATAGCTATCGAAATCGAATGTAGTCAATTGCTCTGTCTGTCAGTGTGGCGAAGTCCGAGAGAATACCCTCGTATGGAAACAATTATTTACCTACACAATTGTTGGTACAATTTACACGATTGTTAGTACAATTTACCCAATCTTTTTCTTATTCGCTAGAGAAATGGATATCTAGAAAACTGTTATAATTTGGTTGACCAGACTAAGCGTACGATATTCGAAAGCGGGTAGATAGTTGTTAAGATTACGATGGAGAAAAAATTTACAAGTTTAATAATTGAACTAAAATCAGCAAAAAACGACCGAAACAATAGTGCCACAGTAGGTCTCTCATTCTGGGCAGTCCAATCGCTGTCCAATATCTTTATCTTCTCAGCAAATCGGCGAGACAGTAGCTCGCCCCCCGTTCTACTTACTAGGCCGAGTAGGTACTCACCCTTCCGCATTTCCCCACACAATGTCTTTCAGGAATCCCGCTATAGCTGCTGCCATGCTGCTGCCTACCTACATAATAGAATATTGAATCTCGTACCTTTTGGAAAAATACTCGTGTAACCGACCTCGGTAGCCTAGTTCTGTTGTACTAGCGTGGACTTCAAATCCGAGGTCCCGGGTTCGATTCCCGGTCGGCTCAGAGTTTTTCTAAGTGTTTTTTCACATGAAATTTCTACCCGTGGTTGGCCTGTCTCATATTGGACGGGACTGGAAAAAATTCCGTCAGGCAATAAGTTCCGCCGGCTATACTGACACCTTTGTATAGAAAAGTGTTATTTATGTATTTATTTTATTCTTTATGCATATTAAAAATAGTGTATAAACAAGTGACAATGGCGGGATTATAGCCGAAGCAATCTCTAACATCCAACCACACATTAATAAAATAATGAAGAAATTTGGAGCGAAATTTTTGTTCCTTTAAAATCTGCAATCGCAAATAAAGTGTTAAAAACACAAACGTATTGATTGAGTGAGAAAATAATGGGATTTTAATCAAAATGAGAAAAAATTATGATGCAATATTTTGCCTATGCGAACTATCGGTAGGTACAAACATTTTTCAGTGGTTTTTACGACATAAACAGAAACATATTATTTTGTCATGCTGAATAAGATTTTATTATATTTTGTCGTTTTGATAACCTTTTTGGGTAAGTAGAATATTTAACAAATAAATTATTATGATGGTAAGATCTAGTCCTGTAAAATGGTCACAAGAATCTAGACATAATTAGAACGTTGTGCTCCAACAAAGCCAATCTTATACATATATAAAAATGGAGAGCAATTTCCCGATGTCATCGCATCACGCCTACACGGCTGGACCGATTTCGCTAATTTTTTTTTGTCGTGTAGGCTTTTATCAGGAGAATGTCTTTTTAGAAGAAAAAAATCAAGAAAAATGCATGTAAAATTATAAAATCAAAGAAAACCCTTCGTCGACACCCTTATTAGTATACTTTTTTACCTTATAATTTTTATTCTAATTTTGAAATTTTAACAGAAATTGTCAATTGGTGCGATTGGCAGAATGCGGATGGAATTTACATGGTTTAAAACAGACGCATCGTTCGAAATCACATTCGTCAAATACTTATTAATTCATCACCATCCAAATTTGAATTCAATATTCATATTTAGGAACACAGGACAACGTCTGTCGGGAAAGCTAGTAGGCAATAAGGATGAGATATTAACAAAAATGAATATATTCATATCCTGGCGCCAAATACATGACAGCAGTCGCAGTCTTTAAATTTGGTTACTCTCATGTTCTCAATAATTTACAACTTATCTCTATATCTCATTAATTATTAAATATCTACTTGTTGGTACCTATAAGTAGGTACATGAGATTTTTCAACATGTTGAACATGTCGAGAATTCTCATGATTAGGAGTTTCGGAGACTTTACCACCTAATGGCGAACGTTGTTAACGTAAAGTGATCACACTAAGCCAGCCTTCGAAATAACAGTAGAAGACGGTCGTAAGCCCGTAGTGGTTTGTTACATTTAAAAATCGAACATCTGTACTTAATTAATTATTGTTAGAGTCATTATTTGTTACATACCTATTCCTTAATTATTAGGTATGATGTTTATTATTAAAGAATCTTTTTAAGATGCAGACAATTCATTCACCGAAAATCGGACAAATTTCAAGTTGAGACGTAAGCATTCGGAAACCCATGCCGAGCTAGTAAAACGGATTGTCGGAGGACGTGATACGAAAATCACAGATCACCCCTACATGGCAAGCTATGGCCTTCTTTGTGGAGCAGTTATTTTATCCGAATCTTGGCTACTAACTGCAGGTCATTGCGGGTAGGTCCATTTATATTTTTATTTCGTTTTAGGTATACTTGGCTTGGGCCTTGGCTAAGCCTCCTACTCGAAGGTCCGTATAGTGACTTGTGGCGCCTCCTATAGTGAGGAAAAAAATAACTGAGTTAAGCGAGCTTTACGCTGTTGAAGACACACCCCAGGGTATCCCTTAACTTAACGAGTAGGATAAGCCCGAAATTCGTGCAAAGGAGACATTGTAATTTGCATAATTTTGGTAAGCGAAGCTTAATATATCACCGTTAAGGTGGACCTTAAGCCTGTATAGTAATTTTGGGCCTAAATGAACGACCTTATTAAAGTGAAGCTACGAAATACGTTTATAACGCCATAGGGGCCGTCCATTAATCACGTGGTGTTTTTTTTTTAATTAATTTGCTGATTTAATATGTTGCAGGGAAAAATTTGGATATGCTTATACAGGGTCAACATTTTTATCAAGGGCAAAAAACGTCTCTATTCAAAAACATATCACACATCCAAAATACCATGAAGCTAACAAAAGATACGACCTTGATTACGATTTACAACTATTGAAACTTAAGAAACCATTAACGTTTTCGAGAGTGCGGAAATCTATAAAAATTATTGGATCTGAGAAAAAAATCATAGTTGGAAATAAAGCATGGGTCATTGGATGGGGAGATACTTCAGAGAATGTGAGTGATTTTCTTTAGAATTTGTCAAGAACCATAAAAATAATTCTATAAACTATCTTACTTTATCGGTCCTATCTCTGATAAAACAAGACCTTCGAGCTATGAAGAGAGGAACTCACTCAACGTTCTACTCAAGAACTAACTTACTACTTTTTGAATGGCATCTCTGATATCCTTACAGGTTCCTAGTTTTCTGTTGAATAATTTGTATTTTATAAGATTGTTTATTGTGGGACACAATAGACATATTAGATGAAAAAGAGATCGGTTGCATGGATGACAGTTCTTTTATTATGTAGTGTTGCCATTAATTGTATGAACTAAATACATTCTACCCCTTCATTTAAAAAAAAGGTTTGTCCAGAAATGCATGTGAACAACATGAACAACAACCCCGAAAGACAAAAAGGGATAATCAGCTTTTCACAGGAAACAATTTGTTTAAACTTCTTTAAATTCATTCGTTATAATTATTAGATATTATTGTCTTGCTCTGTATTTTCTCAACAGTGGGTACTGCTATTCTGTTCTTACGATCTACCGATACAACTTCCGGACGATTTGCTTTAATCGTCCGGTCAGTTTGTATTGGACTATCCCGGAATAACAAAGTATAACAGCTTAGCATGGTATACCAACTTATAAGGCCATTCAAGATCTAGTAAACAGTATTTCAATGGAAGTTTTTGGTGAATTAATTTTATATTTTTATTTTACATACTTAATTTCTATAATTTTTAGGGTGATATGTCTGATCATTTGCAAGCAGTCGCAGTTAAAATAAAAGACCATGATCAATGCAAGCAGATATACGACGGCATATACGTTGATTATATCAGCGACAATATGCTTTGCGCTGGCTACTCAAAAGGAGAAATGGATGCTTGTACTGTAACTATTCTTTTAACCTTTGACTTGAATTTATTTTCACACTACATACTATTATTATGGACGTGGGGTCTCAGAGGCCTCAGTACTTTTAAAGATTTAAAAATACGAGTGTTGCCTTTTATATTTCGGGATTTGTAATAACTATCCATAAATTTGTAACAAATATTATTTATTAGGTACTAGCTTTCCCGACAGACGTTGTCCTATGGACCTTGTGGTCCAAACCAGAGGCGGCCCGTCCATTCTGCACTGTGCCTCCAGAAACAAAAATAATAACATTAAAATATTAATTCTAAAACGTCCATATTTCACTATTTTTTCTATATTTTTTGGGCTTACTATAAAACAGTTTCCTAACATTTTTATGTTTTGGAAAAATTAACTATTTTTTAACTGTTTTTTATTTATATATTTATTTCTTTGGTTACCGGTTTCGGCTACCAGCCATCATCAGACCAAACTTAAAACTAATGTGCACAGATACAAAATATTGTGACTTACAAATTTTTAGGTATTGTGATGGAGGGGGGTGTTAGGGGTGGGCGTGGAAGGAGATAGGGTAGGGAAGAGAGATAATAGCGGAGATTTATACGGGTTCATTTCTTTATTTATTAGATTATTAGGGAAATTTTTATTAATTTCGATTGTCTCTAGGGTGTTAAGTTTTCTATATGTGTAACCATTGGTGTGCTTGTAAGTAGTTTTATTGATGTTGTGGGTATGATTGTTGTCTAAAAGATGATTAGCATATTCCGAAAAATTGTTATTTTTTAGACACCGAAGGTGTTCACTAATGCGTGTTTTGAAGTTTCTCTTTGTGCTCCCTATATATTTGTGATTACAGTCGTTGCAGTATAGTGTGTATATTCCGTTTTTGTTTAGTATGTGTGTTTTGTCTTTATTGTTTATTAGTTTCTGTAATGTGTTGTTGGTGTATAAGGCTGGAGTAAGATCTGTGGGTAGTTTTTTATTGATTTGTTCGGATGTGTCTTTAATGTATAGTATTTTTCTGTATGATGTATCTTCTGTTTTTTGTGTAGGTATGGGGTATAAATATTTTTTCGATGTTATTGTTAATTGTTTTCTAAGTAAAAGTTTGTCAATGAGGTTGGGATTGTATTTGTTGTTGACCGCAATTTGTTTAATTAAATTTATTTCTTTTTTAAAATTCTCTGTGCTAAGTGGTATGTTCAGTGATCTATTAATTAAAGAGTGGAAAGCTGCTAGTTTTGTTTTGTATGGGTGGGCTGAGTCGGAAGGGATAATACAATCGGTTTGTGTTGGTTTTCTGTATATGTTAAATGCGCATTTGT
The DNA here is from genome assembly GCA_963576905.1 of Mystacides longicornis. NCBI lineage: Eukaryota > Metazoa > Arthropoda > Insecta > Trichoptera > Leptoceridae > Mystacides > Mystacides longicornis. Next base: position 8,219,764 of record OY756431.1, on the reverse strand, counting down.
TATCTTCTAGATTTATGGTAAGGTCGAGGTAATTCAATGTGTTGTCCGGGTTGTGTTCTAGTGTGAATTGTATGTTTTTATTGATGTTATTTAGATGCGTGAGAAAAGAGTCTAATTGCCTGTCAGTACCTTTCCAGATGGCAAAGATGTCGTCAACGTATCTATACCATGTTGTAATGTTATGCAGGTGTGGGGAATTCGAAGTGAACAGATTGTTTTCAAAATGGTCCATAAAGATGTCCGCGAATAGTGGTGAGGCAGAATTCCCCATAGGTAACCCAGATGATTGTTTATAAATTTTATTGTTGAAAGTAAAATAATTTTGTTCTAATGCGACATCAATCATGTGTTTGATTTCATCCTTTAGAACTGAGCTTATGTTTGATTCTTGTATTAGCTTAATACTTATATTTTTGCACTCTTGAATAGGTATACTAGGAAAAAGATTTTTAACATCGAATGAAATAAGTTTGCTATTAGATGGGATCTCGAGATTTTTAATTTTGTCAACTAGATCTGCACTGTTTTTTATTGTTCTAGTAGGATTAAATAAATTATTTTCTTTGAAGAATTTGACTAATCTGGAACAAATATTCGAATTGGGTGAGGAAAAAGAAGGGACTACCGGTCTAATAGGAATATCTTTTTTATGAATCTTAGCCAATCCATAAAGTTTTGGAGGGGAAGGATTTGGAACAATTAGATTATTGAACTTAAAATTACCACATATATTAGGACATTTCTTGATGCATTTCTTTACTTGCTCTTGGTATTTTTGAGTGGGATCCTTCTCAGTCTTGGAAAATGTGGCATCCTGGTTAAGAAATTCTTCTGTTTTGGAAATATACTCTGAATTTTTCATGATGACTATTGTGTTTCCCTTGTCAGCTCTCGTAAGTGTAAGATTATTATTTTTCAACGATTTTTGGATATTGTTGCGGATTTTTTCTTCTGGGTTGGTGGGTTCGGAACATGTTTTTATTTGTTTTTTCAGGATATCAGCTACTTGGTGTTTGGTTGACTCAGGGTATCGATACAAAGCAATATCGACGTCTGCTGCTAAAAGTTCCAGGTTGTCTTGGGAGTTGTTTTTAATGTTGTATTTTAGTCCTTTTGATAACAATTGTATTTCCTTACTTTTAAATTGGTGGTCACTAAGGTTTATCTTTTTTATGACTATTTATCTAGTTGACAAAATTAAAAATCTCGAGATCCCATCTAATAGCAAACTTATTTCATTCGATGTTAAAAATCTTTTTCCTAGTATACCTATTCAAGAGTGCAAAAATATAAGTATTAAGCTAATACAAGAATCAAACATAAGCTCAGTTCTAAAGGATGAAATCAAACACATGATTGATGTCGCATTAGAACAAAATTATTTTACTTTCAACAATAAAATTTATAAACAATCATCTGGGTTACCTATGGGGAATTCTGCCTCACCACTATTCGCGGACATCTTTATGGACCATTTTGAAAACAATCTGTTCACTTCGAATTCCCCACACCTGCATAACATTACAACATGGTATAGATACGTTGACGACATCTTTGCCATCTGGAAAGGTACTGACAGGCAATTAGACTCTTTTCTCACGCATCTAAATAACATCAATAAAAACATACAATTCACACTAGAACACAACCCGGACAACACATTGAATTACCTCGACCTTACCATAAATCTAGAAGATAACAAATGCGCATTTAACATATACAGAAAACCAACACAAACCGATTGTATTATCCCTTCCGACTCAGCCCACCCATACAAAACAAAACTAGCAGCTTTCCACTCTTTAATTAATAGATCACTGAACATACCACTTAGCACAGAGAATTTTTAAAAAAGAAATAAATTTAATTAAACAAATTGCGGTCAACAACAAATACAATCCCAACCTCATTGACAAACTTTTACTTAGAAAACAATTAACAATAACATCGAAAAAATATTTATACCCCATACCTACACAAAAAACAGAAGATACATCATACAGAAAAATACTATACATTAAAGACACATCCGAACAAATCAATAAAAAACTACCCACAGATCTTACTCCAGCCTTATACACCAACAACACATTACAGAAACTAATAAACAATAAAGACAAAACACACATACTAAACAAAAACGGAATATACACACTATACTGCAACGACTGTAATCACAAATATATAGGGAGCACAAAGAGAAACTTCAAAACACGCATTAGTGAACACCTTCGGTGTCTAAAAAATAACAATTTTTCGGAATATGCTAATCATCTTTTAGACAACAATCATACCCACAACATCAATAAAACTACTTACAAGCACACCAATGGTTACACATATAGAAAACTTAACACCCTAGAGACAATCGAAATTAATAAAAATTTCCCTAATAATCTAATAAATAAAGAAATGAACCCGTATAAATCTCCGCTATTATCTCTCTTCCCTACCCTATCTCCTTCCACGCCCACCCCTAACACCCCCCTCCATCACAATACCTAAAAATTTGTAAGTCACAATATTTTGTATCTGTGCACATTAGTTTTAAGTTTGGTCTGATGATGGCTGGTAGCCGAAACCGGTAACCAAAGAAATAAATATATAAATAAAAAACAGTTAAAAAATAGTTAATTTTTCCAAAACATAAAAATGTTAGGAAACTGTTTTATAGTAAGCCCAAAAAATATAGAAAAAATAGTGAATTCTAGTTTAAAAATAAAGGGTGAATTATACTTAAAACTCATGTGCAAATACAGAATAGTGTCTTTAAATATATATTTTAATAAAATGTGTTTAAAAAATAATGTTATTCCCACATATGTTAATTTAAAGTGTAAAAATAATAGTGCTTCCTCAAAAAAAGCAATTGAATCCGCAAAAATTATTTGGATACGTCAGGAGATTAATTCGTGGTATAAAATAAGAAACAACATACAAGTTTACCTCAAATTATTACATTGTGAACTCACCAAATATTTACACCCAGTTGAATTTGATCTAATAGACGATTTAGTTAGACAAAAAGCCAGTGATGAAGCATTCCGTAAGAAAATAAAAATCACAAATAAACTCAAAAACTTAATAGAATCCAACACAAATGACAACAATAAAAAGAACAATAATAAATTCTTCTCAAACCATAAATTTAGTGAAAGAGTGATAAACCTTAGTGACCACCAATTTAAAAGTAAGGAAATACAATTGTTATCAAAAGGACTAAAATACAACATTAAAAACAACTCCCAAGACAACCTGGAACTTTTAGCAGCAGACGTCGATATTGCTTTGTATCGATACCCTGAGTCAACCAAACACCAAGTAGCTGATATCCTGAAAAAACAAATAAAAACATGTTCCGAACCCACCAACCCAGAAGAAAAAATCCGCAACAATATCCAAAAATCGTTGAAAAATAATAATCTTACACTTACGAGAGCTGACAAGGGAAACACAATAGTCATCATGAAAAATTCAGAGTATATTTCCAAAACAGAAGAATTTCTTAACCAGGATGCCACATTTTCCAAGACTGAGAAGGATCCCACTCAAAAATACCAAGAGCAAGTAAAGAAATGCATCAAGAAATGTCCTAATATATGTGGTAATTTTAAGTTCAATAATCTAATTGTTCCAAATCCTTCCCCTCCAAAACTTTATGGATTGGCTAAGATTCATAAAAAAGATATTCCTATTAGACCGGTAGTCCCTTCTTTTTCCTCACCCAATTCGAATATTTGTTCCAGATTAGTCAAATTCTTCAAAGAAAATAATTTATTTAATCCTACTAGAACAATAAAAAACAGTGCAGATCTAGTTGACAAAATTAAAAATCTCGAGATCCCATCTAATAGCAAACTTATTTCATTCGATGTTAAAAATCTTTTTCCTAGTATACCTATTCAAGAGTGCAAAAATATAAGTATTAAGCTAATACAAGAATCAAACATAAGCTCAGTTCTAAAGGATGAAATCAAACACATGATTGATGTCGCATTAGAACAAAATTATTTTACTTTCAACAATAAAATTTATAAACAATCATCTGGGTTACCTATGGGGAATTCTGCCTCACCACTATTCGCGGACATCTTTATGGACCATTTTGAAAACAATCTGTTCACTTCGAATTCCCCACACCTGCATAACATTACAACATGGTATAGATACGTTGACGACATCTTTGCCATCTGGAAAGGTACTGACAGGCAATTAGACTCTTTTCTCACGCATCTAAATAACATCAATAAAAACATACAATTCACACTAGAACACAACCCGGACAACACATTGAATTACCTCGACCTTACCATAAATCTAGAAGATAACAAATGCGCATTTAACATATACAGAAAACCAACACAAACCGATTGTATTATCCCTTCCGACTCAGCCCACCCATACAAAACAAAACTAGCAGCTTTCCACTCTTTAATTAATAGATCACTGAACATACCACTTAGCACAGAGAATTTTAAAAAAGAAATAAATTTAATTAAACAAATTGCGGTCAACAACAAATACAATCCCAACCTCATTGACAAACTTTTACTTAGAAAACAATTAACAATAACATCGAAAAAATATTTATACCCCATACCTACACAAAAAACAGAAGATACATCATACAGAAAAATACTATACATTAAAGACACATCCGAACAAATCAATAAAAAACTACCCACAGATCTTACTCCAGCCTTATACACCAACAACACATTACAGAAACTAATAAACAATAAAGACAAAACACACATACTAAACAAAAACGGAATATACACACTATACTGCAACGACTGTAATCACAAATATATAGGGAGCACAAAGAGAAACTTCAAAACACGCAGTAGTGAACACCTTCGGTGTCTAAAAAATAACAATTTTTCGGAATATGCTAATCATCTTTTAGACAACAATCATACCCACAACATCAATAAAACTACTTACAAGCACACCAATGGTTACACATATAGAAAACTTAACACCCTAGAGACAATCGAAATTAATAAAAATTTCCCTAATAATCTAATAAATAAAGAAATGAACCCGTATAAATCTCCGCTATTATCTCTCTTCCCTACCCTATCTCCTTCCACGCCCACCCCTAACACCCCCCTCCATCACAATACCTAAAAATTTGTAAGTCACAATATTTTGTATCTGTGCACATTAGTTTTAAGTTTGGTCTGATGATGGCTGGTAGCCGAAAACGGTAACCAAAGAAATAAATATATAAATAAAAAACAGTTAAAAAATAGTTAATTTTTCCAAAACATAAAAACGTCCATATTTCATTCGTATTCAGAGGGATCAGACGGGATCAACGCGAGTATAATAATAATATGCGCGCAATTTGGTTGACTTTGTATGAAAAATTTCTAAAACGCCCGTAACCGTGGAGTAAGTGAAATGGGCTACTGTAAGAGTGGCAATTACGTATGCGAGAATGAGAGGGTGCATGTGCAGAAGACAATAATTTTGTTGTTAGTTTTTCTCAAAGATGGCGTCACATGAAATTCGTTCCAAACTAACTTTAATATTATATTTTATATTATTTCTTATCCATTTTTTCAACTTTTTATTAGTTATTCTGTTATTCGAAGCGGAGAAGAATCTAATAAATCACACATCGGAAGAATCTGTTGAGCCAATCTCGAGTTATAAGAAGTGTTCGCACTAACCCGACTTTAATTTATATAAAAGATGTCTAAATATCATTTCTGTGATGATCAACAATGCAGTTTGGCATTAGATTGATCCAACCTTCGAAGCCTTTTTCCTTCATCAAATGCGGTACCTCAAAAACACGTTTTTGAACGCACCAATCGCTTCTTCAGGGTCAAAAAACGAGAGTGGATAAAAAGTAAAAAAAAGACAGGAAAAAACAAATATTCCTGATTTACTAGCTATGAGATGATTTCCTGGTTTTCTGACAGGATCCTCGGGTTCATTTCCTGGTTTCAAAACGTTTTTTTTTTATATTTAACATTGAAAACTTTTATGAAGTTTTTTTTTAACTTTCAAGGGTGACTCCGGAGGACCTTTGGTATATCAAAAAGAACTGATTGGAATAGTGTCATTTGGGAAAGGATGTGCGAGACCAAACAGTCCGGGAGTATATGCCAAAATCACTCCAGAAGTTAAGAGATGGATTTTTAGACATATCAGTACCTAGTGAAGAAGAATGGTATTAGCAATAAATCGTCAAATATTACATACCAATTTATAGTTTTCATAATAAAGTCATGTGAAATGAATAAATTTAATGTGTGTTTATTTTCTTTTATCTTAAGGCTAAGGCCGCCAAGGGTAGGTAAGCAGGTACATCTCAATACAAAAGCACGCACTAGCGTTTGTGATAATAACATGGCGAGGCGGCTTAATCCCATCATACAAGCGTTTGTGATGTAGCATGACGTGACGTCTTGATCCCATACCTCTTCTGAGGTAGGTACTTTATTTTTCAAAATCAGATTTTCTTGAGTCTATATAGATTGTGAGGTGCCAGGTGTCAGGATTCAAATTAAAAAATATAGGTATATATTCAAAAATATATTGAAAAAAATGGATATATTCATAATATCCTGGCGCCAAATACATGACAGCAGTCGCAGTCTTTAAATTTGGTTGCTCTCTTGTTCTCAATAATTTCCAACTTTTATCTATATTTATTAATTATTAAATATCTACTTGTTGTAAATATCGGATTTTTCGATATTATGTTGAACATATCGAGCATTCTCATGATTAGGAGTTTCGGAGACTTAAACATTACCACGTAATGGCGAACGTTGTTAACGTAAAGTGATCACACTAAACCAGCCTTCGAAATAACAGTAGAAGACGGTCGTAAGCCCGTGGTGGTTTGTTATATTAAAAAATCGAACATCAGTGATGAATTGTTAGTCATTACTCATTAGTAGTTACATATTCGTTAAAAAAAATCTTTATAATTTGTCTCAAATCTAAAAGACGGCTTCATTTTTCCTTTGGTTACATTCAAACAACTTTATGTAAACCTTTTTATGTAGGTAGGTACCTATTAAGCAAGAACATTTTTTTTACGAAATCGGTACCATAAATCTTTTGAAAATTATATTTTTTAGTAAGTATGTACCAGAAAATTAATTGAATTTGTTATCAAAGCCAACGGTAATATATTGTCCAGTTAGTTTCTTATAAAACATTTTAAACTAGAGAATGAAAGAAATAAAAGAATAAACTTTCATCGAAATGAAGATTAATTGAATCTGAAAAAAGGGAACTACATTTTTTGATGATATGACTAAACTGGCAGTAACACAAAGAGCCATGGAGAGGAAGATAAGAACAAACACATGGATACGAGAGAAGATCAGGGTTGTTGATGTGGTGCAGAGTGTAGCCACCCTGAAGTGGGGACGGGCGGGCCATATGGCCAGATGGACGGACGACATGGCAAAGATTGCAGGCCGCACATGGATGAGAGAGATGATTGGAAGGAGAGGGGGAAAGCCTTTCAGCAATGGACGGAGACTGCAATTTGAACCCTTACGCTATTATGACCGTCTTTTACTATGGTTTCGAGAGTGGCTTAGCGTACAACTTCACGTACCTAACCAAGGTTTGCTGCCATCTCTTCCGTGATTTGGAGAAGCACCTAGGCCTAGGCGGAAGGAATTTTGCAAACGAAGTGGTTATAAGCTTATATTCAAGTATAGATAATCAAGTGATTCGGATCAAAGAGCGCATCTAAGTCAATGAGAACTATATTAAAATAAGCTGAAAATCTATATGCTTTCCAATGGTGTATTGCTTGTTGTAAATAAAAATGGTTTACAAAATGGAAAAAAAGGGATGCTTATTTTACGGACAACACTCGTCGAAAAAGTCAAAAATGCAAAATATTTCGAACCTTTTGTAAGTAATTAATTGGTAAAGGAGAGAAAAATGACCATAAAATAATTTAAAGAAACTAGGAAAAGGATAACTAGGATAAAAATTATTATAGGTACAAATTCGTATAAAGGCCCATAAACGAAAAATAAAATTAGAATACTTGGATAAGTTCATTGAAAAACTATGATCGTAAGTAAAGTGTTAAGAGCGATATGAAAAAAAAAACAACTTTTGCAATCTTAATAAATACCTACATACCTATTTCAATTGATTTAAAAACACAATATTGTTGATTTCTTATTGCTTATAAGAGTCATTCATCAATCGTCATGATTTTAAAGTCAATGTTTTATTTTGGAATTTTCCCCGTTCTGACTTTCGCCATAGGTGAGTGCGTTTAAAACTTATTTCACTTACATTAGAGCTTTCAGATCTTCATTGAGAATATTTTATTTGGTTAGTTTAATATTATTTCTTATTGATTTTACTTTTATTGACATAATAATTATTATATTAGAATATGTACGATCACTTTCATTCTTAGACCGTTTCAAAGCGTTTTTAACAGCGGTAGGAATCCTGGTCCAATACGATACACTGTGGTAAAACGAAGAGGTAGGTGTTTCTAAATAACAGATAAACGTCTGAAAAACGACTGTATCAAGTTTTTACATAGATACAGATCTGGATACATTAAATCGTATAAAAAAGGTCATTATTTTTTTTTATATTAGGTTACTATATTTTTACTAATTGTTTTTATTGTACATACAAAATTACATTTTAAGGTCAAGGTACCGTAGGTATCCCTTTTACGTCATTGCGGCAAAAATAATATGTCTACTGACATCCTTCAATTCATTCATTCATGGAGCGCTGCCTTTTATTGTGCCTCGTCTCCAGGGGCCTATTATTGCAGAATGACCCGAAAGATAGGTCCTAAAAGGTTTCCCATCTCCAGGAACAATTTATTTTTAGTTATGTGACTGAATGTCCTCTTAAACTATTGATGTGAGGTAAGAGAATATCCACCACATCAGATAAATGAATTTAATAAAATATCTTTGATTTTTGCGAAAACAATGGCCTTACTCCTGGCGTAAATCTTTTTGAAGGTTTTAATGGCTGTATCAAATAACTTTTGTATGAAATCCTTTCAGAAAATCCTTTCACCGTTGGAGAAAATCAGCGAGTATCTGATTTGGAGTTGAAAGTCTCCAATACAGCCACTCGCATCATTGGAGGACATATTGTGCCAATCACCCGCTACCCCTACACTGCAAACTACGGACTTAGATGTGGAGCAGCTATACTTTCTAGATATTGGCTTCTTACTGCTGCTCATTGCACGTGAGTAAATTATCTTATTAAATTGAGGAATATAACACCTAAGTAGACAGTAGTTAGATACGAGAATTCTATGTCACGGCAGTTTTCAGGTGCCAATGGAGTTCCACAGGGCACTCATTTTGACCCTATACTATTCGTTTTCTTAACGTAATCAGTAGTTTCATTTTTTTCCCGCACCAGTCTTGTGTACCTTACCCTATATTTTTTCATTTTGATTTGTATGCTGTTTTCATTAACATACCTATTTTATCATTTGAAAACACTTTCATAATAATGAATCCAGAGTTTAAGAATGCAAACTCTACAAATAGTTTAAGGAATAAGGAAATGTCAACATTCAACCACAGGGTATACAGGTATATTTATGTATTTTGCACATGAAATATTTTATGCTCTATATTCATGGGTCTTGGAGTAAAAGGATATGATCTTCTTGAAACATTCAATAACTAACTAAAAGTGTCTATTATATTTTTGCAGTGATAAATTCAACTATGTTTATACTGGAGCAACGTATTTATCTAGAGCGAAAATCACTTCTATAAAAGAACACATCGTACATCCGTATCATAAAAATGGGACAAATAAATTCAAATACGATTACGACTACCAGCTATTAAAACTTGATTATCCATTAAAGCTTGCGAGACGTCAGCGAGCTATAAGACTTGGCTCTGAAAAAGACATCGTGGTTGGAAGTTTGGCGGTGATCACTGGATGGGGATTTACTTCAGAAAAAGTGAGAGGCTTCAACGGAGTTCATTTTCTTAAATATTTTGATAGAGAATCCTAATTTTACATTAGTTATTTCTAGGCCAATCCATCTGACCATTTACGAGCAGTAAAAGTGAAAATTATAGATACAGATGAATGCAAAACCAAGTCGAGGGGAAGATACGTTTATTTGATCAGTAATAATATGCTATGTGCTGGATTCAAAGAAGGAGGAAAGGATGCTTGTGAAGTAATTCTATTTTTTAGTAAAATTATAAGTGATTTATCTTTTAGCCAATTGTTTTTTGCATCATCATAATAAGGTTATTTGCACTCGGCTCAACGTTAACAATATTACTTATGGATTCTTGTGACTTTTTCTAGGACTATTTCTAGGTATCTTAATAACTTCAATCCTGGTTACAATCCCATAAGATTGGTCTGCACCACTCCACTCCTCCACATTCCTCTGTTACTCGCCAACCTCTTTGTTCTTGTTAGGTGGTGTAGCACGTGTCCTCGATTAAATTATGATTTTAGCATGTGCCCGTGGGTAAGAGATAATATTATTGATGACTAGCTGACCCATCCGTCGAACTTCGACATAATCCAAAATAATTTTGACTACTTAAATACAGTTTATGACATAAAAACTTAATTAAATTTAGCTAAAATTTTATATCATTATGTATATTATTATATCATTAGAATAGCACCTCTGCTCTTTTTGCTGGTTTTTCGAGCATTCTGTAAGAGGCAGGGAATCGAAAAATCAAATCGGGACCGTGAGGTTGACTACCTCACGTCCTTAAACCTCAACCGGTCAGAAAAGGCATAATGAGCCTCGGACACCTTGGAGATGAGAGCTCTTGATGCCTCCCTATGCTCCTGAGTGGGGCTTAGGCCTTCCGCATTGCGGGATGGTTTGGGGGGATCCGCGACGGACTTGATTTGTGTGTGGCCGTCTTTTTGGTTTGATTCCTTCGGTCGAGCTAGGCGGTCGGTTTCGGGCGGGTTGGGTGCGCTGCGGATTGGTCTCCTCCGACTTGCGGTGTGCGAGGGGCCTTTAAGGGAGAATGAATGAATGTCTAATATATTAATTATTGTTGATTCGGACGCGGGATAAAGTTCGACAGGTCAAAATTTTGTAATAAAAACAATGAATTTCTCTAAAGATGTGTAACTTTTTAAAAAATCCAATAGATGGTGGTGTAGTTGTTAATAAATAACATGTGATATACGTTACCATAGTCTGTATGTTGTTGAAAGAACAGATGTCCATCAAAACCAAATTTTACCGAATTATTGTGGTAGGATTGTAGTGACTTTACCACCTAATAGCGAGCGTTGGCGAATAGGTATTAGTGAATTTTCAGAGTCAATAGTTGATATATATAATAATAATATATATATTCGTTAAGATCTTATTCTTCTTCTCAGCCTATACCCGTCCACTCCTGGACAAAGGCCTCCTTCCAGGCAACTCTGTTTTAGGCTTTTGGACCCAGTTGACCCCAGCGTGTTTGATGAGGTCGTCTCTCCACCATAGTGGTGGTCTCCCGACGCTCCTGGCAGTCATTCTGGGTCTCCAAGTTTCGACCCTCTTCGAACATTTCTCTGCCTGGTCTCTTGCAATGAGACCTGCCCACCGTCATTTGGGGGAAGCGATACGTTAGGCAATATCTGCAACCTTGGTTCTTTGTCGTATCACTTCGTTTCTCACTCTATCTCTCAGGGAGATACCCAGCATGGCTCTTTTCAAGGATCTTTGGGTAAACCTTATCTTCTCTGTACTCAGTTTGGTTAGCGTCACTGTTTCTAGGCCAGACGTTAAGATCTAGTCCTTAAAAATGGACACAAAAGAATCTAGACATACTTTGAACGTTGTGTATCAAAAAGTGTTTTCCATACCTACCCATCGAATTTCTTTATTCTCCATTTTAGTATGATTTTTGCAGTGGGTAAGTGTCTACTGATTAGAAAAAAACTAGATGAAATTTTCATTTTTAGGGTGACTCTGGTGGACCTTTGGTATATAACGGTGTACTGATTGGGATATCGTCATTTGGAGTGGGTTGCGCAAGGCCAGAATTGCCAGGAATATACGCCAAATTTACCCCAGAAATCAAGCAGTGGATTTCAAGTAAAACCGGTTTGTCTTTTTACTAAGGAACTCGTCCTCGTAAACAAAAATGAAACAAACAAAATAAATAAAATATAATACAAAGAAGCTATCACGAACGTTAGCTTCTAAAATCTTGAAATAATTCAAGATTTTTGTTGAATTGTTAAAATGTTCTAGTTGGAATGGGAGTATCAGTAAGTATGTTATATCCCATACAAGTGATGGAATATTAAAGAATTTAAATAAAGAAAACTAGTAGTACCTACCTACTTATTATCGTTTTATTTAATGGGAAGTTTTTCTTCCCTTGTGTGCCGCTAGGGGCGCCCTAGCTAATCCGGTCTATTGTCAAATTCAGTGTGGCCAACGGGGCCGATTTACGGCCATTTGGTAGGTAGCAGCATAGAGAATATAATAATATACTGGGTAGCAGCGCTTCTCACCTAAATATTATAATAATATGACAGCTGGTTATTAAAACATAAATACGTTAGGAGATTTATCAGTTTGAGACTGTATTTTTGTTATTTTTACCATTGCGTTTAGAAATAATTTAAAAATGAATAGAAATTACGGAGAATGGTCTATAAATCAGTTAAAAAAAGAATTAAAAAGACGTAATGCGAAGGTTTGTGGGAAAAAGGCCGTATTAGTAGGAAGGTTAGTATGATTTTTATAATAAGATTTTTCTAAATATTCATAATACACATTATACTTACAATTCAAAGTTTCCTTGAAATAGTCATTTGATTGAAAATAAATGATCCTTGCAAACAACTGAGCTAAGTGACGGTTTCCAATTTTCATGTTTAATAGCATGTAACCACTTTGACATCAAGGTTTTATCCTTTGGAAAAAGATGTGTTCCCTTGTTTTTGCAAAACGGCACGCAACAGTATGTTGAAGGCATATTTAAAAATATTTTTTTTTTCAAATTTTTCCTTCACGTATTAATATATAATACATATGTAGATATTGAGATTATAAACGTTAATTTGACATTTACCATAGACCGGGTTAGCGAGGGCGCCTCTAGTGGCAGAAAAAGGAATAAAAACATCTCTACGTTGGCAGCACTGAATTTGACAATAGACCTGATTAGAAGTTCTGCCACCTAGTGTGTATTATCGGAAGCTCCCCAGAAAACTTCCCATTAGTATAATCCTGAATATCTCTTTTTTATACATCTTAATAGAACCGCATTCTCAGAATGTTTTTCACCCATAGGCATTTGCAAGGGGGAGCACTTGCCCCCTCCCCTGGATTGATTGAAAATAGTCAAATAATGTTAGGTACTTTATGTCAAATCACTTCGTACCCCCCCCCCCCCCCTCTCATAGCTTGTTACTGAGTACCTACTAATACTTCATTTTCATAAAGTTTTTGTGCATTCATCCTCTAATTGAGCGACATGACTGGCCAATCGCCGTTTTACGCTGCCACTCGTTCAATGATGTCCGATACACCTGTTCTAGCTCTTATTATGGTGTTTCTAGTTCTGTTCTTAAGACTTACAACTAGCATCGCTCTTTAAACCACCCTTATTTTTATTAAGCACTTCTTTGAGTCATTTTGATAGTCTGGAACCCATGCAGGTATGATAGCAAATGACGCCTTTAACAACATGACCAAGATATGGAAAGCGTCGGCGCTTATTGTCGAGACTATAATGTAAACTGATGCTTGTGTTGCTCATTCTCCTGTATGGGTGTGAGTCCTGGCACCTGACCAATGTCCAGGCACAAAAAGTCTCAGCTTTCGAAATGAAGTGCCTCAGGAGAATTTTAGGTGTAAGATGGTACCACCGCATAACGAACGACGCTATACGCCGGCGCACCCAGCGTGAGCTCATGCATTACTTCTTCTATTATGTGGAGGAGATGGACTTGGCTGGGAGTTGTGTAAAGGATGCCAAATGACAAATGTTGGCCGAGGAGAGCGCTGTTCTTCCGCCCATCAGGGTCCGGAAGACGAGGAAGACCTTCTAATACTGTGTTCCGTTCTTTCGTAGCAGAGCTGAGGAATCTGGACATGGTGTGGGAGGAGATTACAAACATCATTGCGCAATCGAGAGCTCTTATTGTTGCCTCCCTATGCCGTAAGTGGAGCATAAAGGGAGTTTGATTGATTGGTTGGAACCCATAAGTAAGTACTGGTAAGACACAAGCATTAAACAACTTCCAAATAAGGTTTGTATGTGACCCACATTTTGGAAAGCAGCCCTTCTAAAGCCAGCTCTTAGGTGTATTTCTGCGATTTGATTAGCTGTACTCAGCATCATAATATTGTGTCACCAAATAAATACCAATAAAGATAGGTACTACCAGTACCTAATAATCTACACTTCCGATACACGTATTGTAACACTACACTCTGTTAGGTTGAAACATTTTCATTTAGAAGGGTTTGGTCAAATTTCGAAGAAGCCCGCGAAGTAAATAATAACCTAATATGATAATTATTATCATGAAATTTGTATTGATGTTGGCGCCATAACCTTTGTCTTTTTCATTCAAAAACCACTCTTTTCGATACTCGATCCTAGTGTCAATGAACCCTCTCGCGCTTCGTCAGACTGAAACTGTCAATTTTCAATGTAACTCGATAAAATTGGCTAGTGTTGTTTCACAGGGTCGTTCTACCCTTATAATTGGCGTGTGTAATGAAGGGTAGTGATGTGATGATAAGCACGGCGCGGGTAGCTGAAGGGGTGGAGTGGACGGAGGCTGTGCATCTCATAGTGAGAGGGATGCACTCTGCAGTTGTCATGGAAACTGTGCGTTTCAGTTTCAGCGTGATAAAATTGATTTCAGCTTGGATAAAAAGACTGCGACCAGTACCTAATCAAAACCTACCCTTTTTAAAAGCTATTAGAAGGTTTAAGTAGGTATATAATTTTACGGGAGGTTCTATAGGTATCTAGTCTAAACAAAGTAGGTAGGTAAGTACTGAGAAATTTCTAATGTTTTGTTCCATTTATTTCCATACATAAGAAAGGGACATCACTGGTAATGGTTTTTTTGGGTATCGACACAAAATTCACATTGCACATTGAGTCTAGATATTGTTGATGTCTCTCAATATATGTGGACTAATACATGAGAGCAGTCGCAGTCTTTAAATTTGGTTGCTCTCTTGTTCTCAATAATATCCAACTTTTTTCTCTATATTAAATTTCATTTATTAGATATTAAATATCTACATACATGAGATGTTTGTTTTTTTTTTTGAACATATCGAGAATTTTCATGATTAGGAGTTTCAGAGACTTAAACATTACTACCTAATAGCGAACGTTGCTAATGTAAAGTGATCACACTAAGCCAGGCTTCGAAATAGCAGTAGAAGACGGTCGTAAACCCGTAGTGGTTTGTTCGATTTAAAAATCGAACATCAGTAATGAATTGTTAGTCATTAGTTGTTACATATTCGTATATAAGGTGTGTTCAAAAAGAAAAACACTCCACACATTTTTTCTGAATTCGTAATCTAGGATCTCTACAGAATTTTCTAAACTGCGATGGCTATTTGGTAATATTTTTTAGGACGATTGAAAACATAATATTGGTAGGTATATTATGTATATCCCTAAAAGTAAAACTGACAACCTATAGACATTAGAACTGCATAAGTTCATATATTGCACCTCTTAAAAAAACATCTGAACCAGTAATAGGTATGGAATACATAGGTAACCTGAAAAAAATTAAAATTATAACAAAAAAACCTATTTCATGTTAAGAAACAATGCAACAATGCGCACACTCGCGCCATCTATGAATGAGTATGAGAAGCTTCTCCGTTCAGCAAACATTTGTGCCTTTAGTCATGATACAAACCAATTTAAACGGTTGGTACAAGAATTGAGTTTTCCCAATTTTTCATCAACGTAACTTCTTAATAATAATTAAATTAAATTACATATCGATAGGAAGGTTAGTAGGTGTGTTTTTAGAAGAGGTTGGTACCTTCTCGTAAGTACTGTTACGTGCTGAGGTCGTGGGTTCGATCCCAGATGCCGACCATCTTCCTCTTTTACGACGCAACTTTTAAATTGCTAACTGTGAAGTAAAATAATCATACACTGTTTTATCTCCTACACTCTTTGACTCTTTTGAATATTTGTTACCTACGTAACTTCCTATAATAGAAGAATGACGATAGCTCATAGAGGCTCAAATTCAAACATTAGACTTTGAAACACTCTACTATAATGTTGACATAAAAAATTCAATACCTACATATATTATAGTTATTCACATTCGTCGTCTTTACAAAGTTTTTCTTTGCTTGCTTCCTTTCACATAATATAAGTAGGTACTTACTTACCCACTTAAATCACGGAATCGAAATTTTCGATAACTTAGGGCTAATTCATTATTGTATGTATCTATCTAGGTATAAATATTTTGAATTAAATTTTCCATGACCTTTTCCAAGGATAACTTTCTTATTAGAACAATTTTTTGACCCTTTTTAAGCCTCGTACTCACGATCACTCCAAATGGATTTCATCCGTTGTGACTGTTGGATGAATAAATGAAAGTTGATGTGAAACTTTTTTTTTTCAATAATTATAACCAAATTGAACTACGTATTTTGCTATTATTCAATTTAAAATAGTAACACGTGTACCCTGGTAGACGGATGATGACAACATTAGACGATTTTGGACAAAGTTTATTACACTGACAATTAATTAAAGTGAGGACTTGGAAAAGGTTCGCTCGAGTTTACCCATTGACGATCTGTTTGGAGTGATGGACGAATGGCTTGACGCGATTGAATTTTGGACTGATGAATATCCGACTCACTCTATCACTCCACATCATCCATTAGGTTTTTTCCGACTCACGGTTATTTTTGGAGCGACATCACTCCATTTGGACGCGATTGTGGCTGAAGCAGATGATCATGGATAGGTAGGCAGAAACCATCGTAATCTCAGCAAGGATAGAGCAGGTCAGTAAACCATATCTCTAATCTCAATCACATTTCTTCACCACTCTCTCTCATGTTGTCTAGCATTTGCAGGGACTCGCCATAAAAAGCAGTGGAGATAATATTATCAAACCTACGTCGGTAGATACTTTTTTTGATACCGACTTTCTTCACCCTGTAAGAATGCTAGGACTATAATTTGCGCTTACAGGGATGTAGCAAATAAACAAATCGTTTTCCCTCTCATTACCGTACGCCCCTCTTTATTTGAGATTAAAATAAATAGCTTCGGAAGAATTATTGGTATAAGAAGTAGAAGAAGAAATAATGGAGAGAGGGTGGGTTGGCAGGAAGAAGATAAATGACTTGGAAGATGTAGAAGGGATGGATGAGGAAGACGAAGGATAGGGAGATGGGAATGATAAAATATCATTCAGGACATCCCTCCTTTTTATTTTAAAGATGCTGTAAACATTCTTCAGAATGGAAGGGCTTTATTCAGAATGAACAGAATACACTAAAACATACTTACCTACTTTCATTAAACTTTTAACACTTTACATATCTACCTATACACACTGGCCAAAGATTAAACTCTGGCATCTACTAATAGGTAATGATAAGTGATCGACCAGTGCTCGAAATTCGATCATAACTAATTTAATTATAAGTATGAAAATTATTGAGGTTCCATTTTCCAAGACTTGGTGAACGCTATTTCACAATTTTCTTTCCTAAACAATTACTTACATGGATACTATTGGATACGTCAAATTTGAAATATTGATAGATATGTAGAATTTATTTTCTATTATTACAAACAATATTAATCTTTTCTCAATTTGACCACAAATAAACAAAATAATATAATATGCGTCGTAATATGTGGTTATAATATTATGAATCAGTTATTTCAAAACACCAAAACTCACCAATTTCTATATTAGATATCTATCTATATTGAATTTTCATCATCTGACTTATAAAAAAATGGCGTTGTTGTTGTTAGGAAGCTCATTCCATACTAACTTTAATATTACATTATTTCATATCATTTTCCATGTTATTCTGTTATCCGGAGCGGAGAAGAATCTAATAAACTAAACACGATACAAATCTGTTCAGCCGATCTCGAGTTATAAGTGTCTGCACTAACCAGACTTTCTTTAATATTACCTACTAGCCTTTTTACCCGTCCATAAAATTGTTGATAAAGTTTGTTGAGAAAAATGTGAATTACAGAACCTGATTTATGGATTAATAAAATATGGTACCTATAAAGTATGTCCCTAAGAGGGGTCAAAAAATGGAGAATTGATTGACTGATTGAGTTTATATTACCTGTAAGTCCGAGGATTTGAATTGGTAAATACGTAGATATAATTAGATAGTATGAGAAATTTGTAGAATTGCTGTGGAGGCAGCAAAGGTGAGTCATAAACATAGCATTTTTAACTATTTTCTATACCTTCCCAGTACATTTAGATAGAACACTTGATTTCTGTAAATGCTGTTGTTCTTCTGCAAAAATATAATTATGTACCTACAAAGCTTTATTTATTCTTAATATCAAATTTAACAGGTAGGTACATAATTATTTTAAGTGTTAAGACCTCTACCCGAGCCAGTGATTTTGTACCTGAAAATCTTTTGCATGAAAAATTGTCAGTATAGCCAGCAAGAAAATATTGCATAAAAAATTCCTATAAATATTCTGACCCATCTGGGAATTGGAACCAGAAATTTCTTACCAGAAGTGGGTGTTAATTATTTTGAGCATAGTAAAGAATTTTGTGGCCAAGGATTCGAACCTGCACCTCACATCCAGCCTTCGTGTGAATAGAAAAATCAGTGTAGATTGCTTATTAAAAATATAACACAGGAATAGGGTAATAATAAAAATTTCAAGTATACCACCAATTTATTAAATCCCTATGCCCCTAAGTGGGGCGTAAAGGGAGTTTGGATTTCAAAAATTAATTTTACTTACATTAATAAAACAATCAATACAATAATTGGTAAAGAAACACACTTTTATAATAAATAACTAAGGTATTTTGCAGTTGATAAACTTCTTAACAGGGTAAAACTTTTTAATAAATGATAATTTTGAGTATAAATATTTAGGTACTTCTAGAGAATTAGAACTCTCATAGGTGCTTAATATAAGTCATACCAAGAGTTGACAATTAATAAAAGATATACAAAACATGTAAATGTTATTGTTGTGAGAAAATATCTAGAAAATTTTGACACATTTTAAAATTCTGTAGACATTTTGGCATTGCATTCATTATAAGATATAATCCTAGGAATCTCAGCTCCATAGACGAATTATGGAAGGCATAAATGCAACGGGCCGTTGGCCCGGTGGTTAGCATCTTGGCAGATTGTTGAATTTGTCGATTACTCAAGGATTTCAATTTGACCACCTAAATAAGGAACGTTGTTAACATGAAGTCATCACACAAAGCCATTCGAAATAGCAAGAGAAGAAAGTCATAATCCAGTTGGTACTGGTCAAATGTTAAAAAAAAATGGCATTTTAAAATTGACCATAAATAACGGTGTAATGTTAAATATATCAGTCTGTAATAATATGAATTTTTTCGATGTTACAGGAAAAGAGGTCTGATTATAGAAACTTCAACTAAATTTCAACAAAAAAAAAACAGGTTTACAATAATAATAATTCTGAAATTAAAATAATAATATATCTAAACTAAATTAAAAAAAAATTAATAGTTTGGAATTTAGTTAACAATAATTGTCCTCCAATGCAATCACTTGTAAGTTAATGATGTTGCTAGGTTCTTTTAACAAATCTATGAATGCTCTTTTTAGTATTTACTTAATACACATAATCTGCAAATTAAATATACATAGGTAATCTTCATATTCATAAGAATAATATTAAAAAATTTTAAAAGTTTATAAGTAAATGACGTTTTAATCGGCCTGGTGTTGGTTATTTTAACATAATATCTATAAATATTTCTTCTTCCGATGGCGCTACAGCCTAATTCAGCCTTGGCTTCCAATACTGGACGCAGAGTCAACCTTGTCTCTACATCTGTCCTGATTTCGTGGGTCAAAAAGTTGCTCGGCATCCCTCCTGACCTCATTCTTTCATTGCAGCCTAGGTCTTCCAATTCGGCCGGATGTCCACCCATAATTCTCTTTGGTGCTCGCAATGATGGCATTATCTGCTCATGTCTGGCCCAGCGTAGTCCTTATCTATAATAATAAAACCGATATTAGGATGGGACTTTCTAAGGTTAGACAGGTATCTCAAAATTATCTTACGCATAATTTTAAAACAAATAAGAGATTACACTTTTTAAATAAAGTAATGGATATAACATGAGTTTAATAAAAAGAACATAAACAAATGTTGATATTGATAAGTTATTATTGAGAAGATTCAATACTTACTTGGAATTGATTTGTGTTCAAGCAAATTTATATTCATAATTCATCCCTTAGTCAAAATATTATCAGATATTGCTCTGCGGTCTCTGTGATTTGTTGCAATGAAATGACTGGCTCCTTCATTCTATCAGGAGATACTTATCTGCAACAAAAAAATAATGTGTGTTGACAAATGTTTTAAATTTGCTGCATTTAATGCCTATTTCTTTTTATAATTTACAATAAAACATTGGAAGGAATTTGGAATAATGTTCCACAGGTTGAAAATGTGAAACTTAAGAAGTAAGTGAGGTGATGTTTGTATCTGTATGATAATTATTTTTAGGTTATAAATTATATGTTTTTTGAAACTATAGGTTACATACCTGAAATCCAATATTAATCAATTTATATCTCAGTCCATCCATCAAACTCTACTGATTTAAATATTTTTCCAAGGAATGAATCAGTTTTGATGTCTATTTTCGACAAACCACTCACAATTTCACGCGTAAAAAATTTGACAGCTCGTGCGGAAGTACCATAGATGGAGATAGTGCATACAGTTCAGAAATAATTCATTATAAAATTGATTATATTGAAAATATGTTTTTTATTCATATAAATAATTAAAACCTTTTTTATTTAATAATTAATTATGACGTAGCAAAATTACTAATTAATTATAGACGACATTTTATTCCGCTATACATATTTTCTTTTGATAGTGTCTTTAAAACAAACCTTCATAAAAATATAATATGAAGTAGATGTCATTTACACACAAAATATAATATATAAATTGGTTAAGCAATATTATTATTTTATTTATTATTATGTAGAATCTTAGAAAACCCATCCTGGAAGAATGATTTGTGAAAAATACGCTGCTTTATTTTAATTAGGTAATAGTGCGCTGCCAAATCATAGATTTACTTATACATAGATTAATAGAATTCATAGTCAATGTCACTTGTCACTCATTGTTGATAAATATTGATATGTCAAAAAACATAAGAGAGCGATATAATGCTTCCAATTTTGAAAATATAAATACATAAATATGAGTTTGCTGCTCTAATAGATTTTTCGGTAGGTACCAAATGTTGTTTATTAAGATTATAATCCCTTCTTTGTAATTTTTAAGTATTGGCTCAGAAACATAAAAAAATATTGTCATTTTCTGTAACATTCTTTCCATCGCTTAGTATTTTATTTTTTTAGTTTAAGAATGCATGAATCACTTTGAAATGTTAACCAAATTGGAAACAAATGAGCTAAAACTTTCATACTCTTTTTCAAAATATATAAGCAATATGATTTATGCTAAACTATAAGATTTGATTTTAAATTCAACCATTAGTGCAAAGGGGTTAGTAAAGAAAAATAAACGTAAATATTTATTGACTGATGATTAATTTATTCATTTTCAGTGTCACAAACCTTGGTTGCTTTTATCTGTCATCAAATTGTGCTGTGACTGAGATACCTTTTGGTTTTTTTTGCGTCAAAACCTGTCAATCTTCACAGACTACATCCAACGATTGCAGTTTTGGTCTTTGAAGGATTCTTTATTCTACAGGATCATGTTTGAGATGTGTAAAGAGAATATGTTATTGACGGAAGAAACTACTATACTTTTTTAATATAATGCTTCTTGTCGTATTATGAAACA
Source organism: Mystacides longicornis (assembly GCA_963576905.1). Classification (NCBI taxonomy): domain Eukaryota; kingdom Metazoa; phylum Arthropoda; class Insecta; order Trichoptera; family Leptoceridae; genus Mystacides; species Mystacides longicornis. The sequence goes on along the minus strand of OY756431.1, from coordinate 8,197,670 downwards.
TACGTGAAGATTGTTATATTAACGCAATAAAATATTAATATATATTTAACATTGTTTTTAATTTATCTTCATACCTATTAATTAAGAATTTAGATAATTTTGTTATTATAATAGCAAATAAAGTGATCTTCGAATAAAGTGATATTCGATGATTCTATTTTTTACTATAATAAACATGCACACATACCTGACAAATCCATTATGATTTTGATAAACAGGAACGTCATTAGTTCCTGTCAGATTCGCTTTCTTTCAGAGTTCTGTTTTATCGACCAAATCTACTAAAGAATTTTTATACTCATTTCAATTTTCAAAAATCATTTTTACGATTAATATATTTAAATGTATTATGAATTTAATTTTATGTATCTTTATTATTTACCAACATTTAATATGATTTTATCAGGTACTTACTCATCTAATGGCCACGACAGATTTACACAAACTGCGGCCATAAATTTTTTAAAATGTGTCAATTTTCAAAATGGAGGATTTTTTTTTCCAAAATTTTTCATTAAATCTTTATTTATTGAGAATAATAAGATTTGATTAACATTTATATGTATAACGAATCAATCTCCAATTATTTTATTACATTTTCATACCGTAATACCAAGATTCCATTCAACGTTTACATGAGTAATTTTGTTTCCAAAAGATGGCTTTCTGTCTTTTTTGAAAATTTGTATGAAGATCCTAAAAAAATAAAGTTTTTTAAATAGCGCTTAATATATTAAAGTTAACGTTGCCAATTGTATCTTAGAACGTTCTCGAGCAAATTTCACCGCTCTGCGCAGATTCATATCTGACGTAGCATTTGTATTTTGAGCGTGATGCTCCGACATAACGGAAAGTATTGTCAAAGGCAAATAAAAAAACATTTCTGAATTATTATGTAGATAGATGTTAACAAATTTGAAAAAAGTACCTACCTACCATCAAAATTTTCGTCCATATCAATATTTTTAAAGCATTACCGCCATCTGTGGAAACATTGATCTATAGAATCTTTCTACCAAAATATCAATCTACCAGACATCTCCCTATTTCCCCAACAGATGGGGGTTGCAGTACCGTTGCTGAATCTGTTCCATACAAACTTATTAACTTAATTCTTTATTTTATATGATTTCTTATCCATTTATTCAACTTTTTATTAGTTAGGTATTCTGTTATCCGAAGCGGAGAAGAATCCAATAAATCAAACATCGGAAGAATCTGTTCAGCCGATCTCGAGTTAGAAGTGTTCGCACTAACCCGACTTTAATTTATATTAGAGATTACAGTAGTGTGCGTTATGTTTTTTTTTATTGATTTAATATACTTTTTATGCATAATTTATAAAAAATCTATTTCCATTGGCCACTCATTTTCTATATTATAAACCACCTATATAAATTTCATACTTCTCCGTCGCAATTTCCGTAAAAATGGTCACAAAGTTTTTGCTTCAAGTAGGTATTAATATAATTATAGATATTACAAACTTGTGGCCTTTTTCCTTTTTTTTCCGCCTCTTGGGAGGCTCGATGACCATCAGCTGTCTCTCCAGTAACTCTCGTTCGCTAGATCCCCGAGAACTCTCTTTGGCCAACTGTCATTCGGCAATAAGGTAATTATCATAATAATAGGTATGCCAAAAAAATGCTCGATGACAGTTTGTTGATCACGAAGATTGCTATTTGTACTCCCATAAGGGTACGAAACATCGCATACTGTAGTTTCTTCCTCTACGTCCAGAGGGAACATACCAATAACACACACAGGCCAATTTGTTTTGAATTTCATAAATTTTAATTGTCAACTTTGACAAAATTTTCTAATTCATAATTATTATTCTCACTTCATTTTTAAATTTTGTCGTCTTTATTTTCATCATTTTCTTTACAACAATCGTTGGAACACGAAGGTTTTATTTGCTAGAGGTAGTCACATTAACAAAAGGATACTTTTCTCATAAATGCTATCAAGGGTTGGACGAAAATTCTTTAGTTTCTTCTGGGGATCTCGGAGTGTGGGGTTACTCTCACCCCTTATCCAAGACCCTCCCACCTATATTACATTATATTATTTGTGGAAAAGTTTTAATTACACAAAGGCGTAGAGTCAGATATTTTTCCTCATCAATATTAAACGGTCTTAATACTACATATCTAGTGGAAATCCTGTTCAAACATTTGTTAAATAAATAAATAAAACTTTATTGCTCATAGGTAAGTACAGTGTGGTTACATAAAAAAAATTTGGACAGTCGAAAAGGCGAACTTATACCGAAGGATCTCTGCCACCCAACCCAGAAAAAGGCAAACCATACCTACTTACCTATCAAAAAAGTAAAAATTGACAAAACAATAGATAATTTATTTAAAAAATATATAATACATAAATATATCTAAAAAAATAAGAATATAAATATGTTTATATCTAATCATTAAATTAGATCGTATTTAGATTGTTTCAATTAACCTACTCCAACATTTTGTTTATCTGTGATAAAATTGAAAATAGAGTAGGTAATATTGTTTGTCTTTCTGTACATATCAACATTTCAAATTTTACGCTTCCATGTCACAGTTTTTGAAAGAAAATTTTGAAACGGTACTCTCTCACTCTTTTACTATGGAACCTTCATAATGTTCAAATATATAATTTAAATAAGAAGTTATGGTCGAATTACTAGCCCGGCGACCACTAGTATTTATAAAATCTGTCAATACTCATTATCCAATATAATTATTTAAAATTTCGCCACCACTGCACTCCAAAAAGTAGATTCGACTCAATTAAAATTTCCATTTCCTTCTGTCTTTCTTATAATATTCTTACATCAGCTCTTCACCATCTCTTTCTCACTCTCCGTCGTCCTCCATCAGCTACGAGTTTCTCCTGTTTTTATAACTCTTCCTTATCCTTCAGCTACGCTAAGCGGCAGATGTATTTGCGCCTTTTTTGTTCCGCATAAACTGGATTATAAAATGAGATATTTGTTTGTAATTTAACTAAGACATTATGCAGTGCTCACTCAAAGTTAACACAAATACATTATTAGACTCTTTCACACTTATAGTTCGCGTCAAAAAGGAAGATGAACCCACGACCTCCAGTATGAAAGTCGTCATCATTACCAACCACTTAGTAAAGTAAGGTACATTTTAGGGTCGGTACTCACTTGCGCCGCGACCGTGTATCGTTACATCAATTTTGTCAAAATGATGCATGTTTTCCCGCTCGCGTTCGCTTTTCGAATCACGTATACACTTGACCTTTCGATTAAATTGATTCAATGTCACACGTTCACGGCGCAAGTGAGTAGGTACTGGGCCTTGCAATTAAATAATTTTTTTTCTGGGATCGAACCCACGGCCTCCGCACGAAACAGTGCGAAAGCCGGCGTCGTAACCGCTAGACCACCAACCACTTCACAGCAATTGTATTTGCAATTTCTTTCATAAAACACAGTCGAAACATAAAAAAACTATGTAGGTACCTACCTACTCTTTGAAATTGGCGTCCGACTACAAACGAAGATTTTGTCAATGTAGAGTGCGGAAAGAGTATGGAACGTATGAACAATGATTTAAACCAAACAAAGACACCTATATTAAAAATATAAAAAATAGATAGGTAGTTAATTTTCTTCCTTCTCTACATGTCGAAAAATTTGATTGTAGTCGATCGCCGAATGCAATTTGTCTACGGCCCCTGATATGTCCAGAAATAGTCAAGCTTCGAAACTTCTTCTATTTTATAAGACCAAATAGGTTTTTTTTGTTCAATTATGTTTAGAAAAGTGTTCTTTAGCCCTTAGTCTTTCAATTGGATATGACAAAATATTCATTCAGTAAGTACTGTCGCAAATCCATCCAATGTAGGATATTTTTCTTAATTTTCTTGGTATCTTCAATGGATGATAGCCGGAGGGTGCTCCATAAAATCTAATAACAGTAATAATAATGTTACAAGAAAACTTCCAGAAGAAATTTCAGAAGAAGAACTAAGAAATAATATAAAAGGGATTCGGGTGTTGGCGGGCGGAAGGCAAGGAATGTCGAAATTATTTCGTCGGAAGTTAATACGACTGTATACTAATTTTGTCTTATTCACATCAAAATGATTGGTTTAATACAATAAAAACTCAAATTTAACACAGAGGCTCGTAACTGGATATAGAACATTATTTTCTATTTCTTACCAATGATCAAATCTAAGAACGTTCACAAGAAGATCAAAAAAGCTTGGAATATCAGAAAAGAGATTTAGCAACCTCTATTGCGCTTTGGTTATTTTCCGACAGGACTCTTATTCTAAGTTTCCATAACATTAAACTTTTTACGATGGCTTGAAGTAACAAAATTTTGTATGGACACGTGTATAGTGCCCCTACAGAATACTTCTGAAAGCTCGCCACAGCCCATACAAAGTTCCCGTGAGTTTCTCAGTTACGCTAGTGAGTAATATTATAGAATTATAGAAACAGTAGATTGATATCTATGTGATCCGGAAAAAATCAGTTTTCAAACTGCGTTGAATATTAGGTGGTTTTCATTTTTTTTTTATCATTCGATAGAATAGACTTTTTTTTCAATCTACTGGCGTTTTCAACAAATTTACTATTGTGACATTAAAATAATTCAATTTTAATCAGTCAACTCCTCAAAAATATATTTTTGGAATAAGATAGGTATACGAACATAATATGGTCATAACTACAGTGCTTGAGGTTTGAAAGCGTGAATCATAAAGAAGTCTATAGATAATCAAAATGCATGGAAGAACAATAAGTACCTAAGTCCTATCAACAAAATCCTAGGCTCTCTGTGCTAGTGCATGACTGATGAAGTCGGTCTGCTACGTATCTGATGCATATAATATGTACCATTGTCGCGAGACTCTCAGAGAAGGATCCTCAGTGGTCATGTATAACAAAGAATAATATCATTCGGCAGGTCCAGGCCCAGCTTGAAGCATGTAATGAAAAAGGACGCGATCCATCCATTGAGTATAAAGGAACAAGTTACACGTATGGTACCATGAAGACTGAGAATAGAAGAAAAGGGAAGATAAGAGATAATTATAAAACATATAGGTATAGAGTAGGTATGCCAGATGCCCGGACGACAGATGGGCCAAAAGAGTAGTGGAGTGGCAGCCTAGACAAGGCAAAAGAAATGTCGGCAGACCCCAGGCCAGATGGGCGGACGACATCGCAAAGATTGCAGGCCGCACATGGATGAGAGAGGTTCTGGACAGGAATGATTGGAAGGAGTGGGGGGGAGGCCTATGTTCAGCAATGGACGGAAATAGGCAGACGAAGAAGAAGAAAAAGGTATAGATACTTATTTACAAAATTGCAGAATTGTAATAACTACAGATATTAACACTCCCGAATACAGCTGGCAAGGGAGATAGGTAGGTATGTAAGGAAAAAAATAGTACAGCTGGCAAGGGAGATAGGTAGGTATGTAACGAAAAAAATAGTAAGATGGGAGTGAAAAAGAAGAAGAAAGAAGTGGGATGGGAAGAAAAGAGAAGACAAAGGTGTAGGAATAAAAAAAATTAACACGATAAATTCCAGATTGAAATGTTTGATTATCGAAAAAAAATTTGAATTTCTATAAAAAAAACTTTTAATATGAAAACATCCAATATGTACCATTGACTTTGTAACAATCATACATATATGCTGGTACCTACCTACTATAGGCATATTATAGAAAACTCCAACGAGAAAATAACTGATGAATGCGAGTGGAATTTATCCAAAATTGTTGAAATATTACTTAATTATTATCAAATGTACATCAAAACATAATATAAATTTTATTACAATATTTAGATTATATTCTCATAAAATATTCATGGGATTTCTTCTCATTCCGATGATAATGTATTTTAACAAAACACACACACACACACACACACACACCCTCACACACACACATACAGAAAGATAATATTCTTATTAAACAAATTCAGACAGAAAGTGAATTTTTAATCAGTCTGATCACACATTCCTCAATAAAATATGTTTGATTTTCCCTTTAATTAAATAATAATAATTTTTTTTTTTTTAAATAACTCCAGTTTTTTAACTAAATTTCTCACGCACACTCAGACTTCAACTGAAATGACAAGGTAAGAACCATACATACTATCAATCTTAGATAAGTTGTTTATAATTGGTGCAATTGTCAGAATGTGACCTTTAAACATCGTTGAATCAGTCGGAATTATTGCTTAAATATTATGTAATTTATCTCTTAATATAACTAAACAACATAGGGAGGCAACAAGAGCTCTCAATTGCGCTCGATCTTGCGCAACGTTAATGACCTCCTCCCACACCATGTCCAGATTCCTCAACTCTGCTTCGTATGAGAGGGTCTTCCTCGTCTCCGGGACCCTGATGGGAGGAAGAACAGCGCTCTCCTCGGCCAACTGTCATTCGGCATCCTTAACACATGTCCCAGCCAAGTCCATCTCCTCCACATAATAGTAGAGGTGATGGGCCCACGCTGGGTGCGCCGGCGTATAGCGTCGTTCGTGATGCGGTGGTACCATCTTATACCCAAAATTCTCCTGAGGCACTTCGTTTCGAATGCATACTTTTTGTGCATGGGCTTTGGTCAGGTGCCAGGACTCACACCCATACAGGAGAATGGGCAACACACACGCATCAAACAGTTAACATTTCGTCTCGACACTAAACGCCGACGCCTTCCATATTTTGGTCATGTTGTTAAAGGCGCCACTTGCCATACCGATACGTATCGGGAGCTCAGCCCCGAGGTCACCAGTGGTGGTAATGGTACAGTAGGTACCTACAGTACTTACATTTTATTAATAAAATACCTACTTTTCTATTATAATTATAAGTTATTGTGGTTCATGACCCCCCTCCCCTGGATCATGGAAATTTTGGAAATGGTATGTCGTGACCCCCCACCCCCTGGCGCCAATGCTGGATCCGCCCTTGGCAACAACATCACTTTAATAGTATACTATCCATCTAGCGAATTCCATATTTTATCCTAGTTTTGTCCTTAAACTGTCCACAATTGACTCAACCAGATAAATAAACAATTTATTGAGTCATAGTAATCACATCACTGAGTTTATTGCCTTGGGAAATTTCTTCAATCAACCGATATACCTATAGAATTCCCCAATGAAGATAGATATTCAATTAAATAAATAACTATATAGTAGATATAGGTAAACTTTCTCAACAAATTATTTTATAATCTTATAATGAGAAGGTAGGTATAAAACAAAAACTTTAAAACGTTTGTTAGAATTTTTATTGCTTTCTTTCATGAATATACTCATAAATAAAAATTAAATTAGGTAGGTATAAACTAAGTATAAATAGTTTTTTTTTTATAAATGAATCTGAGCTCACTCGAAGTGAACACAAAATACACTTTTGACATCTTTCACACTAAGCAAAGGCTTATTGTGTCGTGAAAGCGGAAATGGTTGGAATGGCCGGGATTCGAACCTACGACCTCCAATACGCTGTACGTACGAAAGCCGCCGATTGATACCACTGGACTACCAAACATAAAAAGTAAAACTGAAAAAAAAACTTACTCAACCATATAAAACATTAATAACTGTTTTTTTTTTTTATTCTTTTATGGCATATCAAATAACTGTTTTTCCTTCTGATAGAAAGGTCTTTACATTCCCAGGGTCAACATATTACAGTACCTATATACCTACATAACAGTAGTTGCCTTTTTGTGGAACACCTGAAACTTACCCTTTTACATGTGTAAATGTAGGTAGGTACCTTAGGTGGATGCGTTGTATTACTCCCCGGATGGTCTTTCTGAAACAAAAGTTCAATTTGTAACTTGGTACATACGATCATGAAATGGAACAATTAAGATCTATTTGCTACCCCTAGAAGTAGCTACTTAACTTATTTTTTTTATACTGTAAGTAAACAAATTGTTTTAATTTCTGACGCCTGAAAAATTGGCCTTTTACATCACGCATGAACAAATATTATTATTACATAAATATGGCATTACGTCACGTAGGGGACGATTTGTGCCAACTGGCAGCAAAGTAAGACACTCACAGACGGAAAATATAGTAGGTATATTTGACTGTCAATGTAATTGACCACACCTTGAATGACACTAGGCATATTGTATTGTTTCAGTTTTCTTTCTAGATATATTTTTATCCGTGTGTATGTTGGTGTGTATGTTCATACATCGATCGATTGTATTAAGGCAGCGATGCACATACCGCGGCCCGCAGCCAATTTTTCTGCGGCCCGCCGACGAATTAAAATATTGAAAAATCAAAAGAATATTTAAAATATACCTAAGTAAATAATGTTGTACGTTTACCTCACTGCCGTGCCGGGGAGACGCCAGAATTGCGCACTTACGATCGGAACTATTCGGGTAGAACGCAGGCGCAGGTCCTGCATGGTCACAGGTGATTGTTTTTGTTGTTGTTTATTGTTTAATTTTTTTCGTTTCTTGCGTGAAATGTTGACTGCGTTACTACGTACCTACCTATTCTATATACTCGTCGTACCAAGCACATCAATTTCGATATGGATAAGCCAAGAACTAGTAAAAACGTAAAGGGCACTTTCTCGGGCCCAACTCTGTGGAATGTCTTATAGGACGATATAATGGATATTAAGGTATGCGGGGGTGTTGGTTTGATCGGCTATGTCGACGATCTTACAGTGTCTGTAACTGCGACTACAAAAAAGAGCTCATTTGAAATCTAATACAGCTCTTCACGCTGTAGATCTGTGGATGAAAATAAATTACTTGTAAGTTGCCCTTGAGAAGGCCGAACCAGTTGTATTGATCAGTAGAACTATGGAAGGCATCCAGTTTTATATTGATGAAACTACTGCAAAACCGACGAACCACGTGACATACCTCGGAGTCATTATATACAGAAGACTCACAGAGAGGTCATGGCAAAGTGTGTGAAAAAGCTCAAAATACCAACAGAACAATACTATCAAGAGGTCCAAGCTCATGCAAAAGGAGGATACAGGCAATGTCCATGTACGCCGCACCAATTTGGGCTCACGCCATGGAAACTGCGAAATACAGACAAGATTGATCGTAGCACATAGAGAACTATGGCGTTGCGAGTGTGAAGCGCATACAGGACAGTGTCAGCAGGAACGGCGCTGGTGATTGCCGGTCTGGTGCCCATCGACCTGGTGGCGATAGAGTGAAAAATTCTGTACAACCAAAGAGGAGCCACAGAAGATACGGAGACCTAAGGGAGAGATAAAACGATCACCAGATGGCAAGAGCACTGGAAGTAATCAGCGAAGGGAAGATGGACTTACAGGCTGATACATCAAATTAAGCCCTGGCATGAGATACAACACGAACTTGTGACCTTCCGCATCACTCAGTGCTTGAACGGACACGGCGTTTTCTACAAACAGCATCAATGTCAGAGTCTGCAGGCTGCTTATACTGCAATGACCCTTCGGGTACTGCTGAGCATACCGTGTTCTCCTGCCCGAGGTGGGAGAAGAAACGGAGAGATATGGAACGAAGCCTGGAGATCCTGAGGCTGACTCCGGGAAATATGGTCTCGAAAAAAAATGCTGAAAGATCAGAGGAAGTGGTCAATTATTTGACAAAATTTATATGAAAGGCTAAGAGAGAAAAAAGAAAGGCGAAGACAATAATATGTGATAAGGCCCTAGAGCAGGGGTTGTCAGGAAGAAAGCGAGGAATTTTACCCGGTAAGAGTGTCCATGAAAGATCACCCCCCCCCCCCCCAAGTTAAAAAACGTAAGGTTAATTTAGTATTATTTTCCTTGGAGCGGCCCGTCCTTGGCTCATAATCTTCACAAGTGGCCCCTGCTCCCTATAAGTCTGTGCACCCCTGTATTAAGGTGTTGACACTCTCAAGTGCCTGAGGGCCTATTTTCATATAGTGTGATAAAATATCACACACTTTCAAAGTATGCGATATTTTAGCTATCACTTTTCTTTGTTTTGGTGTATCGATATCAGCTTTGCGTCGAAAAGCGTATTTTGGTATTTGTCGTCGATAATTATCTACTTATCACATTTTAACCGATAATTATCTATTGATATTTGTAGTAGATAACTGAGAAAAGTAAAATAAAAATAAATAAATGAATGAATGATTGAATGAATGATTGAATGAATGAATGCATGAATGAATGAATAAATAAATAAATAAAGGTATCATTTGCTTATGAAAAATTTCCGCCATTGCTTCCAATCCTTGCATGGGCCTCCTCCACATGCGTTGACTTTCAAGGCAATCTCCTGCCATCTCCTCTGCGCCTCCTTGTATGAGAATTTTTGGGTGATCTTTCCATCAATCAAGTCAAAAAAAAGTGATAACACTGATAACATATCGCATACTTTGAAAGTGTGCGATATTTTAACGCACGATATGAAAATAGGCCCCCGACGCAAAAAGTCGTAGACAGTGACATTCCATACAATGTGAGAGAAAATCCATAAAAATATCGCACATGATAAATTATCGCACGATATGAAAATAGGCCCCCAGAATGGCCTATGGATGAAAAATAACTAAATGTATAAAAATAAATATATTAAATATTTCAGTATGTATTATGTTATTTAGCATCATTTGGTTGCCAGATTGTGTTCTAAAAGTGCATTGGAAGGGCGGTGAATAATAATGCATGCGCATAAATCATGCATTTCTATTGCTTATCATTTTTGGCACAAGAAAGACTTTCTTTGTGAAACAGTAAGAACTGAGCTGTACAAACAGGACGTCCTCGATAATCGTTCATTCAAAATATTTCTTTACAATAATATATAACTTGTAAATATGGATAAAACCTTAGTTACCTATGGTCTAAATACGAAGTCCGAAGCTTTCACGATACACACAGAAGAGTTCTTTGACTGTTATGAATGTAGAAAAAAGTATTCATATTATGATAAATGTGTAGATATATTCTTAATTTTTATTGTAATTTTGTGTCTATTGATAGTTTTTTCATCATGTTGAACAATATTATCAAAAACTCTAAGTATAAATGGAGTTTCGGGATATTAAATGAAACAACGCTCTTAAGCCCATCATAGAGATCAAATAGTGAAACTAGCCTTTGAAAATATCCTACATACTTAATTAGTGTATATCAAATAGTACCTAACTTTACCAAAGAAAGAGGTACCTACTTAAACTCCTAACAAATTCTTACTGACCAAAATTTCCCCTTTGGTTAAGATACGTACTGTACCTAAGTTGCCTGTCATTTTGATAGACTGACGCGTTAAGAGGTAAACGCGCGATAAACCTACAATAATATATATTTTTTTCTTTTTTTAATACTAGGTACGAAAAAAAATATCAATGGTTGCAGTAAGTGAGTGGCTTAAGTATGTATGTCTTAAATTACCGTAAGCAAACCAAAAGCCGCTAATTTGCATACAATTATATATCTATCTAGCAGCAAATCCTGCCGGACGACAGGCATAGAAAAGCATCATAATCTTTTCAATATTTCAGTTAGGTACCTATATCAACTTGAGTGAGTCAGAATTAATTTGAATAGAGTATAGAAGTATGTAATACGAAAATGCGTAAGTGAAAACTGTAGTGTAGCGGAACAAATAAATTCGTGGTGTTGTGAAACATGAGGGAGACTGGCGAAGACTTTGCAACCCCCTCCCCATATCACCCCCGGATGTTAAAGAAAGAGATCGGTACTCTTCATGGGTATGAGCTAGACGGTATAAAATAATGTTAAATAATATTATTTAATTCCTGCTTCATTTTAACAAAATGTAGCAGGATTTATTTCAAACAAAGATTTTTTCAATTATTAATACATAGGTACAGGTATTAATAGATACATTTGAACGCTGAAGGAAGGTTCAAGTTATCAAGGGTCAAGATAAACTTTAATAATATTTCTTTACTTTTGGTCCAACAAGGAGGCTTTCTCTCAAGTGGTCGTCGACGTCGGAGGGACACAAGAAGATGAAGAATAAGTTGAAAGGAGAAAGTAGTTGTTGTTACTAGTGAAAGTATGTACAAATGAAGGAAGATTGACCAAATATTACATTTTTTTTCAATTTTACTTTTTCAAGGTACTTACTTATTTTGGTTGGTCTGAATATATCTACCGTAAGTAGGTACTTACCTACTACCTACATAACATTATTTAAAAAAACATCAAAGAACATTTTTGATACAAAGTTGGTATTTTTTTTTACAAATATTGACCTACCTATCTTTTACAAATATTTATTACCATACTTAAATGTTTATTAGGGATGTACCTACGCTTAATTTTGAACTGATGGAACCACAATATATTGGACTGTATTCTAATTCAGTGTTCCGCAAACGGTGTGCCGCGAAAAATTGAGACCCAAATATTGTCAGATGCTCGTTATTTAGATTTGTCTTCTGTGTTCAGAAGAAAAGAATGGGTGTTAAAACTTGTTTATCTGCCGGACACATTCGCTCATTTAAATGAGCTCAACAGAAAAATGGAAGGCAGGAATTCTAATATTTTAACGTCTCCTGAACAAAATTGAAAGCTGTGACGCTCTCAATGTTCTCAATGATGGTACCTTATGAAATGTTTCAACAAGAAAACATTGCCGGCATTGATAGGGAAATAGTTGGAGCTATTAGCAGAAAAAAAAATGAACTTTTACTTTCCAATGTGTGACCAGCAACCAATGGACTGGATCGGAAGAGCTGGCCATAATCCTAAGTATCTCTGCATTCAAAGCGTGCTGTTGAAATGCCATCACTATTTTGCCACAACATACCTACTAATGCGAATTGCGATTTTCAACTCTGGACTATTATTAAATCGAAAAAAAAAGAATGGCTGAGGACGATCAATGATTGGCTAGCCACATGGGTGTTTAGGGGAAGGAAAGGGGAATTGGGGGGGGGGGCACAAAAAACAAAACGTTACGGCGTGTTTCATGGGGGGGGGGGGGTGGATTTAAAAAAATCATTGAACACAAAAAGTTTGCGGAACACTGTTCTAATTCAACTGTATGCACACTCTGAGATCACGTTTATTACGTACACAATTAAGTCATTCAGGTCAAATGGTTCATATGTCTGACATAATAATATTATGTTAAGTTTATTCGATTTTTTCTTAATATTTCAAGATAATTTAGATGCCTATCTACAATAAAAAATTTCCACATAATTACTTACATAATAAGATATCGCTCCAAGCGTGTTTATAATAGATCCTACTTTATGTATAAAATCTTTATTATTGTGAGATGTTAATATTTAACAACATTTTGCCATATTTCCTCGCCTTCCCGCTAGACCCCCTCCCCATAGGCACAAAGAGCAGAGGCTCTTTTGTTACCATTGTTTATACCCCCCACAACCCCCCCAGAAGGCCCTTTGTTTTCTTATTTTATATCTAGTCTTAATACATCAGCTATTAAATTGTCTCACAGCGCAACACAACTCTTAAAACAAAAGCACATTTATTTGGTGTATTGTGAGGGGATAATGGCTAAAAAAGGAGCGAGACGATGTTATGAGATTCTGCTTTGAATGGAGACATCTGGGGGGTCTCTTGCCACTATCGGGGTAGCACCGGCACCTACTTTCACACCATAGGATACCCAAGTAATAAGTATCTATATATATTAATACGTGAAGGAAAAAGTACGTGACTATTTTTTTTTCGAAAATTGCGTGGACGGTGCCGTATGAAATTCACACACTCAAGTTTATGTAGAAAAAGAGTGGCGAATGCTAATATTTCTTTAAAAATAGATTAAATCGATAAAAAAAAAACATTACAAACACTACTGTATGTTACGTATTTGATACTCACACACACTTCCAAAGATTAGGTTCTTAATAGAGATGGCTGATAAATATTAGATAAATAAAAATAACGCCTATAACGTTATTAATATATAACGATCCCTATTTATAAATAATAGTTAGAACAAAATAATTGTCAGGTAATATTAAGCAAAAATAATAGCCTCCCCTATTATTAATATATAGGCAATATTAGCTATTAGGTGAATGAAAAATAAAACTGATTGAAATTGTGAAAACGACCTTTTCTTTTAGGAAAAGGTCATGTTTCCAGATAGGTAGGTACCAAAAATGTTCATTAAGGCTTTTAAAATAAAATAACTTTAAGCTTTTAAGATTAACGTTATTTTCAATTAACGAACTTGCTATAACGTTTTTTAATTTAAGCCGTTAGTCCCATCTCTACTTCAACAACTTAAGCTGAAATTATTAGCTTAAATCAATTCTATGGATTTTTGAAAATCTGAATTAAGCGGTGAAGATAGCTGTATCCCTAGTATAAGTTTTCGATGATCGAATATCGAAATGATCATCGAAATAACAATTCTCATATATTACGTGGAGTCCAATTCCTTTTACTTGGCCGTCAATTGAGACGGCACCGATATGATCGGTCAAGGTCAAACTAGGAAGGTCACAACACAGATTTATTTTGGATAAAAAACATAGTTCTTAAAAATAATTTCAAAAACAAAAAAGGGTACCTACCTAAATCCCACAAGGTAATCACTTCGCAATCGCGAATCACCATAAAATAAAAAAAATACCTACAAAATTCACTTTTTGTATACGGGTGTATAAAAAAAGAACTATTTTTTTTCGAATAAACTGTTGAAACTTAATCAACAAATCACATCTAGATTAAGTTGAAACACGTTTAAGTCAGAAGGTGAAATTTAAGTTTTGTGTAACGAGTTAAGTTGCTACTTATGCACATAGATCATTTTACTGAGAAAGAGTCAGAATCAGGAAAGTGTGGCGAGACGGTGAAATATAGTGGTGGGGGAGGTGTGTGCGCGCTTCTGAGATTTTTACGAGGTAATTTACGATGCAAGAATGACCTTATATTCCTCACAAGGCTTCATCTTCTCAGCTTAGAAACTAGGGTGTTGTCACCAAAATTATATATTAAAAAAACAAATATTTTTTTAAACTCGCATGTATGTAGGTACTAAATTATATAGTTTGACACGATCGACTCGATAACCACAAATTATACGACTTTTCTTATGGCATTGGCTGATCAGTGTTTTTGCCTCAAAATTCTTTATTAAATGCGGTCAAAATAAGTTTTAGTGAATATCTAACAACTATTTTTTTTAACCCTTTGCACTTGTTATCTAACAAGTAATGACTAACAATTCATTACTGATGTTCGATTTTTAAATGGAACAAACCACTACAGGCTTACGACCGTCTTCTACTGTAATTTCGAAGGCTGGCTTAGTGTGATCACTTTACGTTAACAACGTTCGCCATTAGGTGGTAATGTTTAAGTCTCCGAAACTCCTAATCATGAGAATTCTCAACATATTTAACATGTCGAAAAATCTCATGTATGCAACAAGTAGATATTAAATAATTAATGAAATAAAGAGATAAAAGTTGGAAATTATTGAGAACAAGAGAGCAACCAAATTTAAAGACTGCGACTGCTGTCATGTATTTGGCGCCAGGATATGACTATATCCATTTTTGTGAATGTCTCATCTTTATTGCCAATTGGCTTTGTTGGTGCGCAACGTTCTAATTATGTCTAGATTCTTGTGACCTTTTTTCAGGACAAGATCTTAACGAATATCTAATAACTAATGACTCTAACAATTCATTACTGATGTTCGATTTTTAAATGGAACAAACCACTACGGGCTTATGACCGTCTTCTACTGTTATTTCGAAGGCTGGTTTAAAACCATGTTCGTATTATTAACATTCAAATGTGACTTTATGGGTAGGCCGTATTTTAAATCGGAAACAAATATTGGTGTAATTCATATCTATAAAAGCCAAAAATGTTTCTATGGCAGAAAGACTCGGAAACCATCCAACCGATACGCCACAAACGGTTGACATTAGAAAGGTAGTAAAGCAAAGATGGTTTCAGAAAACACTATCCAGATATACATAAAACAAAAAAAATAAAACTATTATGTCCAACTTAGACACCATCCAACCAGGCGCGACGTAACTTACCTATTTACTTTTCGCAAACGAAATACCTTTTCAAGATTTTAATTATTGTCCTACGTTTTCTATATTTTTCAGTTCATTTATTTTCACGTAGACAACACCTCTTTCCCATTCTTCATAATGGCTACCCACAACTGTTATTGTACTAGCAACACTGAGGTTTAATCCGCGGTGGAAAGCGACACCTCGCTTATTTCACACAAAACTCGAGAACAAAACCAGGGAACTTGATTATCTACGTGCTAGTGGTGCATACTCTACCTTGGTACCTACTGGCTTATCAGAGGGTTTCGTACTTACAAACAGGTAGGTAACATAATATAGTGATGCAATGTATTTGTTTACTAGGAAAACTGTCGTAAGCCCGTTAAGCGCATGGTTTAAGGATTGATAATCATCGTTTTAATGTAGGTAGGTACCTACTAGTGTTAAAGACATAGAGAATATTTTTATTTATTAGCAATATATTTATAACTTGCAACCCCACCTGTCATGTGTGGTGGGGAACCTACGAATTAATGTTTCAATTTTTATATGTATGTAGGTATAATGATTTCAGTGTCAAATAAAACGTGTTCTTGACTGGAAGCATCCCTATATTTCATTTATTACTAGTAATTGTTAAGAATGTTTGAATGAGAGATAATTTCGAGCCTCGGTAGCTTTGTGGCGTAGGCGCTGACATCTGATCAAGAGTTTTCAGTTCGTTTCCCGGTCGATCCCGGTTTTTTTTTTCGTTGAGTCGTTACCTTCTTCGCCGACTGTTCTGACACCTAATGTTTTTAGTTGCTCTCTTGTTCTCAATAATTTCCAACTTTCATCTCTATATTTTTAATTAATTATTGAATTTCTACTTGTTGTATACCTACATGAGATTGTTCGACATGTTGAACATGTCGAGAATTCTCATGATTAGGAGTTTTAGAGACTTAAATATTACCACCTAATGGCGAAGGTCGTTAACGTAAAGTGATCACACTAAGCCAGCCTTCGAAATAACAGTAGAAGACGGCCGTGAGCCCGTAGTGGTTTGTTCCATTTAAAAATCGAACATCAGTAATGGATTGTTAGTCATTATTAGTTGTTATACCTACATTCCGCTATGTATATATATAATAGTGTCATTTTAAGAGGAATCACTGTTCTTGTTATAATCAGAGTAGTCTTTTCAATGTATCCGACAATCAATCAAATCAAAACTTCCTTTTTGACCCCACTTAGGGGCATAGGGAGGCAACAAGAGACTTTTACCGCGGTGCGTGTCTTTAATGACCGACAATACCTACATCAATTTATCAACCAAGTACCTACATAAAATATGTTTAAAAACAAACGATACAGGAAGAAATGGTGTAAGAAAGGCGTATCATTTTTGTAAGGTGTCACGTCACACCGAGATGCGTGACAGGAAAGTAGAAAGGGCTTTTAAGAAACATGTTAATCCTTGGCAAATATTAAAGAATTTCACAACAAATGCGTCGCGAACACTGCTCAGCCCTTTCACCAGTGGCGTAACTCAGGGCTGACAAAATGTTTCGGGCCCCAGACCCGAGAGGGCCCCTGAGCTAAGAGGCCATGAACTTAGGAAGTACGTAAGTACTTTTTTCACTACTCAAAATCAATTCTAGAACAAATTCAATGTCTCATTAAGATTTCATCACATTCAAAACGCTTTATTTTTGTTGCGGTACATTGGTTTAGCGGGAGAGCTAGTGAATGGAATTCGTTTATTGAATCACAATTGTCATTTGTTTATTAAATATAAATTGTGACGATTTTTACTTGGAAGCCCCATCCAAACATTTGCCACGGGTCCTAGATGTTACATAGTTACGCCACTGCCTTTCACACCGCTATGGTACACCGCAGTGTTATTAGGTGTAATACACTAGCAAACGATGCCGGGAGACGTCTGCTTGATTAAACTTTTTTTATATAGGTACCTACCTAATATTTTTTTTATATCTGTGTCCACACAGTACCTAAACACAAATACACTCTTGACACAGAAATCTAAGTACTAAAAACTTGTGTTGCGAAAGATGAAGTTGGTCGGCACCCGGGTTCGAATCCAATAATTCCAGTACGACGTATAGCAAATTGCACAAATTAAACAATTATTGCGGCAAAAATGCATCTAATGAAACATTAAGGTATAGGTACTAAAATTGAAATAAAATAAGTTTTTGTTTTTATTCATTATTCGGGCGCAATCGACCTTAAAAAAATTTGTCGAAAGATCCAATTTGAATGATAAAGATAATAGATAATATAGTTAGGTACTAGCTCTGTAAAACACCTATGCGGGAGATACTTACTTATGTGGTACACTTTCTGTGGGGCTAGTAGATACAAGTCATATCGAAATCTAATTGCATGCAAATAAGCGCTTACTTGCGTGCAATCAGTGTTCTTAAATCAAACGATCGAATCATTCGGTCATTTTAGTATGAAAATTTTTCGAAACTCTTTCGACAATCGTTTCGATATTCGATCATCGAAAACTTATACTAGGGCTACAGTATTCTGTTGGTGTCTAGCATATAAATAAGTGAAAAGCAGCATTCATAAATTGCAACTTATTGAAAATTGATTCTCGTCTGATACTTAATCAATTAACCTACATTTAACACCACCTTTTTGCATGAATATAAACATAAAATTGGATAATCAGTTAATAACTGTAGGTCCGTAATCGTCCAACAGATGTCGCTAACCTAAAACTCAATTGGAAAATAACTTCATATAGGAATACTCCAAAAGTATCATTCCACCAATAGACAATTGAAAGACATATAGATTTTCTCATTTTTTTTTTTAATTATTGACAAGAAAAATTTGTACAGGGATTTTAAATAGAAAGATGCCTAAGCCCTTACGGGATTTTTGGCCGTTTTGATTTACTCGGCGAGCGAACTAGAAATTTCGAGTGTTAAAAGATTTGTATCAGCTGTATGTAATGTTTGTTTGAGCGAATGACCCATTAGATCTGTGTTGAGCCGATAACTCGCACCGTACCTAAGTTTTATGCCACGGATATCCCGTTAAATCGGCTCAAACTTTTCTAGTCATCGGCTTAGCACAGATCCAACGTACTTATCATATAGATTTCGTACTCATATTGACCCGTAAGATCTGTAGATCCACGGTACGATTTGAAATGACCCGAATCCTTGACCTTGATAAACACACTTTAAAACTTTTGTTTGCTCATCAAGCAAATGTCAAAATCAACAATTAATTCTCTCGATTTGCAAAAAACTGATGTCAAATTTATTTTATCGAATCGCATTCTTTAGCAGGCTTTGTTCTAAGGTAGGTACTTAAAGCGAGTACCCGCACGGAGCCTCACTGGGATATCATCCTACGTGCGAATTTTCTTTTATTACTTTCACACCATTAATTTTAAATAAAATAATCTTAAAGATCCACCTACGTGACATCTTTGCGAAGATGAATTTTCTTCATTCATAAAATCGTTATTACTTATATTAATTTTATTTACCTACTTTTACATTATTTTATCCTCAATAACAGCTGACATTGATGGATGTATGTATATTATCTAGGTGCAGTATGGTAGGTATTTTGTGTAAAGTTTTAGCATTTTGTGGTATTTTATATTTTTTTGGTATGTTTCGGTTGAAACCCTGAAATAATTGTTTTTTTTTTTAATAAGAAACACCCCTATAATAAGATACTGATTTATTTTATGACGTTAAACTGGGAGCATCACCGTCAACACACGACAAATTTCGTCTGATGTAGATAGGCATCTACCTAATAAGTACATAGGTATTATTTTGGAAACCAAAATATTGTTTAGGAAACGAAAATATATAGACATAGGAATACGTATCATTTATCTATAAAACACTTTTTATAATGTAAAACACCATACAATTTCATTCCGTCAATGAACGATAGTGTGTTTGTACAAACATTCATCTCTTTTCATTCTTTATTTATTTATTTTATTTATTTCTTTATTCATAAGTTAACAATATTACAGTGATAACATACAACAAATGGAAATGCTGCCAAAAAGGCCAAGTCTGTTCTAGGGCAAACATCTTAACAGTTCATAAAAAAGAATATTCAATGGAACATACAAACACGAACCACAGCACAACCACCAACTCAACTACGTACAGTCCACAAACAAAATTATAATATAATAATATAATATTTCATGAGATATCAGACAATGATTTGAAGATATTATTAACAAAGTAAATAAGCCTTAACGGAGAAGAAGTGAACATGTGTTACGGATGCTTAATGACAGTCGGGCGAGGAGAGCGATGTTCTTTCTCCCATCAGGATCTCGAAGACGAGAAAGACCCTCTCGTACTGTTTGCTCCTTCGAAGTAGAGCTAAGGGATTTGGACGTGGTGTGAAAGGAGGTCATAAACATTGAGCAAGTTCGAGCACAATGGAGAGTTCTTGTTGCCTCCCTATGTCTCTATGTATGTGGGGTCTAAAGGAAGATTAATTGATTGATCTTCCTTTAGCCTTAGCAAAGGCAGTATATTATTATTTGTGAGAACGCATTTGAATATCTTAATGCTCACTCTAAAAATTAAAAGACGTATGCATTTTGTATTAGGTACTTGATTATAATAATATCACTAACTAAAACACGTAGGAAACTGCTTACAAACAGTGTTTTTTTAGTACAAAATAAAAATGAACCTTTAAAAAATATACAGCAATTAGGTAGGTGGGTATAAAGAAAACAAACAATTGGAAGTATAGAAAACAATACTTGAAAGCTAGCTCGCTTTCTCTATCGATCATCACAAAACACAACAAGAACGAAAGAGACAAAATATAAAGCAATAACAACATCGTATCTTCCCCTTTTCTCATTAGAAAAAAAAAGTTCAAAAACAAAATAATAAAAATTCATCCAATGGGAGCAGATCGGCCCCTACTTAGGAAAAAGAAAGAAAGAGAGAGACAGAGAAAAATATAATAGATACACAAACAGAGGGGTTGGAGATTTCAATTCCCCTTTCCGTTTTGGGGGAGGCAAGGTGAGTGGGGATCAGTTAAAGGGAATTATTATTATATATGTATTTTTAAAAGAAGCAAAAGATGCAACTGAAAGGGATTGGGGATAATAACCGAACACGGAGCATCTGAGAAACACGCCACTCTCTCTAATGGAGGAGGGTGGAATGGGTGGTGAGTATTTCAGAGCGGGTGGGATACATAAAAAGAGTCTACAGTGATGAATAATATTTTATAACGTCTTATGTATGTAGGTGTATAGGTACTATAGGTAGGTATATCGTTATAAAAACGTAGCGTTGTTCTGTTTTTGTACTTATTCCGTGCCGTTTTAAAAAATGGATGCTAATCCTATCATCTATTTTATAGCAACATCGAAAATTTACATCGAATCTATTATTTTTATTAAGTCATGATGGTTGATGAATTTTTTGTTCGGATGAGCTTTGCATGAGTTTTGGTTGAAATATTTTAGCTTCTATCTATTTATTTATTCCATAACATATATTTTACACGGACGACAACAACAACACTTAAAACCAACAGACGTAATACAAAAAATGAAATAAATGTTGCTGAGACAAAAATCATCATAGGTAATAAAACAATATCACTTAGGTGGTATGGCAGAACTTTTGTAATTATTATTGTATGTTTTAAGATTTGTTGCAGTTCAAGCTTGTTGCATATGCCGTAGTATAGATCTCTTGAATTTCTGCTGTGATGAGTCATATAAGTTAATGTCTCCGAAAAAAGAATCAAAATTTGCGCATGCTCTTTGAAGAAATGAATTTTGAGCATAGTTTGTAGTACGTCTAGGCATACGGAACGTGGAAGGTGATCTTGTGGATCTACATAGCTGGACAGTTAAAATATATTTCACCAAGAAGATCGCCGAGTCAAAAAAGTAGGTACGTCGGTTTTCAAGTGTCATTAATTTGTGGTAACGTGTAAATTTTGAAGGTAAGGTACATCCTTATGAGTAATAGGATGTTTTTCGTTGACTTCGTAGAAAAATTATAAACTAATCAAAAACTTGCGATTTTTCTACGGTGTAGTTTAAATCCCTGCGTGTTATGACAATGCCGAAAAGGGGTTTTGTATTTAGTATAATATTCCTGGGGAGAGTGGGGTAAGATGTCACCCCCGCTCCTCCCTTATCATAATAAAACAGGAGGAAAATAATAAATTACTGCAATTATTTTTCATATTATTATTATTTTATACGAATTTATATTAATAATTACTTATCCTTTCAAAGAATTGCGTTGAATGTTGCATCATTTATTTTTATTAAAAAAAAAATGACAAAGTTTCAATTTTATATCTACATAAGAATATAATCTTTTTGGTTTCCAATTACTTTATTGCTGCAAAAGCTCCGTTTTTTCAGTTGCTAGCCTCAGAAGCTATATTTTTTTTTATATAAAATAGTGAAATAATTTATTTTTAATTAATATATCCCACCCACTTAAATTATGTGCCACTTATGTACCTTCTTAATTTAATATACATAAATATATCCCAGCAATAGCAATACAACAAATAAGCATGTGATATAATGTTAGATAACACCTATTGTTTTACAATTATTGTCCAATGTCCAATTCAAAGCGTTTAGAGTGACAACTAGGGAATCCAATCCCGCATCAAATTCACGATCCCGCAAGCTTGCGGGATTGTTGACCTCAATCCCGCGGATCCCGCGGGATTTGCGGGATCAGCGGGATTGACATTTCTTTGTTTGAAGTAGGTTATTATTATTAAGAAAACAATGAATAAAAATAAGTATGCATTTTTTTAATTATTAGAAGTGTTAGCAATTGAAAATAATGACATTTTAGAGGTAGGTATAAAAAATCCGCTTATTTTAAGGAACGATATAATACAACATTTGAACGTTTAAGCTTTTAACATTGTGATTCGTATTGACAAATGAACACATTTATTGATTTAAGAGGCACAAAAACTAATGATTTTTTCTGATAATACTTCCGAAGAAATCATAAAGTGTCTAAACGTTGTAGACGGAATTGACTTTACATAATTGTAAGCAGTTTCCAAGAGGTGAGCGTTATAACGAAAGCTGATAAAAATATTCGATAAATAAAAATAACTTATTCTCCTTATTCTTATTAAACGATATTTGTAAATATATCAGTGTTATGACTTTACTGAATGACTTTTTTTAGCGAAATTATACCTTACCGCCAACGGACATCAAATTTTCGGAATTATTTTTTTTTTGTAGGAAAGTCTTTCCGGATACAAATGAAATAAATAAGCTTTAAGCCTTTAAAAATAACGTTATTTAAAATTTATGAAACTGCTATAAAGTTTATGAATTTAAGCCGCTATTCCCACCTCTACAACATCCAAGTGCTTTGCTCTATTCCCTCCACATCAGAATTATCTCGAGTGGGTACGGATACAGGCACAACAGGTCTAGACTCAGCTATCATTCGGTACGGAGACTACGTTCTCATTCATTTTCTAGTGTAAGCGAAGGATCGTCATTTAACAGATTCGTTAAAGGTATGTCTTTTTCATTATCGTTGATGTCGTTGTCATCAACTTGCTGGTGTTCAGTTTCTTGTTGCACCCGCGCGTCTGACAGCATCCTCTCTATTCAACACACACATTTCAATTCTTACTTTGCTCAGATAAAAGAATGGATCGTCCACCACATTAGTGGATCCTGAATCTTTTACTCGATACTTTTATGGCAGTCATTGATGTATTTAATAACTTAATCCACGATCGCTCCCAGTGTGGAGCATGTGGACGCCACGAAGTTCCTCCAAGCCTCTCTATTTTGCGCCAGTTGCACAGCTCCATCTCAGCTCAGTCCAGCATCTCGTAGAACCGCAGTGAATGCCCGCATCGTTGTTAATTTCGGCCTTCCTAGCCTTCTTGTCCTATCCGGATTATAGTAAAGACTTGCATATTCAAGACTCTCGGAGAACATGGCCAAGTCAGCTCAATTTGCGATTCTGGATCACTGAGGTGATTCGCTGTTGTGACATAGTGGTACCATCTAATCCCCAAAATCTGTCGCAGAAATCTATTCTTAACACTAAGGATCTTCTTCTGTTAAGGCTTCGACAAATGCCAGGATTCACAACCATATAACGGCCATTGATGTACGGCGTTCTTTTATCCGACGAGATAGCGACACTATAAGTCCCTGGCTTATCCTGGTATTTTGTCGATCAATTTGGTTTCTGTATTAACTAACATTGCAGCACGCAGTAACCTTCTTTGACAATTTACTACCTTCGATACTGAATCCCCTACCGTGGTAAAATCCCTAGCCATAGATATTCAAATGACATTGATTTTGTTCCGTTCCGATACAGGATTCACAAAACACAAAATATAAATTCAAAACTTACTTAGTTGTAACTTAAAAACTGAAAGTATAATTATTTTCCATAAGAATTTCAAAGGAAAAGTCCCGTTTTTCCATCGAAAGTTGATAAACATTCCATTAATGAAGTTATACAGGATCTAATAAATAATCAGAACTTCATCTGAGCCCATTCTTATTGTTTATTATTTTTTCCTTTTCAGTCCCGCAAACGTGCGGGATCCCGCGTGAGAAATCCCGAATTTTTGATCCCGCAAAAAAGGTGCGGGATCCCGCATTTGCGGGATCCGCGGTTTGCGGGATTGGATTCCCTAGTGACAACCTTAATCATGCTGTTCAAAAATGCAATAAATAATTAAAAATATTAATATTCGAAAGATAGGATTAAAAAATATACAAAATAATGCTACTGAGGGAATCACGCTTCTAAAAAAATGTTTTTTTCTAAATTTTCCACAAAACAAGAAAATATATAAATCAAACCAAATGTAAAGAGTATAACGGTATAGCGTTGGTATTTGTTATTCAAACGTAATCAAAGAAAAAATAATTACATGTTGTAGTTCAAATGTTATATTAAAAATTTCAATTGATTTTTTATAAAATGCCTTATTTTTCTGAAAAGAACCTCAGAAAAAGAAAAAAAACTGTCCCTTTTATCACAATATCAAACCCTCCTCTGTTACCCATTATTATTTTTAATGTGTACGCACTTTGCATCTCCTTACAACACCCACAGACCATTATTACCCCATTCCCCCCTCTGGTAACGTTCTAGGAGACAACACTCTTTTCAAACCACCCCAGGCATTCCGAGACCCATTATTATTTTTGGGGCAACTTTTCTAGAAGCAAATATACTCTACAGGCAAATATATCATGCTATATCTATACTGCTACCCGTCTTTATATCCAAATGTTAGATATTTCTGTAGATATTGGTAGATATTGTGTAGCTTTTAGTGGTGTTAGAATCGACATCGAATCATCGTAATTTTTCTAATATAGATCGTTAGGTATAAATGCTATTCTCTGAATTTGAGTTCCTGGATTAAATTTACAAGCAAAGGAAATTCCAATGAACGGAAAACTTACATTTTTTGAGACATCATGAAGTTTTCCCACCTTTATTAACATTAAGATCGCAAACAAAAAAAGTACGTACACACACAATCACCAATGCTCCAATAACCGGCGTCTGTAATAAAAGAAATATTTGAAATTGAAGGTTCCTAACAATGTCTAGATTGTCTAGTTGCAAAACTATCAAAATCAACTATTCTTCATTTTGTGTATATTTTATATTATGCCTACATTAAAAAAATAAATAGGATTCCATAAAATACACAAACCAAGATAGGTGTACCTATACTTAACCACTTTTTAAATAATAAAATAATCTACATTGTAAAACTATTACATCGAACAATAATAATATGTACTAAGTAAATAATCGAAAGGAAATTTACATCCCTAAAAACACCTTCGTTTATACTAGGTATAATCACCAACATGGTAAAAAGGGTGTCGTGTGGAGGCACGCCAATGGCTGCGATAAAGAGGACGAGATAAAAGAAAGAAGAACAAGTATTAGAAGAAGAAGAAGAACAAGAAGGATTAATGGGAAGTGTCTGTGGAATCTAAATATTATAATGGCCTTTTAAAACTTGGAATTGGAATAATAAGCGAATAAAATGGAATGTCCCAACGTAAGGTAGATACACCATCCAGAATGATAAGATCTATGGAACCGCGGTGATAGTGGGTGGAAAGTTGGTAAAACTGTGTGTACCTATAACCATTATAGGGACATAATATTTTATTAGGTTGCCTTCATGATTTTGATTTCCGATATTTTTATCCAATCCAATCCAAACTCCCTTTACGCCCACACAGGGGCATAGGGAGGCAACAAGAGCTCTCCATTGCGCTCGATCTTGCGCAATGTTTATGACCTCCTCCCACACCATGTCCCAAATCCTCAGCTCTGCTTCGAAGGAGCGGAACACAGTATGAGAGGTTCTTCCTCGTCTTCGGGACCCTGATGGGAGGAAGAACAGATAGTAGGTATGTACATGAACGGGTTAGATAAAACTTTAGTCTTTTATACGTATAAAGTATAAAAGTCGATAGAAATAGCGCAAAAATGGTTTAATGATTTTCAACATTATTTTTGTTGAAATGACATATGGCAATACTAAGGTCGGTAATACAGTGGACTGTTATTCCACTGGCTTCCTGTTGACAGCGTGTATCGTTTCTAAGCTACCAATAAAATATCCACGTGTTGCTCTATTAGTTGTGTATTTACCAGTTACAACCTAAAGGATCACCATAATTTCCATCAATTTTCAAAACGTTTCTTATGATAAAATGCAGTGACAAAATGGTTAAACGAATACACAAATAATTTGCCGTAATCTGTATTAAGCAAAAACTTTGTGACCATTGTTACGAAAATTGCGGGGACGGAGGAGTATGAAATATCCCACACTTATAGTTTATATAGAGAAGGAGTGGTGAATGCCATTATATTTTTTTTTTAATTATGCATGCCTAAAAAAATTTATTACAAACACTAAGTACTTTAATGTTATGTATTTGATACTCACACTAACTCTGATGTATTTGACATTGACACATACGCTTATATTCTTGTATTTATCTGTGTTCAAATTGAGATTGTTTGTCCGTAATAATAATAGAAAAAACTTTGTACATATCAACATTTCAAATTTGGCGTATTGTTTTTTAAAGAAAACTTTGAGTTTAGCGCTCGTTCAATCACTGACAATGAAACCTTAATAGGTAATGTTGAATCTTATAATTTAAATAACTTATGTTCGAATTTCGAGCACTGGTCGACCACTAGTTTTTGTTAAAAAAAAAGCGTCCGCAAATCTATCCACCTTAGAGTAAGAACCATGTATGTATAGGTACATAGGTACATACCTATATCTTATCTTTATACCATAAAAGTTATTGTATAATAATTTTCTACGTGTTTCAAAGAGCGTCTTATAAACCCTTTAGTAAGTAGGTACCAAGACACATACATAAATTATTTATAGGTGAATAAAAACTGAATAATATATCAGAGAAGTTTGTAGACGTAAAAACCAACCCTCCCGTATTATTATGAATTTTATATTCTTTTTAAAAATCAATAAAACTGTTTTTATTATTTCATAAGGTACGGTACTAAACCTGTATTGGCCTGTATTCAATTTTACATGGCACATTACGAGGCGTTCGGCTTATTTCTTGACAGTAAATGTAAGTTTATTTTGATTACATACTGCCAAATTTATTTTTATCATCAACATCAATGATATCCACCAATTAGATCGTCTCATTTTATAATACCGAGTGGCCCAGAAACTACGCAAACTACTTTTAAACAAATTTTAGATAGGTAAGATGCCGTAAAGATAACTTTATAAAATTCACAGAGTGCATAGTTTAATAAATTAGTAAGTTTTGATAATAGATAGAAGAAGAAAAATTGTTCGTAAGTAATAAAAGATTTCCTCTTAATCGTACTTTCTGGCACACCCTGTTAATGCAGATGACATGACATAAAGTATATCAAAAGATATCCTATATTAATATCAAAGATGTGTAAAAAGTTTATGAATATAAAAGGGGCAAAAGTGAAACTATGTAGGTACATGTGTTATTTTTACAAAGTGGGCTGACAATATCTTAAGCTTTATTAAGTACCTAGCTATTTATATTTATTTTCAAACAATTATAAATTACTCTAAACATTATCACCTATCAACTAGGCATATACCTAAACTCACTAGGCAGGAATAATTTGTATGGAAAAGCAAAATTGTTATTTTTCTATTTTCCTCGCAATTTTCCATATTTTTGCACCATGTGAAAATACCATGAACTCATTCGAATATTTCAGAAACAAAATAAGCTAAATTGGTTAACCCGTTCTAGAGTTTAAGCCAGCCACAAGCACAGCTTATCATCTTTTTATAGAATAAAAAATGCATTTCATAACCAAGTGACAATAAGTGACTGATTTCGGAACTGTCTGTGAACGAGACGAGTTCCATTTAATACTTATTAAGCTGGGCTAGAAGAAAAATGGTCAAGTAAAATTGAATATTGCGTAAAAAACACTTAAAAAACTCCGTTTTGAAGGGAGAATGTCAGGAAAGTTTCGCCAACTTGAGTCCCTATCTCTCTTTCACTCCACCCTCCTCCCCTACCTTGCGTCGATACCTCCCTCGGCAAGGGGTGGCAGCGTCGTTGGACTGCTGTTGAATGTAGCGCGGGGTTCTTTTTGGGGAGATTTTTTAATTGCCTTCCAGAGGGGACCTTTAAGATACTCCACCCACTCGGAATTAAACTGATGATAATAATCATTAAGTAGGCGATCCCACTTCCTTCATTTCATTTCTTGAAGGATGTAAGGTAATTAACTTGGTGGGCGGCAGAGTGTCTCTCTTCAAGGTATCCAGAAATAATTATTTATACCGAATAATTTGAAAAAAAATCATAAGTATAGGAAGGAGCTTCGAAAGCTTTATTTATATAGAAGAAGTAACAGAAAGGAACCTACATCGGATAACAAAGGTGTTTTATGCCTACATTGAAGATAAGTCAATTATCTGTTAGGTAGGTATTTGATAATGAAGACGATTCGATTCGTTCATGTTTGAAAAATATATTTTGTTATTGAACTATTCATATAAAAGACACGTTTCATTTTTATTTGAAATTTCGTTCAAAATCTTCTTACGATAATTCTTTCCTAGGAATCTCCTTACGGTATAACCTCACAACATATGTATTAATCAAACATAAATTACCTCATTTTATTCACTTTTCGCATTCCAACTTATAATCAAACTATAATCACTTCTCTTAATTCAATTTCTGCGTTTTAATTTATACAAAAAATACACTTAAATGTTAAAAAAAATACTTCTTAAATTCTATAAATAATCTTTGTACCTACCGGTGTTTTGAAACTCAATGGTTGTCAGGTAAATAAAATTTGTATGTTTATGGGATTTTCATAGATGGCGTTGTTGTTAGGAAGTCCGTTCCATACTAACTTTAATTAACAGGTATCTACTAACCTGACGAAGAAGACGTTCGGTCTTCGAAAACCGGTTAGCTTAATGAATATTGTGGAAAAAACTAAATATTTTGTTTTTTTTTTCAAATAAGTTCGATGTATGTCCCAACAAGTACCTACAATCGAAAGGATAAATTATTATTAAGTAACTTATATTTTTTCTTATGCATTTTTTTTTCAACTTTTTAATAGTTATTTTAATAGTTATGCTCCGGTAGAAGCGGAGAAGAATACAATAAACCAAAATTTTAAAAATTTGTTCAGCCGATCTCGAGTGCGAACGCACTATCTAGCACCATCACCCAAAACATAGAAGATATTATTATTCAGAATCTACTGTTCCGAACTTTTAGTCAAAAGATACTGGTTGATCAAAACTTTTCTTTTATCTACGAAGGAATTAGGTAATATTATAACCTTCAATTTAAAGTCTGTTTTTTTAATTTAATATGAATATGTTTTTTTATTTATTTTTTTCTTTAGGTACTATATAATGTAGAGTGACAAATAATTATGCAGGTAGGTATATAAAAACAGAATATGTATCTTTTTTTTATCCATATACGTTATTTTACATATACTGTGATGAATTTAACTAAAAATAAATAACAGACACACGAAAATGAATTAGATCTAACTTGAAAAAGAAACAAACACAACAAGAACTTCGAGAGATGGGTATACCAATACAAATTAAATTGTACAACCATGAAATATAGAAAATAAATAGAAATGATCATGTAAGCTGCGACCAAATCGATAAAAGAAATGGTTCCATCATAATAATATATTATGTAAAGGTATTGTTGATCCAGAGATTCACTCACAGATTGACAATTACTCAAACCAAATGGGCAAAAATATAACGGAAAAGTAAAAAGCACTTGTCGGAAAAAGATAGCAAAAACTAAGCAAGACCCCAAGGTTCAACAGTAGCTATAGATACTGAAAGAGCTTTTTTCGATACCTAATATTCAACACTCAGAAGTGATTTTGTCAAAGTCCAACAATCGTTGAATCGTAGAATTTTCAGGCAATAATATGAAAAAAGCTCCTAGAAAAGATCACAATAAGTACTTATACAATATACATGAAAAGATGTCAACTGAATAATTGCTGAATCATTTTCAGGAACAATAATTAATCCAGCGAAAGACTTAAAAAAATGGTGGCAGTCTTGCTCGCTAATCTGTTCAACAAGAAATTCTCTTAGGAGAAGTTTCCAACATTTTAATTGCGAGGGGGAGTTTTTGGAAACACCCTTAATTTAAAATTTAAAGTAATAATAATAATGTTATATTTATAATGGCGAACAGGGGCTGTTTTCTTTCTTTCTTCTCCTCCCCCTCCCTCTTCCCCGCGGTATCACAATGCATCCCCAGCTACCCTCCGCGTCTGAAATTGCAGCCTCCCTCGCCACCCCTATCTTAATTATAATCAAGGAAAAGACGTGGAAGAGTAACGGGCTTCTACAGTTTTAAAGGGCGAGACTTTTTAAGGGTTGATCATTAAGAAATTCGAATCCCGTGATAAATTCAATCATAATAATTACATACCTACATAGGTATAATTTGTGGAGTTATTCCAAAAACACATACCTACATACTCTCATCTTCATCTGTTTCTTTGTGACAAGTATAACATTTACTAGGTATACTTTTTAATACAAAATATGATACCTAAATATGTACCTAATGAATTAAATACACGCAAAAATACATCCGGAATATCTTGTTATAATAATATCACATACAATTTTATTAAATTTTTACTACCTTCTATTCTTACTAGCCTTAATGTGTTTGCACTTAAATGCACATGATCATTATCATTCTAATAATACAAAATATTATATAAATAGGTTTATTATGCAATGTAGTCATAATTTAATTCTATAACTCTTTTTAGCACTGCTTTCGTTTTCGAGTGATTTGTCTTCCATAACTTAAAAAAAGCGAAAAAATATTAAAGTTTTACAATTAGTTCATAGGTTCCTACTTTGCTATCTACATAAAAAAACCTATCAAGCTTACTTATGTAGATTCTGAAGATGATAATATTTCATTTTATTATTATTTGATTAAGTTTTCAGAAATGACCGTCTCTTATATCTATGTACTCATAATATCTTCAAAGTTTCGAAATTTCGAAAAGGTTGAAAATCTATATTTTCGTCTCCGATTATTGGAGTTCATGGCTTATAAAATAACAATTCTAGTGTGATGGTAGAACTGTGTAAGAATTTTATTCTTTCATTTAATTTTGAAGAAACAACTGCCCAAAGTAAACCCAAACCCTTGCTAGATTCTAATTAGAACATTGATTGAAGAGTTTTTTCTACTAGGCATTCGTTAGTAGGTAAGTACATCATGGAAAATTTGTTTTTTTAAACATGCTATAACTTTTATTTCTTTCATCAGCTGTTAATATTAATAGTTTTACTTATTAAACATACCTAGGTAGGTATTAAGATAAAGAATCAGTTTTTTTTTTAAATTAGCGTTTTGTATCTCTAAAAATGGAGCACTATTTCCCTTGTTATCGCAACACGTGGGAAGGTCTTAACCAATTTCGCTAATTAATTATATTTTGTTGTGTTTAATATTATCGGGAGAAAGTTACTATGAATGAAAAAAAAAGAAGCATGTTGATCGGAACAACAGAGAAAATTAAGAAATTTTAACGTGGGTACCAATAACCTTCTCAGTGCTTTTGACAGTAGGCATAAATATTTTTATTGTTGAATTTTATTTGACATTATGTCAAAAGTTGATAGGTACATAGTTGGTGCAATTGTCAGAATGTATCCTGTAAACATCGTTTAAAACAAAACTGTGTTAATAAAATCCAAAATTCATAATATTTAGGACAGGACAATTACTATCGGTTCAACTAGTTATATGTACATATTCATTTACGAATACTATTTCTGGAAATGATACCGATAGACATCAAGTTGAAGTTCTATGTTTAAAACATAAAAAGTAAGTCCATAGCAAATAGCATTACTAAATACTAAACAAGATATGTAAGCATATTACCTATACCTACCAAATAATGCCTAATGCTTAAAGGAAAATTGCATTTCCACACTAAACTTTGCATTTATACTTGCATCTAAATTCAACCATCATAAAATTTGACAGTGAAGCCATTTTGTTTTTTAGATATCAAAAAAATATGGTTGTTTTCTATGAAGGCACCCTCCTGGCCACCCCTGAAGTATCTTCCAACCCTCTGCACAGCACCCCCACTTAAGAAAATATCTTCACAGCCATCAAAAAAGGGGAACACAAAATGTACATTATTTGTTTTATTTTACTTTATAATAAAATTACCTACTTAGGTACCGTGGGTTATTGATTTATATCGTATAAAGGCCGTCCTCTCATGTTTCTTGGCCTCTCTTGGGTTCTTTACTATCTAATATATCGACACTTGATCAAACGAATTGTACGAATAAAAGACAAAATGTTATATTAAGATGTGCGAAAATATCTTGGAAAAGTTCTTATTCTCCTTTTCTATGATTTATATGAAATATACACAATAATATTCGTTGTTTTTTGTCAGCTTTGGAGGTAAATAATAATCACGACAACAAAAAGATATAGGTGCACTCAAGACTGTTGAGATAATTTGTATGAAATTATAATTTAGTATCTATGAAATTTAATAATATAAATACTCACCTACATCTCTAAAAATAATATTTGGTTAAATCAAATAGTGTTGGAATGGGCCTAAGATTTGAATGAGATTGTAACTAGATCTATTGAGAACGTTAAACGTGAGCTTGAAGTAAAAATTTATAGATTTTATTGTCTTTTAAAAGAGTGTATGCGGAGTAAGTCGGCTACGCGATTCACAATTCTCCGCGCTAAATAAGAGTAACTCAACCTGCAATATTATAACTTAAACGATGTAGGTACCTACCTAATTAAAAAATCATGTATTTACATAATATTTTGTTTGATTCGTTTATTAGGTATACCTACCTACTTTCAAATGGACATGCTTTTGCTAGTCTAATGTGACCACGTTGGACGTACGCCTTAAAAATTATTCACTTCCTATAGGTACCCTTCTAGAGGTGTGAAATTAAAATAAAAAATTAATTTATAATTTATAACTCGCCTGACTTTGAAGACGTTCGGTCTTCGAAAACCGGTTAGCTTAATAAGTGGAAAAAACTAAATATTTTGTTTCTTTCAAACTTAGATATTACTTAAGGCATTTTTTTTTCAGTAAACCGGTCCGGTCCAATCATGAGACAGGCCAACCCCGGGTAGAAATTTCAAATGAAAAAACACTTTGAAAAACTCTGACTCGCCCTGGAATCGAACCCTATACCGAGGCTACCGAGATCGTTCGAAAAAGTAATGAGAATGAGAAACATCATACGTATAGTAGCTATTATTCATACTGTTTCAGAGAAATATACCTTCCTGTAACTTTACCTATGCATTAATTATATAATAACTACATATTATATGCGTTGTGAATAAATAACAACTTAAAATTAAACGAATGAAATATAAATACCTATAACAACAACATTGCGTCATAAACATTGCGCAAGATCGAGCGCAATGGAGAGCTCTTGTTGCCTCCCTATGCCCCTGAGTGGGGTGTAAAAGGGAGAATTGATTGATTGATTGATTGATAACAACAAACTAAATCAATATAAATAAAGGAGTCCGTTCGTATATATGTATGTATGTATGTATGTAACGTCCTTTATAGACGGCTAAACTAGGAATACCAGAAGTAAAGTAATACCCTCTATAGCGAGTCATATTTCCAGTGGACGTTTAAGGCTAAAAATATTTGGAAAATGTTATTTATCGATAAAAATATTAGATTTTTTCATAAATCTCCCATACAAATTAAGATTTTCATCCTGCCATTTTGTCAGAATCAGGTATCTTGAAACTGTATTTAAATCTCATTTAGTTGCACCGTCGCTACTCATGTACGGTTTTGTTTTAATCTACAATGCTTAAACTTTCTATTTATTTCAAAAAAATTTCCTCTATAGAAGTAAAAACATTGCAACAAAGTAAAACAATTTAGCTTATTTTACTTATGAAATGTCATCATATTCCTCCATATTGTGAAAATTTTGGGAGATTTAGAGTTGCCGTTGTAAAAAAAACTTGTGGAATATAATAAAAGAGGTCTGCATTAATATGTAGGTAGGTATTAATATTGAAATGCATTAATGAAGAAGGTAACTACAAAGAGTATGATTGAGTAGTTTCAGCGTGATGTGATAACGCATGAATATAACAACAACGTTTCATATTTATAATAATTAGAAGATGTAATAAATCAATTCTTCCTAAGCAGGTATAGCTTTCTGTTGACAAATACAATACTCAGAAGATCAACACTTTAATGGTCGAATGATCTCTGTGGGCTCCGTTGAAACCAGAATGAAAACTTCAAAGTTTGGACGATAATAATAGATTTCTGGGCTTATAGAATATTCTTTTAGGTGGCATATTCAAGATTGCGTTGTCCTCATAATTCAACCTAAAATAAATAAATAACATCAGAATACAATTTTTATAATGTTTATGTATGCATGTTTAAGAGGGAATATTATTTACTTTAATGGAAATTTATCATTTGATTAAACACCACAGTTGATATCCTTATGAAAGTGAAATGACTGAGTATAACCTCATACTAAACATTTTCCTAAAGGCATAATACATATTTGTACTTGTGAGAAAAATGTTTGCAAAGTTGATAGTTATAAAATGAATCTTCAAATAGAAATAAAAACAAATATGAGTACAAGCAAAAAGAAAGTCATGCATTTGCTTAGGTACCTACCTAATAAAAATAACAGGAAACACAATACATTAATTAAATTTTGAAAAACGAATAATAAATTACTGATATTGTTTTGACGTATATAAAAAGTTTGACGTTTGGCGATGGCACATAGACAATAGGACTTCAATAATTGAGGCCATAGCAAAAAAATGCGAACATATTGATCCTGTTTTTTAAATCCTTTTTTATATTTCGTGTATAGAATGAAATACAAATAAACAAACACCTGATCATTCGGATTATTTTAATATATTCGAAATTTATGAACAAGTGTGTATTTGAACAAGTTTGGATAAGACATCTATTAATTGAATATAATATCTTTGTGATTATGGCAGGAACACCCCACTTAGGGATGATATGCCAAAAAGAAGAAAAAGAAGAAGCTACTGACAGCTACGCGCCATGACCAGTGTTGCCAACGTGGGCGATTTATCGCCATTTGGGCTACTCGGAATGAGAATCGGCGAGGAAAAAATCTAAATGGCGACTGGTCGCCAATTGGGCTACTTCCCTTTTAGCGATTTTTCACCATTTCGGATACTAAATGACCTTTTTTTCGGGAACTTTCACCTCTCCGGATACCAAAATTTTCTTCGGAATGACCTTTTTTTTTTTTTTTAGCTAAATTTCATGTTTCCGGATACCAAATTTTCAGTTGGGCGACTTGGGCTACTTTTTTTTATGAAAATCGGCGACATCGACCAAAATCCGTTGGCAACACTGGCCATGACCGGCCAATCCGGCCATGAATAAAAGCCTCTTCACAGAACACATATACTCTCTAGCAATGAGATTTATACTAGAGATGCAATCGAGTCTAAAAAAATGGCATGTAAAAAAGTGTGCCACCACCGAAAATGTGCCACGCTCATGTTTTAGTCGTTGACAACAGCTCGAGCTTGACAGTTGTGTCCGCGGTAATACGGCGTTCTTGAAAATGGTGGATTTTGTGGTGAAAAAAAGTCGTTCCTCAACAGAAATCAATAGAGTAATATCCTTTTATCAAAAAGGACGTATTTTATATATTTTAAGTGCATATTATTGTGATAAAATGTTTAAAATATAAAAATATATTTGACAATTATTTTTGTTTTATTAGTTAGGCCCACATCACACTACGGGTGCATACCGAGCGGGGTTAAAAAAAGCCGCGTCTGTATCAAACGCGTAGATACATTTTTATTTGAATTTATAACCCAGCGGTTCAGTCGACGGCTTTCTTACTACAGCATACGTCATGGGCTCGAATCCCTGTGCCGACTATTTCCACTTTCACAACACAACTCTTCCATAGTGTGTGCAAGTTTCCAAATGTATTTGTGTTCACTTTTAATTAGCCTAAATTCATTTAAAAAAATACACCCGTACGCGGCATATGCAACAGTGCATAGGTATAGGTATATTTCTAGATTTTTTTTTATTCTATCAAGGTTTTTTTTATCAATTTATTTAGAAAAAAGAATACAACTTATATTTAAACAGAGTGCTCCCTAATTAAAATTATATATGGAATTTAAGGATGTTCTGCAAACAGAGGTTTTCCACTATCAATGAAATTTTTTACGAAATCCATCATACAACTGAGAAAACGCCAGCGGTTTTTCCCACAGTGCCGTATTTCTGACGGTTCTCGTTTAAGCTGTGTGTATGAGCCCTTACCTAGCCGGACGAAATTTAGAAGCAAGTACACTATAACTAGTGTTTTTATAAAAAGGGTCATTTGTGATTCAAATAAATAAATCATTTTTTCCATTTTCGAAAAATATTTTTTATGAATGTGCTTTTAAACTGTTCGTTGTCTGCCTCGCATTAATAAAGACGAGAGATCTTTTTCAAAAGGTTCTTAGACAATTCTGACAAATACATTCAAATCTCACGCACAAAAAGAAATTTCTATTAATGTGTACCGGTAGAAGGTGACAGCACTTAGCCGTTTGGCGTATTATGTGTGACAAAGACAAAAATATTCGTCAGTATTGCTTGATTGCATATTTTTATTTAAGTTCAACTTCAAATTTACTCGTGATGCTAGTTTCAAACTAAAAATTGTATGGAATTGCATCTCCAGTATAATATCTCATTGCTCTCTAGCCTCTTCTTCTGTCAGAAAAGAAAATTAACAATAAAAATATACATTTCGAGTTATTATGTTTAAAAGAAAAACTCATACGAACTGGTAAGTACATGGGATAATAATTCTGGTTTATTATATAAATTGTGTTTTCAAAACTAATGTTTTATTATCATTGTTTACAGAATCTGTGTTTACCAATTATGTCAAATCAAGGATATTTTGCACTGCAAATGATGAATGGAAAAGGGGTAATAAATAATTGCACCTCTCCGAAAGATTTAAAGGTAATTTAATTTTAGATTCACTGAATGTTGACATCAAGCAATCAAAATAAATTATGTCATACAATCTTTTCTTGCAAGAAGTGACATTTCATTTTTTGATTCTCAAATTTGTGTTTTTGTTTTAAAAATGAAGATATTGCTGGTCATTGTCATTTGGTTAGTCAATTTGAATTGATTAAAGGATTTGATAACATCCTCGAATGATAACACTACGATTTGAATAGGTTAGGTTAACGGGTGAAAATAGTTTTTAGCTGGGGTTTCTTGACACCTCCCCGAGTGATACCTCTACACTCTGTTAAGTTAAAACATATTCATTTAGAAGGGTTTTGTCATATATCAAAGAAGCCCGCGATAATAATAATTAATACCCATTTATTGTTTTCATCCACAAAATTTAACAAATATCAATTTAAAAAGTGAAAAATATGTCTGTCTATTTATTATTCCATTGATTCGTTAAATATTTACCAGTCTTCAAATCCAACAAAAAAAAATGTGTTGCTCTGTGTTTATTTTAATCGAATAATATTTTGTTACAGTATTTATGTGTCATTGTGCATCGGGATAAATACAAATCTTTCAACTGTTGCCGATGAAAAAGTTAGATGGTCGAAGAGGTTCCGATCGAAGGCAAATATCTTGGATTTAAGAGATTGGACTGGAATAAGAATAGCTGAGGAGTTGAAGAAGTGGTTGCCAAGGTCGTGGAGAACAATATAATATATATAATAATATAATCTATTCTTTGAGGGTGGAATGCCTAATTAATAATAAAAAAATATATATATAATTATCACACCTTACGTCTATTCAACTTATCAAGGTAGTAAATGGATACAAACCTGAGACTTCATAATTTAGTTTTACATAATAATATTGCGATAATAAGGTTATTTTACTAAAACCTCAATGTAGTTTATGAAATCTTTAAATATTATAACATTCAATTTTCTTTTCACACCTGTACCTAGGCCTAAAGAAATTGCATTTGGCGATCGACTACAAACAAATACTTCGGCAATGTAGAGTAGGAAGAAAATTAACTGTCCCCTTTTTATATTTTTATAATATAAGTGTCTTTGTTTGGTTTAAATAATTGTTTATATGTTCCAGTGGACAGTTAATTTTTTCGCACTATACATTAACGAAATCTTCGTTTGTAGTGGAACGTCAATTTGAATTTGTCTGCGGGGGCTGATGTCTTATTGTATTTTGTTTATATCTTTGATTTTTAGTTAAGAAGTGGACAAAATAAGTGCACTTTTTCTAAGAAAGATTTGGAATATTATTATACTACATATATTTTTTTGCATTTATGCATCGTCACTGTTGAAGTATGGTAAACTCAAATGTGTATCTGACATTTAAATATAACATAAGTACTTCTAATAGCTTCTAAGAAAATTGTTGCTTTGAAGGATATGGATTTTATTAATTTCTTTGAAAGATCATTTTGTAAATGGATCACATGGTATCATATACCTATGTTATAATTAAAATTTAATATTTTTCAAGATTTAATGTCATATTTTTATAAGATCATAATATTATAATGATAATAATTGAAGTTCATGAAGTTGTTCATATTAATGAATTCATTTTTTAGCTTATATTTTGTGTCACATTCTAAATATGAACAGTGCAAATGAAAATAATTAATATTTGAGTATAAACATTGTAAATTTTCAGCTATTAAAAGAAATATCTTTTTATAATTATCATTTTTTTCAACTCCACACATTAGCTTAATCTATAATAATAAAGGAAAGTGCCTGACTGACTGACTGATTGACTGACTGACTGATTGACTGACTGACTCATCAACGCACAGCCCAAACGGCTAATCGTAGAGAAGTGAAATTTGGAAATCAGGTAGGTCTCAATACAAAACCTTCCACTAAGAAAGGATTTTTGGAAATTCCACCCCTAAGGGGGTGAAAAATAGGGTTGAATGTTTTTCAAAGTATGCGAATATCTCGGAAACTAGACATGGTACGAACTTGAGATTTGGCATATGAATTCTTCTATAGAAATGAGTGTTAGCGTATTCGGCAATTTTTCCAAAATTTAACTAAAAGGGACGAAAAAGGGCACATATAAAAAGGGATGATTTTTAAGTGCCTCCTAAAAAGTTTAAAACTGGTTTTATCAAAATTTCAAAAAAATGATTTCTTTAGAAAGAGTCAAATTATACTATTTCGTTTTCAAAAGATATCATTAATTAGAGGGGAGGGGGTGAGGGGCACTTTTCCAACGTGTATGTGTGTGTATCCGTCCCCTCTTTATAACTTTTGATTCGCTTGATGGACAGATCCTAAAATTTCAGAAAATATTGAATACTTTAAGCATACAAAATTTGTATACTCAGAATTTTGAATTTTTTTTTCAGTCAGGGGTTATCAACCTTTGAATTTTTATTTAATTTTTCCATATATCTCGAAAACCATAAAATCTAGAACCCTAAAATTGTGTATGTATATAGAAAAATACAATATCTAAAATATAATTTAATGAAGAAGTTCCAGGATTTCTCAAACTTTTTTTATAAAGAAAAATATTTTTTTTATGACAAATTTACGAGTTTCAGTGCCTATATTTCAGAATTTTATAAAAATATCGAAAAACGCCGAAACGCTACAACTAGATAATTTATTTTTCTATAAAAAATACATACATCATAGCAGTACATCTCAAACTTTTCTTAACAATTTTTGTAAAAATTTAATTTATTGACGACATCGTTTTTTACAATAAACATACCGACTAGGGAATCCAATCCCGCATCAAATTCACGATCCCGCAAGCCTGCGGGATTGGTGACCTCAATCCCGCGGATCCCGCGGGATTTGCGGGATCAGCGGGATTGACATTTATTTGTTTGAAGTAGGTTATTATTATTAAGAAAACAATGAAATAAAAATAAGTATGCATTTTTTTAATTATTAGAAGTGTTAGCAATTGAAAATAATGATATTTTAGAGGTAGGTATAAAAAATCCGCTTCTTTTAAGGAACGATATAATACAATATTTGAACGTTAAAGCTTTTAAAAACATTGTGATTCGTATTGACAAATGAACACATTTATTGATTTAAGAGGCACAAAAACTAGTGATTTTTTTTCTGATAATACTTCCGAAGAAATCATAAAGTATCTAAACCTTGTAGACGGATTTGACTTTACATAATTGTAAGCAGTTTCCAGGTAGAGGTGAGCGTTATAACGAAAGCTGATAAAAATAACTTATTCTCGTTATTCGTATTAAACGATATTTGTAAATATATCAGTGTTATGACTTTACTGAATGACTTTTTTAGCCAAATTATACCTTACCGCCAACGGACATCAAATGTTCGGAATGATTTTTTTTGTAGGAAAGTCTTTCCGGATACTAATGAAATAAATAAGCTTTAAGCCTTTAAAAATAATGTTCTTTAAAATTTATGAAACTGCTATAAAGTTTATGAATTGAAGCCGCTATTTCCACCTCTACAACATCCAAGTGCTTTCCTCTATTCCCTCCACATCAGATCAAGAGAATTATCTCTAGTGGGTACGGATACATGCACAATAAGTCTATACTCAGCTATCCATTCGGTACGGAGACTATGTTCTCATTCATTTTCTAGTGTAAGCGAAGGATTATCATTTAACAGATTCGTTAAAGGTATGCCTTTTTCATCGTCGTTGATGTCGTTATCATAAACTTGCTGGTGTTCAGTTTCTTGTTGGACCCGCGCGTCTGACAGCATCCTCTCTATTCAACACACACATTTCAATTCTTACTTTGCTCAGATAAAAGAATGGATCGTCCACCACATTTGTAGAACCTGAATCTTTTTCTCGATATTTTTATGGCAGTCATTGATGTACTTACTTACTTAATCCACGATCGCTCCCAGTGTGGAGCATGTGGATGCCACGAATTTCCTCCAAGCCTCTCTATCTTGCGCCAGTTGCACAACTCCATATCAGCTCAGTCCAGCATCTCGTAGAACCGCAGTGAATGCCCGCATCATTGTTAATTTCGGCCTGCCTAGCCTTCTTGTCCCATCTGGATTGTAGTAAAGACTTGCATATTCAAGACTCTCGGGGGACATGCGGAGAACATGGCCAAGTCAGCTCAATTTGCGATTCTTGATCACTGAGGTGATTCGCTGTTGTGACATAGTGGTACCATCCAATCCCCAAAATCTGTCGCAGAAATCTATTTTTAACACTAAAGGATCTTCTTATGTTCAGGCTTCGACAGATGCCAGGATTCACAACCATATAACGGCCATTGATGTACGGTGTTGTTTTTTCCGACGAGATAGCGCCACTATAAGTTCCTGGCTTATCCTGGTATTATGTCGATCAATTTGGTTTCTGAATTAACTAACATAGCATCACGCAGTAACCTTCTTTGACAATTTACTACGCTCGATACTGAATCCCCTACCGTGGGAGAATGCCTAGCCATAGAGATTCAAATGACATTGATTTTGTTCCGTTCCGATACAGCATTCACAGAACACAAAATATAAATTCAAAACTTGCTTAGTTGTAACTTAAAAACTGAAAGTATAATTATTTTTCATATGAATTTCAAAGAAAAGTCCCGTTTTTCCAGCAAAAGTTGATAAATATTTCATTAATGAGGCTGTACAGGATCTAATAAATAATCAGAACTTCATCTGAGCCCATTCTTATTGTTTATTATTTTTTCCTTTTCAGTCCCGCAAACGTGCGGGATCCCGCATGAGAAATCCCGCATTTCTGATCCCGCAAAAAAGGTGCGGGATCCCGCATTTGCGGGATCCGCGGTTTGCGGGATTGGATTCCCTAATACCGACTCAGGCCATCGACAGTTGGATCTCATTTTTACATGTAACTAGTGATGTATAAAAATTTAAGATATCTAAAAATTAAGAAAAAATAAATAAATACATAAAACATTAAAAAATTATCTTTCACTAAAGCAGCAAATAAATTTCATTAGTAAATTGGTTACCTATATGATATGTTGAAAATGTCCAATCTTTAGTTTTACGGCCCTATTGATTGGGGAATTCTACGTACTAACTTCGCTACCGTAGCGCTTACAATATATTTAAACATATCTATAAGTAGCCGGGAAGGTAAGTAGGTATGCACTTTGTTGCCGCGCGTA
This sequence comes from Mystacides longicornis, assembly GCA_963576905.1. NCBI lineage: Eukaryota > Metazoa > Arthropoda > Insecta > Trichoptera > Leptoceridae > Mystacides > Mystacides longicornis. The sequence continues at coordinate 8,154,773 of OY756431.1, read as the reverse complement.
AAATACTATTTTGGTATATTCGCGTAGGTTTTTACTCGAATAGGGGGGAATCCTGCTACTGGGTAGTGAGTACGTAACTTTTGCTATAGCACGACTAACCACACATCAATCTAACTACTCATAACCACGGCTTAACTACATAATAACCACGCTGAAACGCACAACTAACTACATTTGTGACGTTACGTACTCGCGCTAACTACACTAGGAAGTAGTTAGTCGTGCTATAGCCCTTACGTACTCACCCCCCTGTTTGCAAGTCGCAACACATACACACACACATATACTTTTACATGCACCTGAATACCATCAGAGTGTCGTAACTTTGACCTTGAGACCTACCTAACGGTACACGTGCTGCCAGCTAATATTTGTTCAGTCCCACCGCCAGTGGCTTTCAAAATTAAAGAGTTTTTTTGTGAAATTTAAAATAAGTTGAAAATATCCTTTGTCAAAAAAAATAAATAAAAAGAGATAGGTATTTTTAGTAGGTATGAGATATTTATAAGTTTCCATTTTCACCACAAAGTAAAATAAATAAATTTCAAAAAACTTAAATAATACAGGAACGTGAAAGGTCTAAAAACAACGCAAATATTTTTTTTTATTTTGCGGTTTTTAGGTAAAAATATTTTTTTTCATTTTTTTTTACGGCAAGTACATGGGAAGAACCTGGGTTATATAATAATTCGTTACGTCTTGATCTGTCAAATTATTTGAAGTCATTTTAGTAAAAAAAATATACGCATTTAATGGAAAAAACTAACTAAATGGTTATAAAAAAACTATTAAAATCCTTGCTTTGAATTTTTTGCGTAATCCATGAGTATAGGTAATATTGAAAAAATGTAAACCGAATTAAGTCAATAGATTATTTAATATGAAAAAATGTAGCTAATTTGAAAATATTACATTTTAAAAGTATCTACAAAATAATCATAAATTTAGGATAGATCGTAAATAATAATTTTGGAACACAGGGCCTACCTACATGCAATTGCTTGAACGACGCAAAATTACATAAAAAAAATACATTCACAAGTTTATGTTCTCAAGTCAGCGCTTTAAAAACTCCTTTTTAAACGCTTTTACCGCGCAGAATTATATTTATATTCATAGTATAGTTGTATAATAATAAGCCCTTTGCCCGTAGATACGGGCTTTAGGTGCACAAAAAGTAAAGATTTATCATCGTCTTCTTCTATGCCACAGGCAAAGTTCATACAAAGTTATTAATATAATAGGTACACATGTTTGTTCGTAGTTTAACATTTAAATATTTTTGATTTTAGAGATGTCTTTTTTTGGAATTCCATTTCCAATAATAGTGTCAAATATTATAATAACATTCAAAAATTTCCCTAAGACCTTCGTACAATGTCACAAACTACCCTTTTAGGTATCTATATTATTATTAATTCAGATAATATACCCAGAATACCTGTTTTTAATTTTTCATCTTCTAGCGACAAAATGTTGCTATTGCTAATAATTTAATAGAAACCATTTTCACGTCTTAAGGTGCATTTATGTCAAACGAACAAACACCTAGAGCTTGAAAATAGAGTATATTTTATGGTCACCAAGGAAATACATAATAACCAAAAAGAACTGTCACCGCCTACTAATAAGTTGTTGTTTCCATGGTGTCCAGTATCAACGATTAGGATAATATACTCTATTTTCAAGCTCTGGGTCTTTGTTCGTTTTGTATAAGCAATGAGATTTATACAAGTGTATCTTTTCTTAAACGTCACACAGCTATTGCTTAAATGTTACTGCAGCGAAGATCCGGACATGAGTAATTTTAAAGCGTTCGTATGAACAGATTCACCAAAGGCGTTATAAGCGTCAACGCCGGGTTTTTAATGCGACGCTTATTAGATCTCGTAGTCTATATAACGAAATATTATATAGAATTACTTTCCATAATTTACCTTATGCTTGATAATCAATTTTCTAAGTTGTAGAATTTATTTTGTGATTATAAGGTGTATTTAAGTGATACTTTAATAAACAAATCAATGAGTTATCCAAACATGTCTCTTTTTACTATCCGGTATCCGGCAGGATATTATTTACGCCGCCGGATAGAACGGATATCGGATAGTTGCCGATATCCGTTTCATCTAATAAAAAATATAAACAGTGGACAGTTAATTTTCTTCCTACTCTACATTGTCGAAAATTCGTTTATAGTCGAACGCCAATTACTTATACCATTAGAATACTGAGGTTGACCACCTCACTTCCTTAAACCTCAACCGGTTAGAAAAGGCACAATGAGCCTCGGACGACTTCGAGCGCAATGGAGAGTTCTTTATGCCTAACCTATTCTCCTGAGTGGGTTCAAGGCCTCCCGTATTATGGGGTGGTTTGGGGGGAACCGCCACGGGCTTGATTTGTGTGCGGCTGGCTTTTTGGCAATCGGGATAGGGTTTGGCTTTGTGCGGATCGGGTTTGCTGCGGTTTAGTTTCCTCCGGGCTGGCTTGCGGTGAGCGGGGGGGCTTAAAAGGGAGAATATTACGTTATTATAAAAATGGAGACCTACTTTACGTGGTCATCGCATCACGCCTGGAGGCCAAGTCGAAATATTAACGACAGCTCCAACGTTAACAATTTGTTGTTATTTCCATAGAGATAACGTAAAAACTGTTGTTCAACGTGCGTTAAACAATGCTGTTCCAAATTCCGAGTCAAAAAAATAATTCTGTCAGTTATTCAAAACTAACTTTAAACGTTACCTCAAAATCTTTGGAAGTATTACGACGCTGCTATTATATTGAAGACGAAACGCATTTTTTTTTTGTTTGGAAACCATTTTCAATTTGGTAAACGTTAACGTTCGGAACGTTAACAGTTTTCACGTTTAACGTTATTTATTTCGACCTGAACGGCTGGACCGATATCGTTTATTCTTTTTATGTCGTGTTTGCTCAGGATAAGATATTTATGAACTAAATTTCGAACCTACGACCAGACAAACAACAACAAATCAACGTGAAAGATATAAATTGAAATGTTAAAAAAACGTCTGTAGCTTGAAAAATGCCCAAAGCAGATAGAAATAAGAAATAAAGATCACTAATTTCATTGCTTTTCGAGACCTGAATATTTTTTATTCATATCCAGCAATATAAAAATTGATTTCAAATAACGTCATTTGATGGAATAAAAGTTATTCGAGTTATTTTTTGGGATTCTCATAGAACAATGTCAGTCAAGTTAGCGAAATTTTTAAGTTCGCGGGCTGATTCTATTTGTATAAGAAGCACATATTTTTTAAATACAGATTAATAACGACAAATATAAATAAAAATATAGTAATTTAATGGAAATTTTAGAATATATATTTAAAAAAAGAAATGTTGATGATGTTTCTTATTATTATTAATTTTGATGCGAATATAATTAATTCTGCATTGTTTAGGAAGAGAAAGCAAATACAGTAACACGTGAGCGAAGCCACGGGTAACTAGCTAGTGTTTCATAAAACAGAGTTTTATATTAACAGAGTTTTATTAAAAAAAAACAAATAAAATTAACCAACGGTATGCCTTGCCCTTATGAGCTTGCCCAATCTAGCATAATCAGAGATTGTAATGCTCATGGTTAAACCGTATTCTCCAAGATTCTCTATCTTTTATGGGCTCCAAAATCATTTCCCGTTCTTCGTACCCATATGTCATAACTGTTATATTAATAGTTTTATAGAGGGTGATCTTTGTTTTCCTATGGACACTTCTTGACTTGAGCACAGGCATTAGAGTAGAGAAGAATGCTTTGTTTCCTGTTCTATCCTTCGGTTGATTTCTATATGTCCCAACTCCTTTGCTGCTATTTCCAAGGCGTCAAAGACCTCCCTTATGGCTATCAGGGATCTTCCTACTATATTGAGGTTATAAGCATATCCGACGATGAAATAAATATAAGTCTTTGTATCGTCGAGGTATGTTTTATGCACAACATATTCCAGGAATAAGCTGAAGAGTATGAGGGCCAGTCTGCCACCTTGCTTGAGTACCTGGCCATCAGGAGCTCCTCTGTAAGTTCCGCGCCGATTTTACATTTTGTCCTACACATAGTTGCCCAAATCAAACTTAACTTCACAGGTATAAATTGAAGTATAGTGGTCATAAATCCACGATTCCTGTGCAAGGCACGGGTACTTAAGCTAGTTTTAAATAAATTACTTTATTTTATCTAAATAGTATTGGTTTCCGAAACAATGCCATAAAATATCTTCATAATAATACAAAACAATATAATAATATTATAATCTATATGATAAATCTATGTACAGTCTACACCAGACTGAGTTGTGAGTAGATACATAGGTACTTAGGTAGCTATAATACACATCAGTCACCTCGCCTTAGACCTCCACAAAAACTCTTGCTGACTTCGAATTTTCTTAAAATTCTCATTAGTAAAGTTGCGAAGCCCATTCCGCTATTGAAAAATGGGGCCGGCGTTAGGGAAGGCTATTTCGTAAAGCTCTGCACTAGTGTATATCTGACCAGAATTTATTGAAATTCGATTTCAATAAAAATATTTAATGTAAGATGGTGTTAATATAATAATATGCAGGATTTTAAAATAAGACCATTTATAAATAAGTCCTTTACGTCTTTTTTAAAAGATTAATTTCAATAGGTACGAGAAGGTTTCTAAAAAAAATTAGAAACAAAACGAACACAGGTCAATTTGAAAGATTTTGTGTATGCAATCAATTTACCCTATTTTTGGGAGATTGAAACAAAACCATGAAACAAAATAGTATCTATAACTAACAATAATTATTAAAATAAAATAATAGACGAATCGAGAAAACAATAATTATTAGGTAATTCACAAAATACCTATATATCTACTTAGTAACAGATGATAGGTATAAAAAAGTATGAAAAGTATTAAGTACACACAATATTATGTTTATAAATAATGAACTAAGTATAAAATAATTGAATTAAGAAAAAATAATTTAATGTTGAATTCTAATTGTACAAAAAAATCTATAATGAATGTCGGGATAGCGCGAACATTTATGGCTCGATATTGACTGAACAGATCTTTATGATGCTTGATTTATTGGATTCTTCTCCGCTCCGGATAACAGAATAATTAATAAAAAGTTGAAAAAAAATGCATAAGAAATTATATAAAATATAATATTCAAGTTAGTATGGAACTGATTTCCTGCGACGCCGACTCCATCTATGAAAAATTCTATAACAACAAAATTATTGTTTACCATTGACATTAAAAATATTGCTACCTACCCAGATTTTTAATGGATTTTTTTTCGAGCTTTCAGAAATAATTTGTACCTATAGCATTCAAACATTTTTTAAACGTATTTTTGTTTTGTAAGTAATTCATGAAACAGCTTGCATCCTTACCGACAATTTAAGAAACAAAACATTTGAAAATTTATAGACATAATAGAAGAACGAAGATTGGTCAAAATACAAACGACAATCGCCTCTGTCCCGCTACACCCATTTCTCCAGTTTCCCCCCCACTGTTCGTCATCTCTCCTGGAGGGCGACCGACCCACTTCTTCGCAAGAAGTTATTCTTCCTTCTCTGCTCCTTGCGCCACCCCAATACTCCACCTCTACCTCTAGTCTTCTTTCCTATCATCCCACCAACTCTCTAACTTGCTTTCGACTTTATTTTTTGTCCCGTTTCTCAATTATTTACCCAAAAGTCATTTGAATTCTTTTTTAAAAGGATTTCATTTGAATTGAAAATGCGATGTTTCTTGTTTATTCCAATTATACATCAATGTCTTATCTAGACATTTTATAATTTCAATAAATAGTCCAAATAAAAGCCAAAAATATACCTACCGATAAAAGTGCGATAATTTATTGGATATAATGTTCTTCTCTTATAAAAGCGCTTAAATTTTTCAATAATGTTTTGTATTTTCATCGATAATTTTTTTCCTACATTATTCGCACAATTAATTTGATCAAGTGTCGAGAAAACACTAGTTTCTATACCTAATATCTGAAGTAGAAATGCGCAATCTGTGTGTATATAATTATTGTATGGTCAATGTTCAATTTTGATTATTATATAGGTATACTTGCCGTGGGGCTGCCGGCTAAGAATAGCACCTCTACTCTTTTTGCTGGTTTTTCGAGCATCCTGTAAGAGGCAGGAAATCGAAAAATCAGATCGGGACCGTGAGGTTGACCACCTCACGTCCTTAAATCTCAACTGGTCAGAAAAGGCACAATGAGCCTCGGACGCCTTCGAGCGCAATGAAGAGCTCTTGATGCCTCCCTATGCTCCCAAGTGGGGCTTAGGCCCCCCGCATTGCTGGTTGGTTTGGGGGTGATTCGCGGCGGGCTTGGTCTGTCCGGGGCCGGCCTTCTGGTTTAAATGCTTCGATCGAGCTGGGGGGTCGGTTTCGTGCGGATCGGGTTTGCTGTGGATTATTCTCCTCCGGGCTGGCTTGCGGTGTGCGGGAGGTCTTAAAGGGAGAATGTATGTATGTATAGGTATATTAAAACATACTTATAGTAGTCGACAAGTGCTCGAAATTCGACCGTAATTTGGATTATAAGTTTGAAGATTATTAAAGTTCCATTGTCAAAGACTGAGCGAGCGCTATTTCACATTTTTTTTTTCAAAAATAATGACATAGATAGGTACATCAAATTTGAAATTGTGATAAGTTTTTTCTTTTACAAAGTTTTTTTTCTGTTATTTAAAGACAAACAATATTTATCCTTTCTCATTTTGACCACAGATAAACAAAAGAATATATGCGTCTATGTTAATGTCAAATAGGTACACAGAAGTGTGTGTGAGTAATCAAATACAAAATCCTACATAACATTACAGCAGTAGGTACTTATATGAAATGTTTTTTATTGATTTCATCTATTTTTTATGCATTACAAAAAAAAATATTAGCATTCGTCACTCCTTCTCTATATAAACTACTAGAGGTCCGCCCCAGCTTCGCACGGGTAGATAGATACTTAAAAATAATTTAGTTTTCATACAGATCCCTAACTTTTTCAAAATATTTTATAACATATATACGGTATTTCGTTCACTACAAAATAAATTTAATTAAATTTATAGCGTGAACAACACGTGGTAATTATGCTGTTAAAATGTAGCTTATATGACACGTTCGTAGATTTACCATAGCAGCGCCATCTATTGATTACTTACTCAACCCAGTCGAAAGGTATCGACATCTGTTAGAATCATTTGGAGTTAACAGATAATTGTGACTGTCAAATAATAACAGACAAATAATTAGCAATAAATTAAAATTGCGACTATAATTTGAGATTTAAACTATCCTATCTCTCAAGTTGGATCGAACTGCACATGGTGTGCGAATTTTATTATAATCGGTTAAGTGGTTTAGGAGTCCATTGAGGACAAACATTGTGACACGAGATTTATATATATTATATTAAGATAAGAGTGCGAAATTTCATACTCCTCCGTTTTTGATTCACGTAATAATATAGCTGGTATAGATATATATTGTATACTTTCTTTTGTTATAGGTAATAATATACAATAAGCGATGTCTTCTTGTTTTTTTTCATGGATAGTAATGTAACGGTTCATTAAAATATAAATATCCTACGTTTGCGGTTTGAGAAGCGCTGTTCTAGAATAATAATAACTTTATGAAAAAGCGAGCGCCTTTCTTCACCGAGCATCGCCATCGTTTCTACTTCTTTTGCGTTCCCCTCTTTCCTCACCCCTTCTCGATTACTTCTTTCGCTGCTTCTTCTTCCTGCCCAGACCCTCCCCTCCCCTCCCTCACTTCTCCCTACCCTCTCAGACGCTTCGTTTCTTAGCCGGGGCGAAGTTTTCGTTTTAAGACTTTATGCCTACCGACGAAAAGTAAAAAGTAGTGACTTATACACTTCTTCCGCTAAGCCCGACTGAGAGATCGCCAACATTTTTTTTACTTCGCAAGCTACTGACCACAACACGATTCTGTATTATATTTTTGGTTAAGATCAAAAGTTGTAAAACGTTCTGACAAAATAGCCTCAACGGCGCATTAACTTTGTTACAGTTTCTTTGATACAAATAATTATTGATAATAAAAACTGCAGATACTTACTAGTAAGAAGCTATAAAACAAATAAGCTCATTAGGCTACATAAAAGTGAACGATATACAGATCACAATAATTATTAGATACCTACTTACAATTGACTGAAAGAAATAATTGTTTACCTATACCTACCTAATGTTTACAGAACCAATTTTCCTTCCATATTTTCATATTTTGAAGTAGAGTTGAGGGACATGGTGTAAACATGTATTTTGTTTCAATGGCGGATTTTTTTGTCCACCCCATACTCCTGAAAATAACTTGAAAGAATCATTTTAATCATTTTGACTTAAGATTCCCGATTCTAGGAAATATGAAAAGAAGTATGAAAAAAAGTAATCAGCGGTTCCCAATATCTGGTCTACACACTTAATATAAAATTACAGTACCACGAAGTAGGTACCCCATTTACATTTTAATGGAAAATTATCCGCGTTCTTAATTCAAACTTTATTCTGAAGCTGGTAGGTACCTTCAACACTCTTGCCGTCTCTTTCTTTCACTCTCTACCTCTCCCTGTTATATTTTCTTATTTTCTTCGCCATCTTAAAATGTTATAATAACATTGTGATTATATTATAGAATATAGGTAAGTATGTGTGTGAGCAATATTCTACTTATGTAATGTTATGTTTCGATGTGTGTATGTCCGAGCTAAGAAAATTCTAAGAAATTAGAAAGTACAATATTTTCAGTAGATTCTTTAAAATTGGACTCAAAGTGAACAGAAATAGGTACACTCTTTTCACAGTAAGCTACTTAAATCTTGTGTTGAGAAATAGGAAGAAAGTCGGCACCTGGGATCGAACCCACTACATATCTCGAGGATGAAATAGTACCTACCTACCTACAGCACGCTCATAAGCCCGTAGTGGTTTGTTCCATTTAAAAATCGAACATCAGTAATGAATTATTAAGAGTCAATATTTGTTACAATAATTTCAAAAAGGAAAAACTTTATTTTGTCTTTGTATTAAGGATGTTCAATTGGGATCCGCTTTTGTACAATACTATTGTATTAACATTCTCTAAGGAACACGTGTCAAAAAAAAAATTTTTTTTTTTCTTTTTTCAATGTTGATTGACCCTCTCGTACTTAAGTCAAGGTTTGGGGTCTAGTAGACGTTACATACGCAGAGGGCTGTTATATGCGCAAAAGCCTCCCAACATAAAAATATTGTTTATGCCTCACACATAAAAGTTTTTTCATTATAAACGCTAACGACTTTTTAAAACACATTAATTTTGCATAAATGAAATTTATTTCCTGACGTAACTCCGGCGTAATGTTTTGTTGTGTGTAACATTTAGGAGTCCTCTTTTAGCACAATTTTGTAGCAGTCATCTTACTCCATTAATCATCTTAATTATGCTAAACAAAAATTTAAATTATTAGCTTATTTAGATTGAAAGAATATTAAATTGATAAAGTAAGAAATTGTATAACATGGTCGGAATAGGGAGGAAGAGAGAGGCAAAGAAAGTGTCCCTGGATTGAAAAGAGTGAAGGTCCGTTTTCTCGGCCTACCTTTAAAGGGACACAATATAGGTATTATGCATGGGTAAACGGATGGGTTTAAGTATACTACTTATACTCCTTTTTACTGATGAAGTTGTAAACATTCATTCAATTCTTTAAGCCACCTTTAGGTACCTACCTACAATTTAACAATTTTTTTTTGTTTATTTTATAGGTACTGATATTCCCACGAAACATAACTCGAACTAAGGACATCGCAAATTGGCGCCTAAATTTAATTCAATTGTTTATATTTTAGATACTCGTAGATACAGTAAAAGGACTTTTGCAAAAATAAAAATAATGATTTCGAATCGTGACAACACCAAAAAATGACAACAAGCAGCTGAGATAGAAGACGCGATATTAAGTATCATAAAAACGTGATTACTAAAAAGTTACATGCTCTTCTATTCCTTTTACTCCTGACTTGGCCCTCCTCTAAGACGGCACCGATATGATCGGACCATGTCATTCGAGGTCGGCCTCGTCTGCGTGCACCCATTCTTTCAGATTTATACCTATATCCTTTTAGTCATTCTATCTTCGTTCATTCTCTCTACATGCCCAAACCACCTTAATTTATTCACTTTCATTCTAGTCACTAGGTACACTAACATCCACTCCACATTCCTTTCTAATACTATCATTCCTCACCTTATCAATCAGTCTCTTTCCGCATATTATCCTACGCAGTGATCTCATTTCTACAGCATTTATTCCAACTTCCAGATTTTTCGTCCATGTCCATGCTTCACTCCCATACATCATTGATGGAATCAGGATTGCATTGTGCATCAATTGTTTGGATTTAAGAGATATCTTATTTCTCATTAGAGGTCTTAGTGCACCGCCAACCCTTCCACCAGCCAGTTTCCTTCTTTCAATTTCCTTTTCACACCTTCATACTCATCCACTTGTTCCAAGTTCATTTTTGACAACTTTTACAAAAGCAAAGCTTGTTGCGTGAAAGAAAAACAGAACTGATCGTCTTCATTGGTCCGAACTCCCAACCTTCGAATGCTCAAGCGACACAACACAAATCAAGTAAAAAAATTTGATACTTGACTTGGTATATAAAACTGAAAGATAAGGCTTGAGAATTCGTATTCGAACGAGAATGATGAGGATCAATCATTATCATCCTCAAGGTACATAGATATTTAATGTCAGAAGCTTAAGAAACAAGAGAATTGTGAAAGTCACGTTATAAAGAGTAGAAAATACTTCTGAAAATAAAAGTAAGGAAGTTCTCCCAATTCTTCTGTATGAATATTGATTTCGAATTTGTAGTTTATACAATCAAAAACAGTTTTAAATATGTTTGAATGTTAAAAAAAAATATTGAAAGTTCGAAATAAATTCAATCAAAAGTCTGCGTACCGATCTGAAGCTCAGTGGTTTTTAAGTAAATAAAAATTGTGTTATTCTGGACTTTTTCACAGATGGCGAAGTCGTCAGTAAATCCGTTCCATACTTACTTTAATATTTTGTTTTATGTTATTTGCTATCCCTTTTTCGATGTTTTATTAGTTATTCTATTATCCGGAGCGGAGAAGAATCCAATTAACCAAGCATCATAAAAATCTCTTCAGCCGATCTCTTCGGTTTTAAGTGTTTGCACTAACCCGATTTTCTTTTATATTATAGATGAAATGACAATACACAATTAATGTATCGAAGTAAAATAATACGTAGAGATGGGCATTATAACGATAGCTGATAAAAATATTAGATACCTAAATAAAAAAAACGCATAATAGTTGAATAAAAATAGTAGTCAGGTAAATAATAGTCTACCCCTATTATTTATATGACTAGTTGAATGAAAATATTATACCGAATGGAATTGTTAAAACGTTTTTTTTTTTTAAGGAAAAAGTAAACTTTCCAGATACCAAATTTTGGAAATGACCTTTTTTTTAAAGTAAACATTCCAGATACCTTAGGAAATTAGGAAAAAGTCAACTTTCAGTTAACAAAGTGCCATAACGTTTTTGAATTTAAGCCGTTAGTCCCACCTCTAATAATACGTGCTTTATAATAGCTGTTATTCTTTGAACGAGTGGTCACTGAATGAAGACACAATTTTTAACCCTTTTTCACCCACTAATTGCCCTTATCGCGAGACATAATTAACACGTCCAATTTAACCCATTAAGCCACACTTCATATAACTCTGTGAAACAATTTAGTATCTCACCTAATTGATTGGTCTCCGTGGTGTGGAGTATCTAGGTGTGTTTGTCCGTGCGTGCCTGTGTCCGAGAACATCATTAATTAACTTTTGCGGGGTCGTTTAGTGGGGTGTGAAACATCGCCTAATCGCCCCGCGAGGGATGAAATACATACCTACCCATTTTTTGTGGTCAAACTAAAAATAACACCAATATTTAACTACCTCTTGAAGAGTAATTCTATTGTAAAATCGTACATTTTGATTATGATAAGTAATGTTGAATTGACCCGTCACAGGTAAAATATTTGACCTTATAAGACACCAACTTTTTGAACCTGTCCTGAAACGAATCTTGTTCCACATATTCTAAAAGATCTAGTCCTGAAAAATGGTCACAAGAATCTAGACAAAATTAGAACGTTGTGCACCAACAAAGCCAATAGGCAATAAAGATGAGACATTAACAAAAATGGATATACTTAGTCATATTATGCTGGCGCCAAATACATGACAGCAGTCGTAGTCTTTAAATTTGGTTGCTCTCTTGTTCTCAATAATTTTCAACTTTTATTTCTATATTTCATTAATTATTTAATATCTACTTGTTTCATACATGAAATTTTTCGACATGTTGAACATGTTGAGAATTCTCATGATTAGGAGTTTCGGAGATTTAAACATTAGCACCTAATGGCGAATGTTGTTAACGTAAAAGTGATCACACTAAGCCAGCCTTCGAAATAACAGTAGAAGACGGTCGTAAGCCCGTAGTGGTTTGTTCCATTTAAAAATCAAATATCAGTAATGTATTGTTAGGGTCATTAATTGTTACATATTCTTTGATATTTTATTAGCTTGTACGGGATTTAAATCCGTTTTTTCTACACTGTTGTTTCGATGGCTTGCTTAATGTGATCCTCCTGTAAGTTTATTTATTTTTTCTTGCTCAGTCGCAATGTTACTGGGCATATAAAATATACCACGGTTTATACCTCCCCTATATGTGGCAAAAATACGGTTCATCATTATAGTCAAGGCTGAAATTATTGAAAATAAAATTGAATGCTAATAAAACAACGAAAATAAAAAAAAACACACGCATTATTATGTTAATGATGTATGGATGTGAAACGTGGACATGGACAAAAAAAGAAGAATGTAGTATAAATGCAGTAGGTATAGATGAGATCTCTACAAAGATTTAAGGAAAGACTATGGGATATAGAAAGGAATGAGAATATTAGGAAGGAATAGGGTATGGAAGTTAGTGTCGCGACAAAGATCAAAGTCAATAAGTTGAGATGGTTTGGGCATGTGGAAAGAATGAATGAAAAAATAATGATAAAGAAAATTTACAAGGCTGAAAGGAAAGGTGTATGAAAGAGTGGCCTAACGAGAATGACATGGATCGAACACATCGATTCCGACCTCAAGAAAGGCCAGGTAAGAAGTATGAGGAATAGAATAGGTTGAACCTATGAAAAATGGTATGTCGTTGGATGAAGCGAAAGAAGTAATAATAATAATATAACACTTTTCTATACAAAGGTGTCAGTATAGCCGGCAGAAATTATAGCCTGAGGCATTTTTTCCAGTCAACCGGTCCCGTCCAATCTGAGACAGGCCAACCCTAGAAGTGTGTTTGGATAGAAAATAGTGGAGGTCCGTTCTCTCTGCCTACCCCTAACGGGACACGGCGTGATGGGTAAAAAAAATTATGTTAGATTATATATGTACTAAGCAATGTTTTATCAACCTTGTTGTTAATATTACTAAAGTTAACTAATGCACCTTTATCAACCCCTTAGTAATAATTTTAATGACAATCACCCCTCGAAAATAAGATAAGGCTGACAAAACAAAAGAAAAGGTAATTTTAAAGGTATGTTTGACCAAGATGAGATGGAGTAAATATTTTACAATAAGGTCAAGTTAAAAGCTAAAATCATTGTGAAAGTTTTTCCATTTTACTTACTTTAAATAAAAACTTAAACAATCAAATTTTCAAAAGATTGCCCGAAAAACCAAGAAAACTGCTGATGGATAGCGTTGTTTGAGACTTGGAAGTGCTGAGTGTTGAAGTGCATCCGAAAAACGGTTCAGTATAGGCCAAAACTCTGCAAGAGCTGTACAGCAATAGGATGTAAGGACATAACGTTTTTATCAATTTTAACCAGAAACACTATCAATTTATTTCTTAAATTGGTTATTTATATATTAATTTGCAATCACTGAACACTTCATTTTGGTTGGACACTAAACAAAATATAAAAATAAAACAAAACAAAATTTTTCACTTCAAAACTATTTCGTCTTCAGTCTCGCGAATGTGATTTGCGACTAACCCTAAAATGACCACGGGTCACTCCACGGGACAAGGACTCTGTTTATTTTCACAACCAAGGGTGCTTTCTATTCTTGTTCCTAAAACCGGATTTAACCCTCGGAACAACAATATGCTAGGTGAACATATCCGTTGTACAAGATAGGGTCAGTTTGTGACAATGCAAAGAACGTAAGTATTTATTTTTTGTTACCTGGATCTATTGTTCCCCAGGCGTTTCAACATGTTGCGGAACATATTGTCATATCCGGGTTTCAAACTAGAAACGCGAGAAGACCGGACCTCAAATAATAATATAATATTAATAAAATGAGAAAATTCTTTGTATAAAATATGAAAGGTAGAAAGTGTAAGCAATAGCCTTGAGTAATCTAGTGTTTTTTGGAGACAACTGAGAATATGATTCAGTGACAGATCGTCGATGCTTTGGTTCGACCAAATAAAGCAGAACTTCGCTCCAACACTCCATCGCGACGTGGCTGCGGAAAGACAAGCCAGGAGAATAATGGTTTATGATAGAGCCTCAAAATTGAGGATGAAGACTGGTAAGGTAAGGTATGAGGACAAAAATAGGAGATCTCTTTGCCTCAAATTTCTGCTGTCTTTTTCATTAATTTGACAAAACTCAACGTTTTTCAAATGCAGGGGCTGAGGCCAGGGGCTATTTCCAAAAATAAATATTGTTATACTATTCTTAGACATAAGTGATATATAGAATTGATAGATTGAGATCAAATTTATTAATACTAAACTCTTGAATGAAAAAAAAACAATTGGATATAAACAGAACCTGGAAAAAAAACATAGGCTGAGAAACAACAGCACATTTCTCAACAATTTGAGAACTAATTGCGTGGGTCGTGAGAAAAAGTTGAAATGAAAAATAAACAGTTTAAGAGACGCTGATATAGAAAATTATTATTTGAAAGTCTATACATGTGACTGTTAAAAATTCTGTAAATTATTGTACGAAATTCAATACTAGTCGATATAAATAATAAATAATTCACAATATCAATTACGAGCAGTGTAGGTACAGTAAAAAAAATAATAATTTATTATTAACCTTTAGCCGTGCATGTAGAGCGACACTTGTAAATGACCATCGCACCATAGGTTGTTGTGCAGGATATGTTTTTTTTTTTAAATACAGCGTGACTCTTTTATGAAGTTTTATTATTAACAAATGCAAAGCGTTCGAAATTTGAAATATTAATGGAATCGTTCGGTTCACAGCTACGAGTGCTAATGTTTTTTTAATTTTTTATTTAAAGTATGTTTTGAGGGAAAAAAACTTGAACGGCAGTTTTTTTACTAAAATTATTAGCGTCTTCCGTCCTCAATATTCACTGGCATCCTTTTTTTATTTATTTTGACAAAACACATTAAGTACTTCATTCTTCTCCAATTTTTTCCAAATCTTTCTATCCACTATGCGCTATCTATGTATATCAGTCCTTTTGAGTTCCGCATAATATGAGGAACAACACTTGTTTGAATACACGTTTTGCAGATTATTCTTGGCGTGGTCGTCCCCGATCGTTTGTCCCCTCAATAATTATGGTATGATTGAGACCCTCATTCCGTAAAATGTGTCCTATATACATCTTGCACGCTTTTCAGACAGCAGGCACCTTTGTCTTCGATTCTTTGGAGAACCAAATATTATTTTTATTACAAGAAAATGAATTTGCGTTGATATTTTTTTTTTAAAAGTGTAGGTATTATGTAAAAGATCTACACACAATCTCAATAATTTATTAATCTGTTAAACTCATTTATAATATTAAAACTTCAATATCAACTTGGATATCTTGGAGATTGTGTAAAACAACAATCTTCGCAAGAGGATTATGAAAGTGAATAAGAGGATGGAATTTTTTCTAGTAGCCGCCTTCCGAACATCAAGATCATAGCTCGATTCCCAGTCGGCTCTGAATTTTACAAAACTTAAAATTCTTACTAAGTATCTACGATCTTATGTAAGTAGATACCTACCTTTGTAAAGAATTTATTATAGGTAATTAAAATTTGTTGAATTATTATGACATTGGCAGGTTTATTGATAAGCAATATAGATTATTGAAAAATGAATTGTCGAACCCTTATTTTTCAAAAATAGAAAACAATCGAACATATTTAAAATTGAATATCATATTACCAATATGGGTAGGTACCTGCCTATAAAAAGTCTACACGCTATAAATGTACTTTATCGATTCTATTGGTATTAAAGAAAAAAAAAATTGACCACATGGATGTTAAACTTGTTTTTCCGGTTTTATAATAATAAACAATAAAATAGTAATGCATAAAAAATAGAGAAGGTAAGTTGTGGGTACTTACCGAGGTCACATCCGCGGACATTGTCAATAATAATGCAATGCCGCCGGCGCATAAGGGTTAGTAGTTTAGTACGGTCATCACCGGTTGTAGTTGGCTATTGTGCTGTCACGTTCTAGAGAGGGTTAAGACCGGTTCCAGCCGCGGACATTGACAAGGTGTCACCGTCTGGAAGGACGAAAGTGTAAATTAGTTCCTGGATGATTTTTACTTTTGAATACATTTTCAACTGTCACCCTTAAATAATATGTACGTACCTACATTCAATATTATAATTTGCAAGTTCGTCTGTAAATCGCAATTTTCGTTGAAACACTCTAACCCCACGCATCGGATATTTCTTACAAATGACAAAAACCAATCCAACTACATACGGTAAATATTTTTCATAGCTATAATTTTCGACGGCAAGTTTGTGGTTTCTGTGACAACCAATAAATTTATAAAAAAACGTATATGATACTTGATCAGAGGTTCCACATGCAACTGTTGCTACGGGACGAAGGGAACCTTCAAGGGTCAATTTAACTGATTCACACGAAAACATCAATGACCTCTGTCTATGCATGTTGTCCGACAAGTTTTGCTGTTAGTTTTGTATGTGTATATACAGATAAAATGGGTTATGTGTCGAAAGTGAATGTGTGTTCAACAATTTGACCACTATGCTTTTTGGCTAAAACATTTAAACATACCTCATAAAATAA
Organism: Mystacides longicornis; assembly: GCA_963576905.1. Taxonomy (NCBI): domain Eukaryota; kingdom Metazoa; phylum Arthropoda; class Insecta; order Trichoptera; family Leptoceridae; genus Mystacides; species Mystacides longicornis. Next base: position 8,137,568 of record OY756431.1, on the reverse strand, counting down.
GAATTCACTTTTTAAAACATCTGCCTAAAAATCAAAATTCATAATCCGTAATGGGCACGCATAACCTATTAAAAAAATAATAACAATTTTTTTTTAATAGTTGTATAGAAAATCTTTAAAATAGTGCCGGCTGATATCAAAAACTATTCATTCATAAAATTTCATTGTGTCCAGAAGTAATTTTATACGAAATTTGCATAAATTACAGCATTGTCTAGTTGGGGGGACAGGGGTCAATTTGACCCATGCGGGTCAGTTCGATAATATCCAGCGTCCATCTATGTAAAATAGGGTTGGAACTGGAATGACCGGTTCTTTTTTTCCTCTTCCTTCAAAATTGAATAAAAACTAGTTTTTTTTTATTATTACTATTTCAACTCTTTGTTCAATAAGGGTCTCGCACCCTTTCAGGATTAATCTACAAGGATATCCGATTGTCCGTTTTTTAAATATCTATCGGTCATCGTAAAAACATTTTTTTAACTCCTTTATTTGCCATTTTTATTCAATTCCTTCTATACACCTGGATAGAATAGGTAGGTATGTCTATTTTAGCATCATTTTGGATTTAATAGTTTTCGGCAGATGGCAAAAACACAGAACGACGAAATCGAGAATTTTAAAATAGCACTCGATGAAAAACAAAACAAAATTCAATCAATTTTATGTTAAGTTCCTTTGTTCATACATATATTTAGTGTTCAATTTACATTACCACACTCGAGAATGCCTCCATTAGACATAGTATAGTATAAAAAGGGTGGAGTTTTAAAATGAGAACAAGTTCTTGACAATTCTTGTGAGATTTAAATTTACCTCCGAAAACAGAAGAAAGGCGGAAGTCGTTGGTACGCTGTAGTATATATTTTGTGTGTGTTGTCACTTCCTGTTGTGTTTAAAGTCAGCAAAGAAGAAAAGACATTTCAAAATGTACAATTTATTATTTTTGTTTTCCAGTGTTAAATTATGGTTCTCCCTTTCTCTCTCGTTCCACTGACTGAGACAGCAACATCAGCACCCGCGAAACTTGCTAGCTACTATGTTTCATTTGAATTTCGAACAACTTGGATCTAAATTTTCCCGTTTTTGTATTTTATTATATAAATGCGTTCGTTATCTTGAAATTTTTATGAACACTTGTAATAATTTACCCTGGCTGTCCCTTACCTATTGCTTGTATTATTAAGTGTATTGTTTTTGTTAGTTTTGAATTATTATGATCATGTAAAAGGCTTATAGCCGTGAATTATTGAAAATAAATAAATAAACTCCATAACCTAAAAGTTATCAGTCAGAATAATTGATTATTTTTGTTTATTCTTTACTGTACATTGATAGTATAAATTAGGTAATAAAGAACACATAAAATTTGTCATAAAAAGACATTACAGAATCAACATACAGAGGCGAGCTTACCACAACAAAGTTGTGGTCTCTAACAACTAACCCACATTGTCAAAAATTAAAAAAAGTAGTCAAAAGGTTCCGTTACCTTCCTCAACTATTTTAAAACCTGGGTCTGGTTTTGTAGGGCTTCGAATAAGGTTTTAGACATAGTGTAGAAAGACTAACAAAATGAGACCCAGCCAAATGGAGAACATTATTGTTCGCGAGCTATATCTTTGAGAGGACATTATATAGGGGGCAATTTACTGACTAATTGAGAGAAAAAAATAATTTTGAAAATACTTTGGAGCATACGAATAAATCTTACAATAATTATTTAGGTTGAATGGAGTCTATTCATCCAACTACATACACAATAATGTAACACACTTCACATGTGACTTATTTCCTACTACACCGCCATCCTTGGATTTTTTTTAAAAGTTATGCAATTATTATAGAGGAATTGTTTTTATTACAAACTTATGACCTGTCGAACTTCATCTCGCATCCGATTCAACAATACCTAATTATTATTAGGTACATAATGCAACATGTTATAAGTTAAATTTAATTCAGTTTTAATGTCATAAACTATATTTAATTATTATTTTTTATTCTGAGTTAAGTCGTAGTTCGACTGGCGGGTCAGCTAGTACTAAATAATTTACAAATATTTCAATAATTAAAACGTTAAAGTTTTTTGAATGATAGAAATAAAAGTTTTACAGAATCATTCCTTTTTTTTCTTGATAAAATGATTTTCTGCTCTTTCAAAGTGGACTTAAAGCTTGTGTAGTAAAAGATGAATATGGTCGGCACCTGGAATCGAGCCCACGACCTCCAGTACGAAACAGTAAGAAATAGCAAAGGAACTACCAAAATACTTCGAAAGTTAAGTTAATAACCTACCGATGTATAAAAAATTGATGTAATGAGTATGAAAACTAGATGATTTTGAATGATATACCTAGTAATAAAATAGAAATTATAGTAATTTTATGGTAATAAAAGACAAAGTGTAAGTGTGGTTCAGTGGAGGATGGTATGAGCGAGTGCCGAATAATATCGTTAAAATTTTAAAGTAAACTTTTAATAATATTTTATACCAGAGTGGAAATTTATGATTGTCATTAACCCTTAAGAGTCGGGCATTTCCATGTCATAAATATCAATAATACACAAACAAAACAAAACGCACATACTCACACCACCCAGAAGTTTTCAAACTTTTTTGTACCTTTACAGTTCTAATTGATATGATCTCATATTTAAGATTGTTACAATAAACTGAAGGGATACCAGATGGACGCCGGCCACCAGGACGCCCCCCAAAGAGATGGAGAGAAAGCTGGACTTCATCGTCACAGGAGCCCGATTTGAGCACTTCCTAAACAGATCTTAGATCTAAACAAAGAGGAAGAAGAAGAAGAAGAAGACAATAAACTGGAGCTATTTTTCCTTCAACTCAATACCAACCCAGTAAACAACCATTTTCAAAATAATAATTCCATTTTATTTGATTTCTACGTACTTCCTATTAATATATTAAAATATTACCTTGATGTTTTATAAACATACTTACATTATTTAGTATCTACCTATTATTTTGCTCATAGTAATCACTTGGTTCCATTTCTTAGTAATTATAGATAGGTAGGCACTTTTATTATGGACTCGTAAATAGTACTTATTTTTGCTATATCGGACCCTTTTTTTAATAATTTCTGCTGATTTTAAATGCTAAATGAATTCTCTATAAATTATTATCATATTACTCAGCCCCATTTAATCAGTCACTTTTCTTCTGCAGGCTTTTGGACGACTATGTGTTGACAAAATTGCCACTAATACCTCCCAACAATATATGTATATATCTGCTATAAGTATCGAATGATTTTTAATTTAAATAGAATTATAAACCAAAAAAATAGCTATGTAGAAAAAATATAGTAAGGAGTAAAGCAATTCAGCAGAAAACACAAAAATATTTTTTTTTTCATATGATCAAATATTTTGCCAATAACTTGATGAAATTGCTCCGCTGCTTTAGAAGTTTGAGAGCCTACCCGAATGGAAGTGAATAAACGATTATTATAATAACGAAAAAATAATTATTATTAAAACCGTATTGAAAGTTTGAGAAGGTGTGCATTTCAGACTTTTAAATTAAATATATTCAGGCTTATTTTCCTTCCTTTTTAGGGGCATCATTATTTAATACGCGATGTTAGGAAGAAAATACCTCAAAATTACAATAATTATTATATACCAAACATTACCTTTACGTACATAGATTTTGTGAAAATATTACTTTTATAGGATACAATAGTAGGTAGACGGGCGACTATATAGCCGAATAATATTAGGTAGCTACTGGCAGAGAATAATGGCTTAAGGAAAAGTCAGCGAATGTTCAATGGAAGAACACAATATAATAATACACAACGGTAATTTATTTAAATTTTCCCAGAAAATTTGGCGAGTGTGTGTTGTTTTATTGTTCCCGTATTTAATGGGTTAACTTATCGTATTTCACAATCCTCGCGCGTCTATCAATAATTCATTTAGGTACCTACTATTAACAACTTAAAATTTTATCATTTTCTATTCAAGGTATATTTCGTCATATTTTGCTAAGATTGTCCAATTTATTTGAGTTTTTGATGTCTTTTAAACGCCTTAGTCTTTCGAGATTCGAGGATATGAATTTTATTTAGTTCAAATTATTTATGTTTTTGGCTGAAACTTTGTGAAATCCCATTTTTGTAGAATAGGTTGATTATTTTAAATAAAACTTTGTTTATTTCAAAAGGCCTCTGCAAATAAAATAATAAAAAGTGAAATAAACATAGTTTTATTTAAAATAATTAATTTATTTAGTTCCCTTTCTTTTCGATCAAATCATTAACTCTGTACTCCATTAATAAAGTTTTCATTAAAAAAAACATGGCCTTTCACTTCTTTATATTTAGTGTTATAGCGTTTCTATGGATAACGCGAAAATGTCACATTGCATGTATTAGATATTGCCGTATTCCATTAACTCTTTTTTTAATTGGCCGCAATCAAAATAAAATGCACTTGCATATCGCTTTAATCATCCAAATGGTCTTTCACAAAAAATAATATTTATTTATTAAATAGAAAGGGTCCAACGTGAGATCCCTGTGGCACACCCTCCTTAGGTATAATGATGATGATGCCTGTTTCGTCTTTCATTCTTACCCCAAGATCCCTAAAGACGTTTGACATATCAAACAAGCGAATAGAGGTCCACTCACTATGTTAAATTCAATGTTGGTAGGTACATTAAATCTTATGAGATACCCGATCGAAACCCTTGAATAATCTATTTATTCATAATTACGTGTCGTTCAATATTTACGAGTATGTATATGGCCGCAAATTTTAGATTAAACTGGATAACTTTTTACATGAAAAAAAAAAAAACTGTAGGTGTGTACGAGTATTACAAAATATCTGGCTGTTATTGCTGTAGACCTATTTTTCATACAAAGAGGTCAATGATGTCGATATCAACGCCTTAGGGACATTATATCCCAGCCTTGTGAAATCCATCCCATACTAGATTATTTAATTAAAAATACAAAGAAAACTTTGAATAGAACCGGTATCAAACCCGGGACATGGTGTCGAAAATTTGTTATGTTGTTGAAAATTAGACCACCAAAGTTGGTATAAGTAAGTAGATTGAGTAGGTAAAATGTACCCTATCCTTGTTATTTTTGTTATGATCACTCAGACTCAACTTAAATTTACTAGGTACCATAAGATTGACTGAGGGACAAAAGTTCGTATTAATTTTTTTTTACGGCAAAGAATCAAAAACTTTATTAGTTTCTGTTATATATATTAGTGTAGAAAAAAATTTGGCTGAAAATCCGTCAGTATAAGAAGCTAAAATTGAAAAGGGTTTTAAAACGTGCGCATTAAAATTTCACACTTCATTAACTTGCGTAATTATAATATAGATATACCAGTGTACACTTAAATGTAAACCCGTGTATATAGACGATTGCCATTAAAATGAAATCAACCAACCAAGCCGGAGCAGCCCTCGCATCTGAAAAGAATATACATTCTTCATCTCCTTCTTATACACTTTCCTTGGCGGCCATTCGCCTCCCCAGTCCCTCAGGGTCTACCCCGAACCATCCCCCTCACAATTTCCTTTTTCTCCCCTCCTCTTCTCCCCAGTTTTCTCCATCCCTCATCCCTTCGGCACGATGATATCGCGAACTCACCCCCACCTTACGCAGTGACGATTCAAAAAAGGAATGAATACAAAAAAGAGAGAAATACGTATAAGAACATTATTGTTAACTCTTCGTAATCGATATCTTATATTATTATGAAAGATATGGATGAAAGTCTTTTTGCAGTTTCTGAATTTCCTAAAATAGATTTGCACCAAAAATAGACGCAGGAGGTTCTAGAAAGGGTGTTAGTAGATTTTACATAAAAAACCCTCCTGAATTTCCTAAAATAGATTTGCACCAAAAATAGACGCAGGAGGTTCTAGAAAGGGTGTTAGTAGATTTTACATAAAAAACCCTCCTGAAATCCACCTTTCAAACCCATAATTTATCATTAAGTCACAAGGCTACCCCAATGATTGGCTATGTAACATGCCTTTGAACTTGTTACCGCTATTATTAGCCTGGGTTCAATACCCGGTCAGACCAGGACTTTTCGGTATTTCTTGCTTTTAATTTCTCAGATTGAGACGAAGAAATTACTTCGGGCAATATATTATTATGGTTGTTCTGTAAAAATTTTAAAGATTTTTTACCTTTTTATGTTCGAAATCATAATTAAAAACTTTTCATGACAATCTGTAAAAATCTTGAATGTTTAAGTAATCATAATAGTTGAAATATTGATAAACATATATTTTATTTGGGTTTTTTCTATAATATGGAATCTATTTTAAAACCTACAGGTAAATTTAATATAAGCCGACGAATTCATTAATTATTGACTAGTTTTCCCAATAGACGTTGTCTTGTCTTTACTATGAATGATACTGAATTTGAATTTGTTCTACACGTTGTATTTGACAATCTCATCAACTTTCAAAATTTTACAGATGTCAAACGCCAATTCACAATGTAGGTATAAATATAAATATTTATATTGTCAAAAGCACTAAAAAGGTTTAAGCACTTTAAGTTTTCTTCAATTTTCAAATGCTCCGCCGTAACATTCTTATCCTTTTGTTTCATAAGAACCTTCAGCAAACACAAATAAAAAAGAATTAGCAAAATCGGTCCAGCCCTTTACACGTGATGCGATGACCACAAAAATTAGGGCTCCATTTTTATATAGAGGTAGACATTTTTATAGGATAATGGTAAAAAATTGAAGAGTATTATTTCGAAACGATACCTCTCAACGATAACAAAGCGTTAAGACAGTGTCCTTGTAAGGTTCGATTGTCCTAATGGATGTGGGAGGGAGCTGATTGTCTGGTAGACACATTGTAACATTTTCTTTCCTCATTGTTCTCTTAATACCATTAAACATTAACTGATATTTTGTTGTTTCGGTGAAAGAAGGTTATTTTAACTTTATACCCTTCATTTACGCTACACAATACGTTTCACACATTTTCAAACTTTCGATTACAATGTTAATATAGGATAAAATTTATTAAAAAAATTGTTTTTATAGGAACGCTGGTTTTCAAAAACAGGAGTCGTGGATGCGGTTCAAAGGATCGCCAAAGAACAGTTGGGTTGGCTAGTCATGTGGCCAGAGTAACTGACACAAGATGGAAAAGTTCTTGATTGGAGTCTGAGAACTGGGAGGAGAATCAATGTGAGCAGGCCTCGGGCAAGTTGGTCTGACGACTTGAAAAGAGCTCCAGGGAGCGGGTGTATACAGCTGGCGCAGAACAGGGAGCTGTCGAAGTCAGTGGGAGGCCTGGGTCCAATAATAAAATCAGAGGGCTGACGAAAGAAAGAAAGACGATTGTTATCATCCAAGTAAGACCCTCTCATACGGAACCCGTCTCTTTGAAACAGAGCTGATGGTTTTGTACACGGTATGGTCAAACATAGAAACTGCGTATAATATGGTCAAAAACGCAGTGAAGAGTTCTTATTGTCTCCCAATATCCCTCTATGGGATCACAAAAGGTATAGTTAGTTATGTAGTTATTCAATAAAAAATTATTAAATATTAAAAAATAATAAACTTCAGAGTTCAGACCTCTTATGAAAGTAAATAAATTTTTTCTTCTTATTTTATATCATTTCCTCCTTCTTGGTTTTCAATTCCTTTCGTTCCCTGCCCCTTACGATTTTTTTAGGAGGTGAAAAAAATTCATTCATTTTTCTATAAAAATCATTATTTTTTTAACTAAATTTACAGTGTCGTGTTTGATCAAAGTCAATAAAAGGAAATTGCGACGTCTTTCTCACTAATAGAACAGAAATATCGATAGCTGGACTGGAATCAAGCCCGACTAATACGAAATTCAAGTGATGTAGAACATCCTATATATATGGTCACTGGCTTAAAAACGACTTTATCTGGTCAATCACCGAAGTAGGATTTGGTAAACTATTGAAGATTTGTTGGTTCATTTACACGTTTGTTATAATATTTTATTACATTTTTTGTAAAGTGAGACGTATTTGAGAAACACTGTTCTGTATCGTAAATAGTAGATAGATACTAACCTATATACTGAAAATTCTATAGCGTGTGCACATCTATAAACTTCTTCAGATAGTAAATTGTATAAGGAGAGTATCCATACATCGTACAAAGACTGTGAACGTGAAGTGTGTGTGTGTGTGTGTCGTAAATGGTATTTTATACAAAATAATGGAGCAAAAAACTCTTTAGAAAATTGATGAGATGTGTTCGCAACATTAGCACCACCCTGTATCTTTTTAAACAGCCAATCTACAGGATGACTCAATATATTTTCATGGACGAATTCAACGAAGATCACTTATATTTTTTTAGTTATACCTATATCTACTAAGTAGGTATACGGTGACCTAACGTCTTTGATATCCATTTTTTTTATTGTTGGATAAAAATATTTAAAAAATGTGTTAAACCAGCTTTCAAAATAACATTAGAAGACGGTTGAAGTGATTTTTTTTCAAAAATCGAACAGTACGTACCTATTAGTGAGACATTATTTGCCAGCCTTCAAAATAACATTAGAAGACGGTCGAAGTGATTTTTTTCGTTCCATTTCAAAAATCGAACAGTATTAGTGGGTCATAGTTGCCAGCCTTCAAAATAACATTAGAAGACGGTCGAAGTGATTTTTTTCATTCCATTTCAAAAATCGAACAGTATTAGTGGGTCATAGTTGCCAGCCTTCAAAATAACATTAGAAGACGGTCGAAGTGATTTTTTTCATTCCATTTCAAAAATCGAACAGTATTAGTGGGTCATAGTTGCCAGCCTTCAAAATAACATTAGAAGACGGTCGAAGTGATTTTTTTCATTCCATTTCGAAAGTCGAACAGTATTAGTGGGTCATAGTTGCCAGCCTTCAAAATAACATTAGAAGACGGTCGAAGTGATTTTTTTCATTCCATTTCAAAAATCGAACAGTATTAGTGGGTCATAGTTGCCAGCCTTCAAAATAACATTAGAAGACGGTCGAAGTGATTTTTTTCATTCCATTTCAAAAATCGAACAGTATTAGTGGGTCATAGTTGCCAGCCTTCAAAATAACATTAGAAGACGGTCGAAGTGATTTTTTTCATTCCATTTCAAAAATCGAACAGTATTAGTGGGTCATAGTTGCCAGCCTTCAAAATAACATTAGAAGACGGTCGAAGTGATTTTTTTCATTCCATTTCAAAAATCGAACAGTATTAGTGGGTCATAGTTGCCAGCCTTCAAAATAACATTAGAAGACGGTCGAAGTGATTTTTTTCATTCCATTTCAAAAATCGAACAGTATTAGTGGGTCATAGTTGCCAGCCTTCAAAATAACATTAGAAGACGGTCGAAGTGATTTTTTTCATTCCATTTCGAAAGTCGAACAGTATTAGTGGGTCATTAGTTGTTAACCTTCAAAATAACATTAGAAGACGGTAGAAGTGATTTTTTCTCTAATACTGGATTTTCCATAGAAAATCAAAGTTTTCAGAAGGCGAATGAACCTCCTCGTTTTGTCGGCGCCTAAAATCCTTCTTGTAACGAAGTTGGCAACTTGTGTAACGCAGGCCATGAATAACAAGTGGTTTGTTTAATTCCTAACTAAGAATATGTTTTAATAATTCAGAGTATCACAGAAAGAAGCTGTGGTGGGTTCTGTACCTACATAAAATTAAAATTTCCTCGGGGGGAAAGATGATAAAAGTGGAGAAGGACGAGACTTAACTGGATGGTTGATAGCCCTCCCCTTTAACAAAGAGGAACTCGGCGTGGTTGAGCTGGTGAGAAGGAGGTAGGCGCATTCAATGGTTGATAGTCCTTCCATCCCCATCTTTCTCACCCTTGATATTATGGGTGTTGGTGTCATCTTGCCTCCACAAATTTTCTCAACCCTTGGTGTGTATACAGAGACGCTTAAGGATTGCTCCAAAAAAATCTATAAACAAAATAGCAGACACGTGCAAGGATATGAAAAAAAAAATGAAACATTGTTATTTTGAATGCATGATTGTAAAAAAACCCACCTTAGACCAAAAATGCAAAACTTTTAAGAAATCAATACCTAAAAACTGGTTGATTGATAAAAATTTGCAGAATCTATTTTTTTTTACTACACGTGTTTGAGAATAGGAAATACATTTATTTGTTTTAAATAGGATGCTTTGATAAGTAGCTTATTGATGTGTAAGAGTCAAAGAGTGTAGGTATTTGTATTCACTTTAAGTGAGCACAGATTCATACTCTTTACATTTTGGTATGTAGGTAATAATATGGTGTATTTTTTAGACATTCTTGTAAAGTAATTTTACAAATAAAAATTTGATTTATCGAAAGCTTTCATTGCTTGCTATTTTTATCAAACTAAATATTTTTTTATTCATTTAATTAAGTATGTGCGAGTTATAAAAATTAATTTAATTTATCTTAATCATAGACAGGAATTCGGAAAAAATGTTTTCTAAGGTGGGTTTTCTTTAGAATATTAATTTCTTATTGATACTGATCACTCGATCTTGCGCAGTGCTTATGACCTCCTCCCACACCATGTCCAAATCTCTCATCTCTGCCTCGAAGGAACGGAACACGGTATGAGAGATTACCTACAGATTATTTACAAGGCCTATAATTGGATAATATGTAGTAAGTATGAACCTACTGTTCATCCTATGATTAACTCAAAAGAACTTCTTTAGATATTAATTTGCCGCCATATACGCTCCAAATTAGAGTCTAAGCACAATGATAAAATTTAACTAATTTATTTGCAGAAAAAGCGTTTAATAAAAACAAAAACTCAATTTTAAAAATGTTATTCATATTAATTAGAAACTTTGATTTTTATTTCGAAGTATTCGAGTCGAAATTTCCGGTATCCTCAAGACATTTGTGTATAAGCGAGTAGGTACTTGATGTTGTGGTGAATCTGTCGAACAAAAAACGTCTGATTTTGCCTCTGTTTCTGAAGGCTTTACTTGGAGTACACCCTTCGTCAGAATGGTGGCGTTTTTGTATTACTTATGTATGGAGCGGGGACCCAAGTGGAGTGGAGAGACAGTTCTCCTTGGCAGCCACGGGATGGTGAAGAGGCAATTCGTCCCCACCAGCAATAGCCGACAATGGTGGCAGACCAACCGTGAACAACATAAAAGTGAAGAATTTTCCTTCATTCTGTCTATGTTAGAATAATAATGTACCCATAGACACAGCCACCTATGTCGCAAAGTTCATTTCTCAATTAGTATAAAAAAATATGTACTACTAGCTTTCCCGACAGACGTTGTCCTGTAGTCCTAACCAGAGGCGGCCCATTCATATGTGCACTGCGCCCCCAGAAACAAAAATACAAAATTAATCCGATATAGTTACTAATAAAATAATTATGTTAAAATATTTCTAAAACATCCATATTTCAGTCGTATTCTAAGCTCGCGGGAAAACGTGAGAATATTCTACCTCACCTATGAAGTAAGTACGAATGTGCCCGATGATTTTGATGACTATGTATGAATATTTTATAAACGCTCGAAACGGTGCTGTGAAGTAAGTTGGATGGGCTACGATTTATTTATTTATCGTATGGTCATATAATATGTATGTCACATCTGATATAAGTTAATACAGAATATTCTTGCAAATAAATAGGTAGGTATACAAAAATAACAATCAAAAGCATAAAAAAAATTATCCAAATATTGAAAATATCGCTACTGTAAGAGCGGCAATCACGTACCTATGCGACAATGAGAGGGAACTACCCGCGATGGCGTTGGCGCATCGCCGATGATCCGTTCCATACTAACTTAAATATTACATTTTATATCGAAGTGGTTGGTGACCCAGCGGTTACAACGTCGGCTTTCGTACTGCGGACGTCGTGGTTCGATCCCTGGTGCCGACCATCTTCCTCTTTCACGACACAAGCTTTAAGTAGCTTACTGTGAAAGAGTCAAGGAGTGTATTTGTGTTCACTTTGAGTGAGCACAGATTCATTTTAAAAAAAAAAAAAAATATCATTTCTTACCCATTTTTTCTAACTTTTTAGTAGTTATTCTGTTATCCGGAGTGGAGAAGAATCCAATAAATCAAACATCGGAAGAATCTGTTGAGCCAATCTCGAGTTATAAGTGTTCGTACCAACCCGACTTTAATTTACATACATAAATTAGAGATTTTCAATATTTGTTTTTTACCATTCAGTTTCCGTTAAAAAATTTAATGCGTTAAATTCGGGATTCAGCACATGTCAATAATTATTATAGGCTAGGTACCTATGTTTCAGCGTGATAACATATCTTTCGGAAATTCCGTTTTTTTTTTTAACATTGTACCTATAATTTTGCATTCTTTGAATTCTTTTATAAAAGTTATATTGTTGAAGAGTTGCCTATCATCCTGATAAATTGATAGGCCATAACATCAGGCACCCGGGTCTGCTCTTTACCATCATCGAAGGAGTGATTGAGGGCAGAAACCACGTGCCCAACCCAGAGATAACTATAATTAATTGTAGGTCAGGTGATCGGGGACATGGGCCTACCAGGAGCTGTAGAGGCTGGCCTGTAACAGGCAGGAGTGGAGGAATAGAGTCGGCATGCTTAGTGCAGACCATTTTTTGGTTTGTGACTCAAAAGAAGGGTTATATTCGGGCTAATATGGTAACAATAATAATTATTTCCCTCCCAAAGAATAATGAAAATACATTCTCGTTGGCCGAAAATCTCCTGTAATTTTTTTTATGATGAAAAATGCTTTTTCCAGCCATCGAGTGATGTTGCTAGTCAGCCGCTGTCTTGGTCTTCCCATGTCTTCCTTTTTAAAGGCGTATTGTACCGAACACTTTTAGGGAACCTCTCATTCCTGGACCTGATGACATGGCCGATCCATGTCAATCTTCTTGATCTGATGTCATTTGGGACTAATGTTTGCAGGAGTACTGTGATCGCGCGTATCGATCTAAAGCCCAGTATCTACGAGTGAAGAAGTTTAAATTTTAGGTATAAAAAAAATGAAATTATTGACATCGGTATTTGTGTGATGGGGTTGAAGTTATTATTTTGAAATCAGACCATCTAAGCGTTGTGTGCCGCGGTATAGAGAGACGAAAAGGAAATGGAGGGGTGGAAGTAGGGGGTGAGTGGAGAAAGAGGGGGGGTAAGAGAGAACGAGTGAGACCCTAAGCGCCCCCTCGTCATTCTATTTATTATTCTTCTTATTTCTTCTGCTCAACCAGTCCCTGCGCCACACGGCCCCCACCCCACCCCACCCCCAACGTCTTCTTCCCTTCTGGCTCTTCTGTAGGTAGCTACCTACATATATTTAAATTATATTAGGTAGGTACCTAAGTAGATACAGATATCTCCAACAGTAAGATGTACTGGCTTTCTGACTTTTCAACTTTGTTCTATAAATTTTATTTATTTCGTTCATATTTTATTTTATTTATTACATTACATTTTATGCGTAACTTCAAATATGTTTTTTATGAAAACTTTGTTTTTTCTTATAATTATTTATTATTCTTTCTTTCTTTTTCTGTTTTTTTTATTTTTTTTTATTTTAGAAATTTCTTCTGAATGGTCATCAGTCGCGGTTTCGCGGACTCATACATACATAGAACAAAAATCTATGCCAACCTGCTGTTCCTGATAAAAGAAACTTTAAATTTCAGCACCTATATGAAGTAAAAAATAAATAGGTACAAAGTAACAGATATATCCATATTTAAGTAAGAATAGCAGTAAGTATATTATATGAATGAATGAATGAATTTTATTCAAAAGAAAATACAAAACAAATTTTATCAAAAAATACAAAAATTTATAATTGAACCTTAACTTAAATAAATATTATTTTAAATGACAAAATAATAGCCATCTACATAAATAAGTAGGTGGGTATGGATAATAATATTTTATTTGAGGACATATTGGAACCTTCGATACTAGCTACTTCCTTTTATTATGATACACACAATTTGATATGATGGGATATTGTACAAAATAACGGAACGGCTTGGCTTTGGGGAATAGTAACATAACTTTGAAATAGTTTTTGACATTTTACTTTTTTTTTTCAAACCCAACTCACTCGACAACGAGTGCAAAGGGTTAAAAAAAACAAAATTAATAGATCACTCTCTCGAGAGTGGATTACCACTAGAGATGCAACGGATATCCGGCAACTATCCGGTATCCGGCCTATCCGGCGGCATTTAACTATCCGGCCGAATACCGGATAACTAGCCCCTATCCGGCCGGATACCGGATAGTAAAAAACAAATATTTTTGGATTACAATTGATTTATTTATTAGGTATCACTTGAGAAAGACACTCTGTAATAGCAAGGAAAATTCTACAACTTGGAAAATTGATTAGCAAACATACTAAGGTAAAATTATGGGGAATAAATACAGGCAAGCGAAACGCTTGTCTCCGTAAATAAGGACAGTTTCATATACGTTTCGTCATATACATTGCTGGAAGATGCTGAGATAGATTTCGCCAAATTTGGGAAAAGTAACGTTCCGGCAACGGACTCTTTCCAATCGGTCTAAACCGCCTACGTTAACGTAATTCTTGCGATGCACTTACGGCCGTAGCATTTTCTTTCACATGGAGAGGATCTGGGCAAAGCCATAGTTGGGGTTGGGGGATGGGGGGGGGGGGTTCGATGTCCAGCGAAATCTTCTACGAAAAGCCTTACCCACAATTGATTAAATCCAGAGATCTTGTCGCGCGCTAACCCGCCTCGTCAGTTGCCTTTTATTTAAATATCAATCTATGTAAAATTATAATACACAAATGTAGTAGTTCAAAAACTTGGCCGCGGCAAAGGTAAGTTTCCCAATTTTTCAGTATTTCTTTTGATGCCATGTCATGTAGTCCCAACGTCAGCGATCATTGTGGCGAATCCTTCTCTTTCCTGGACTGCTCATGATATGTACCAGGTATAAAATTTCCCGAATTTGTATCTGCGACAGTTTAGTTCACGCACTGCCCGGGCTCTACTAAAGACTTCTGAATTTGTGACCGGTCGGTCTAACGAATCTTTACCATTCTGCGAAAATATTATGTTTTGAAAAAATACTGATATTTTAAGAAGCCGTAATCCTTAACAGGTTAGGAACCTCTGTACTAATGCTATCCTGGCTACGACCTTGGTTCTCAGGGTAAAAGTAAAAAATCTAAACGCTCTAATCATAAACTTTCAAGTGCAGTTGATGTTTTTTTCGACAATGTTCCTAACTATCCCATAAGTTGCACTATATGCTCATGGATGCACCAACCAGCCAGCCGGATATCCGGTATTCGGCAGCTAGTTGGCCGAATATCCGGTATCCGGCTATCCGGCTAAACTGCTATCCGTTTCATCTCTAATTACCACGTTGGTAAGAGGAAGAAAGAGAAGAACCCTTAACTAGAGTGATTTTTAATTGCGTATAATTATTGTCCTTACTTTTTTTTTAATATTAAGATGAAAAAAAGCAGAAAAAGGCCCCTTATATAATTTTTAAAAAAATTGGTGACTTTGCAGAAGAAACAATACCCTCTTCCATTATCATACTTTGCATATTACAACATTGCATTATGCGAAAATCGCCTAGCGCGAAACAATCTTGTTCCATGAAAACAAAATATTCGCTTGGCGACCTCAGTGGTAAATTAGGGTGATGCGTGTTGAATCATAACTTGACAACGCAAATTTAAAACGACGAAATAGTTTTTTCCATTGATTCGCAAAGTTGTATTGCTTTTTTAATGAATAGTGTCCATCAGGGTCCCAAAGACGAAGAAGACCCTCTCACACTGTGTTCCGCTCCTTCGAAGCAGAGCTGGGGGACATGGACATGGTGTGGGAGGAGGTCATATACATTGCGCAAGATCGAGCGCAACGGAGAGCTCTTGTTGCCTCCCTATGCGCCTGAGTGGGGTGTAAAAGGGAGTGTGTGTGTATGTGAGGGTGTGTGTGTCAATGATGAAACAAAACTGTTTGTCCTCTAGAACAAAAACGATGGTATAATTTGTAAAACCTCAAAGTTGCGAAGTATGATTGTTCTGTGGTGACCATATTATTATTATCACCAGTCAAGAAAATATACTCTATTTTTCAGCTCTATCTCTATGTTTGTTTAGTATATAAACGCACCCTTAGTCAAAGAAAAGAACAGTGTGTACACTTTTTTATAATTTCATCATGAACGATAATTGCTATAACAGTATTATACAAATCAATACGTAGGTCTCACGGCAAACAAGGAAATGGGAATAAGGATGGCTTTCCGTCTACATAGGCTGTATGAATGAATTCATGATAAATCCTCCACCAAATGATTGGTAAGTATAGAGTTAGTTTTTCATCAATCTTTAATGGAATGACGTTTAGGAATTACATAACAATCGAAAATTTTCAGTTTTCGCCACTGCGTGTTAGAGATACTCCATACTCTTGCTAGAAAACTCTTTCTATAGCACATTTTCACATTAAAAACAAGATTTCTAGAGAAAATATGGATTTTTATTTATTTACAGTAAAATAAACACACTCTCCATAACAGATTTCTCCTTTGCAATGAGTGATTGAAATTAAACTGTGTACCTATTGCTCCTTGTTCCAGTCTACCACTTAGGTAAAGATTTTCTGATTGAACAAAATGAAGTTACAAGTGCTTGGTGCAGGATTATTGAATAAATTATCGTAGTAGAAAATAAAACATAGGATATTATTATAATTATCCCGTAGGTAGGTATGGATAGGTAAGTCGGGGCAAATAGGATACACAGATTGGAGACATTTCTGTAAAATAAATTATGGAAAAACCGTTCAAGGTATTTTGTTTCCATTTTAATCATAAATTGTCCTTTTAATATTGGGTATGTTATTTCTTTGTCTTATCTAGGTATGTACTATCCAACCGATACAGGGTGTATTTTTACTGCTGCATGTCTTTTTTTATTTTAATTATTAAGTAAATTAATAAAAAGGAGAATCTTTAACTGAGCTCTCAAAAAATATCAAAAAAAAAATATATCTCAGCCTTCAATTAATAAAAACTCCCTTTACACCCCATTTAAGGGCATGGAGAGGCAACAAGAACTCCGATAATACGCAATATTTATGAGCCCCTCCCACGCCATGTCCAACTCCCTAATCTCTTCCTCGAAGGAACGAAACACGGTTTTAGAGGGTCTTCCTCGTCTTCGCGTCCTTAATGGGATAATTATAAATGTACCCACTCATCTATAGATAAAAAAAAACGTTTAAATTAAACCCTACCTAGGTATGTAGAGTGTAGGTACTTATATCATGACAGATAAAGATGATCGCCACCCGAGATCGTGCCCAGGATAATAATTATTATCCACCGAACCACTAGCCCAACGACCATTTTGATAGATAGGTGTATGGAAAACAGATAGGATTATTTCTATATCGCATGAATTTTTCTTTATCTCTAAATCTTTCGTTTGCCGAATCACTCGAAAGCGAGTGCAGTGCTTATAAAAAAAAATCTTTCGTTTAAGTAAATACTAAATGAATACTTACTTTATGGTGTCCCTACTTTGAGAAGGATATACAGGTTTTGGAGAAAGTGCAGAGACGCTTTACTAAGATGGGAGCGGGGCTTGGTGACATGTCTTACGAGGATCGCTTTGAGACACTTGGTTTAACCACTCTCAAGGAGAGGAGACTGAGAGGTGATCTAATTGAAGTATATAAAATCTTGAACGACCACTATGACTGCCCAGAGTTGAGAAGCATGTTCCACAGAAGCCACAATCAACATTTGAGGGGACATAGTCTGAAGTTGGTAAAGGACAGATATACTCAGAACCCCCGTAGACATTTCCTTACAAATAGAGTTGTGGATGAGTGGAACGGGATGCCTGCGGAACTAGTTGTTGCAAAGAACACCAATGGATTTAAGAATGGGCTTGACAGTTTATAGTGTGACACAAGTGTGGGATATCAAGCACATCAGCTCCAAGCTGCCTGCTTGATGGCATTTAATAATAATATCTAATAATAATAAACCTGCAATTATTGAAGCATTGGAGAAAGGCCTCCGAGATCTAATTGTGAACTATAGGTATTTCCGTAAAAAAATTGTAGTGTGTATCAGGAAAAAGGACTTAATATATTGTTTCATTTAAGCAGAAACACAATTAAAAAAAGTAACTCATCTTCTAGTGTTCTTAATTTAGATCGATCGATTTCGTTTTCAGGAAACTTATCAGTATTGACTCCATTTTTTTGTTGATCTATGTCTTGGTCTCTTTGATAGATCTTCCGTTACATTTTTTGTAAAAAAGAGATAAAATTATGTAAAACAAATAAAAAAGTAAGGTTTCTATGGAAACTTATTGTGATTGACCGTGAATGAATTACTGTAGGTATCTATTCCGTGGTGCAGTTTTAAGTAACTGCTAATCCTTTATGGAGCACAAAATCATGAAAAAAAATTTCGACCGTGAGTGAAAATTAAAAAATCTAGATAACTTCCACGCTGGTTACCTTGATTTTCGAATTCCCACAATCGTTCAGATTACCTACTAACAAAACTTTGGTAAAATCTTCAACTACTATATGCTACCGTTTATATCAACAGTCTAGACAAGATGGTCGAATTTTAAAGGGGAAACGGGTGTAGATCGATCTAATGTATTATTACTTCAAAGGAATATTATTTTCTACTCATCCAATGAGAGTTTTTACTTTCTATACATACTTGGTTCTTTGTTTCGCAAAAAGCCCTCGCTGCAAAATATTATTTATAATCAAGATTTTCTCTTTCATAATATATGGATACTTTATTAACAATATTATGTATCAATTCAGTATTATAGTGGTATGGCCATACTGTGAGACAATGATCTGGAAAATATATTTAAGAGCCAATAACAGCGGAAATTTGTCATATAGAATACCTCACTCTATAATTACTTCACAATTAGCCAAGGTGTTAACAGTGTATTTTTCTGACGTCATATTATCTGAGTGGTATACCTGTATCCAATAATAAAATCAAAAGAGTTAAAGATTAAAAGTCCATATTCATTTATGTAGCTTCTTATCTTATATATAAAAATGGAGAGCTATATCCCGATATCATCGCATCACGCCTAAACGGCTGGACCGATTTCGCTAATTCTTTTTTTTGTCGTGTAGGCTTTTATCAGGAGAATGTCCTTTTAGAAGAAAAAAATTAAGAAAAATGCATGTAAAATTAGAAAATTAAAGAAAACTCTATGTAGACAACCTTATTAGTACCTCTTACCTTATAATTTTTATTCCAATTTTGACAGAAATTGTCAATTGGTGCGATTGATAGAATACGGATGGAATATTATTTAAAACAGACGCATCGGTGGGAATTACATTGGTCAAATAATTAATTCATCACCATACAAATTCGAATTCAATATTCATAGTTAAGAACACAGGACGTCTGTCGGGGAAGCTAGTACAAAATAAACGCTAAATACAATGACATACCTCCGTAGTCCATAGTAGCGAAAATCTTTCATCTTATGTGAAATTAATATCGAAACTCAGAAATAGGTGACATTATAAATACGACCTTTTACAGAATGAAGTTGAAGAGCATTAGTATGGAGTAAATGTGACAGACGCCATCGATAGATCGACGTGACATAACTGGTGAGGTATGGCCGTGGGGGACGCGGGTAAAAGTTGCCACCTCTACTGCTCGTCCGTTCTGTTGCTTGCGGACGCCGTTGGTTCGTTTTGGTGCACACTTCTTTATTGATCCATATTTTCTTGTTCTTTAAAGGGGTTAAGGCGACGCAGTGGACCAGTGATTAGAAATTATCTTTTTTTTATTCATTCCAAAATTATGGAGGGGTCGTAGCTACGCGTGAAAGTCGCTGGCACCACGCGATTAAGTGGTGCAGTATAAAACAGAACCCAAACAAAAAAATACAAAATTATGTTAACGGGATTATAAAAAATGTACAGTTTTGATTTTATCTATTGTCAACTAAGATAATAATCAAGGCATTCATTAATGAGCATCTGTAGCAACTTAATAGAACAAAACAAATATTGAAACATATAGATATTACATTTTTTGTATTATCTTTTTTCATTTTGTAAAGCTCTTTAGACTCTTTGTATTAGTAGTTTCTACCAGAAGTTTTCACCATAATATTATGTTTCCGTTAACAATCCTAAAAAGAGTTGTCTTTTAACACCTAAAAAAGTCTTTATCTATCTCTATGAAAATACACATTAATTACAAGTAAGTAGTTACCATAATAGTAAAAAATAATAAAAATTTTCAAATTATGTGGTTGGTAGACTAACGATTACGACGCCGGCTTTCGTACTGTTTCTTGCGGAATTCGTGGGTTCGATCCCAGGTGCCGACAATCTTCCTCTTTCACGACAGAAGCTATAAGTAGCTTACTGTGAAAGAGTCAATGCTGTATATTTGTGTACACTATGAGTGTGCACAGATTCACTTTTATATTAAAAAAATATCCACAAAGAAAGTAATTTTTTTTCTTTACAATTTTCATTTGAATAATTTTGATATTAAAAGGGATTTAATCCACTAAAAAAATTTATTGTAAAAATGTTTTATAATTTGTATATACCTAACTATTCAGTTTTGGTTGTGTAATACTTAAGTATAATATGAATATACACAATCGGTATATTAATTTTTAAACTTTAAAATAAAAAAATCAGTACCATAAAACAGGGAGACGCAGACGAAGTGGAGTGATGATACCGTCTTTTCACCAACACAAACAAAAATTCTCCACTGCGAGAACCACCTTACGGCCATTTTACTCCGCTCTCCTCATTTCCATCCACTCGCAATCTCTAATTCCCCGCTGTCCCTCTCTCGCACCAACCTCCTCGCCAGCCAACAGCCTGCTGTACTTCCCAACCAACCGACACCCACAACTTGGCCCATTCTCCCCACATAGTACAATTCTTGTCCGTGTCGGCGCTTCAGTCGGGCGTTCCATTTTCAAATGGCGAACAGTTTTTCTTCAAGGCGAGGTTTTTCGAAAAAGGGGCTTCGTTTCGTCGGAGTGTGGGGTCTCGGGGTGGGCGCTGGAAGGGGGGTGAAGTTTTTCATCTGGGCGGGTGGGGGAGGGACCCTGTAAGGTGGTGGCTGAGTGCGACGGGAATATTTTAGGAAGAGTGTGAGAGAGTTCGGATGGAATTAATTCGATATTTTGAATTTAAATATTCTCACCGTTTTTATTCAAGTGTTTATTTTATGCGGAGTAGCTACCTACCCCACCTCGTTGTCGCATTGAAAATAGATGAGAAAGCGGATTTTTAATTTCTCCTAAACTTAAAAAAAATACTCTTCCAAGTCATGAGGTAACCAGAGAATGTTTATTTTTTTTTTCTATAAAAATATATCAGCAAATATATCCGGCCTATATCTTCCAATTAACCGCTCCTGTTCATTATGGGTCAGGATTTCTTGAGAAAATTTCTAAGTATGCTGAACTGTCCAGGAATCGATCCCAGACTTTGTCTTTCGTTATGGTAAACTTACCTATAGATAAGATTTTCGTTTTTTCTCGTAGTAAGTTGGTAGGTAGTTTCTTAGTTAAATGAATAAAAAATAGACCATTTATTAAAATTTTCCTTATTTTAAAGTATAAAGAATAGCATGAATAATTGTTATAAAACAAAAAGGTGATTTGTTCATGACTTTTAAACAAGATCCCAACGAAGAAGTCTTTAAGAATCTTTACTCAAAAAGTTTTTGGGAATTGGCTTTTTGTTAGCAAATAGACTAGAGAGAAGCACAGGTGGAGTATAAGAGAAGAATAATATAGTGATGAAAATAAAAAGAAAAGGAAATCCCGAAGCCGTCCTAAATTCCCACACGTCAATTATTATTATTATTGTGTCACTTATTATTGTGTGACTGTCAGATGTGTCAAAATCAAGAATTATTGTTACTTTTTTAAGCTTGTAGGTATGGACTGGAAATGAAGTATACTTAGGGCTTTATGTGATTCGATGTTAAGCTTTTCATGCAGTCAATGATGAAAGTTTATCACCGAAATTTTAAAAAATCTTACATATGTAGGTCAACAGATTGACGGAAAAATAAAAAAAAATATGAATAAAGTCTGCAATAAGAACCTGCATATCTAGATATTAGATAATTATATGCTATTTTCAGTACGATGTATTTTTGTTACGTTATTAAAAAAAAAAAAACTTTTAAATGTCAGTTTATCTTTTGTAACAATGTGAAAAATTCTCTTTTATGTGACAACATTCGCTGCTGTTTTAAATAAGAAAACACCCAATTTTTATCTTAATTGCCATATGGAAAAAAAATTAAATAAAAAATATCATGCAAGAGTAAGTACTTGCTTACTGCCCACACACATAAAATAAGACTTAATAAACAAAACCTTCTAAATCTAAAACCATGCAAATAGAGATTATGTAAAAAGTGACACTGAAATTCGTGGGTTCGATTCCCCGTTCATATTCCATTTTATGAACTTTATGTACTTACTTTTGTACATTACTGTGGCAAACTCCGTTTTTTTAATGGTAATATTATGGAATTTGAAAATACTTCAAAATGTTACATTGTTCCATTCCAATAGCAATTATTTTTATTCACGGAACAAACTTCGCTGTACGTGAAGGATGTTGAAAGCAAGGGCGGATCCAGCATTGGCGCCAGGGGGGGGGGGTCACGAGGTCATTTCCATGATCCAGGGGCGGGGGGTCCAGGCCTTTAATTTGAACTACGGTAAGTACTGTAGTTCAAATTAAAGGCCTGGACCCATCCAGACCTTTAATTTGGTCAGGCGGGTCATGACCCCCCCCTGGATCCGCGCTTGGTTGAAAGTAGTTTATTTTCACATTCAGTGGTACTAATAGAAAGTGCTATATAACACCGTTATGATGCTTATACCACATGCTACTAATAATCAACCCTATTCCGTGTTATAACTGTTCTGTCTCGCATTTATCAATGAAGCTGGTGGTTGTTCCATACTACGGGGTTGATTTCTAAGAATTCCGTACGAACCCGATTGGAACATCGAAAAAGTTCGTGTGCGTAATACCGCGAGTGTACGAATCGGTACGAATATTTCCGAAGGTCGATTCGATTAATTGACAGCTCGGACTCGTTGCAAGTTTTCGTATATTAAGTGTAAAAATGTGAAGAGTGCAGTAGTAGTTCATCTCTTTTCAATGTGGTTATTCTGTCCTTTTTACCGGGAGCAGGCAATAATAACGTTACCATAGAAACTATTACGCGTATAACTTATTCTTCACTCTATTGGTAGCACTTTTGGTTATACTACGCGTACTATACGATGCATAAAGTTCTATTAGTACTTACCGCTGAAGTTTAGATTTTTTCTCTTATTCTGCAATTCTAGTTGGATGAAGACCACCAATGACGCTTTTCTCGGCCAACTCTCCTAATCATTTCAATTCTATAGTACCTACCCCCATTGCTTCATAATTGTAAATTTCGAAAAGATTCATGAGTTTCATGATATGAAAATATGTAAAGCGCCACCACAAAATACTTCTGTAAGCTTCGCAGCCCATACCACTTTCGCGCTTACATTTTGCAGACCTATAGTGACATCGTTTGTAATGTGTTGCGGTGTTTATTTTACTGTAAATAAATTAAATTATAATTAAAAATGCTTATTTCTAGATAACGACTAGTTAAAACAATATACATATTCGTTATTAAAAAAAAAAAAAAACAATAATATCGTTCTTCTTCATCAGTCTGTTTTTTTTCCTATTGTTGAAAATAAGCCTCCCTTCCCGCTTTCAAAAATAATTGAACACGTAATTTGAATAGGATAGAAATATTTACGTAAAATTTAATATTATTAATAAAATATTTATGTGAACGATTCGATATACAAATAACTCACTTTATATGAAAGTTTTCGTG
Source organism: Mystacides longicornis (assembly GCA_963576905.1). NCBI lineage: Eukaryota > Metazoa > Arthropoda > Insecta > Trichoptera > Leptoceridae > Mystacides > Mystacides longicornis. The sequence goes on along the minus strand of OY756431.1, from coordinate 8,113,575 downwards.
CATTTTTTTATAATTCTTAATATCCATACAGCAGGTCTAGACAAATTGCTTTTGGCAATCGACTACAAACGAATTCTTCGACAATGTAGCGTAGGAAAAAAATTAACTGTTTGATTTAAATAATGATGTATACATTCCAGTGGTCAGCTCATTTTTTTCGCACTATACATTGACGAAGTCTTCGTTTGCAGTCGAACGTCAATTTCGAATTGTCTACGGGGGCAGGTCAGTTTTGTGAACAAAAAGAGCGTAGGTAGGTATTATTAAGAAAGCATAAAATCAAATATAATAAATTAAATTTTGGAGTTTGGGGGTTTTATTTTTCTACTGATGATGGTATAAAAAAAGATGAGATATAAAAACAAGAAACAGTCGTAACACGGTTAATGTTAGTGTAATAATAAAAATGTGAACAAAGGGGCTCTTAGCCACAGAATTATAAGGGTAGATGGTCTTCTGTACTGGCCAATCCCCCCCCCCTGCGTGCCTTCTCTACAACTCCCTCCTGCTCTTCAGTATACTTGACGCCTCACAACTTTATCTCAAGGGGTAGTAACTTTACGAAAAAATGGATATGTGGTACTGTGGTAAAAAAACAACCCTTCGAAATATAATGGTGGGTTGAAAATTATAAAATATTTTACTTTGAAAGTTTTACCTAAGATCGAAATAGTTTCAACTTGAAGACAAAAAAAGATATTTAACAACAGACTGTATTATTAAAATAAGAAGTACATAATATGTACTAAGTTGGAAACCGAGTTACATTTTGTAGGTAATGAATCTACTCACTCACTCAAAGTGAACACAAATACACTCTTTGACTCTTTCGTCACAGTAATCTAGTTAAAGCTTGTATCGTGAAAGAGGAAGATTTTCGGTACCTGGGATCGAACCCACGACCTCGTATATGAAAGAGTTCGAAAGCCGGCGTCATAGCCGCTAGACAATCTTATGATTACAAAGTTACAATCTTATGACAACCACTTATGATTACAAAGTATGATTCAATTTGTATTCTGATCTCGTAAATTATCTTTTTTTTACCGACCTCGGAAGCCCAGTGGTATAGCTGATAACTTCTGATCAAGTGGTTCCGTTTCGATTTTCAAGGCTTTACTCACGTTTTGTAAATATTTTTTTTTATTTATACCTAAGTAGATATATGAATATTTTGGAATGGAAGGCGTTATAGATGAAAACAGTAGATAATGTTGAACATTAAAAATAATATGATTAAAATAACAAGGCTATGAAATGAGATGGCCTAATGCAGACTATATAAATTTTTGGAGATAATACAAAGCATACTTTTTCACAATATTCATCAAAACTGCCATTAATAGGAAGATTATGCTTCAAGGCGATCACCTGAATTTCAAACCCATAACTGTTAAGCCGTACATCAGATGGATACCGTAGCCATCAGGGAAAATAGGTCAACAGGTACAATATAAAGATAAAGAATTCTAATTCTAAATCAAGGGGAGAGACACAAATCAATATACGCTTCTATGTTCTGAGTTTGCGATTTAAGATATATGACCTTATAAGAAACATGTTTTGATATATGACCTTATAAGAAACAATGCTTTAAAAAAAAAGTTTTATTATATTTTCACCCAACCCTATATTTACACAGACTGATACAACGTATGGTCGTCCTTGTTTTAATAAAATCCCAAAATAAAAAAGTAGATATCTAAGTGTATAGGAAAAAAAACAGGTAGGTACCTAAGTATATTTTTATGAATAAGGGTGGAAATTTATTATCAAACAAAGTACTCACACGTACGGACCCAGTTACTTGTATAAGTATACATAACTTGGAAGGACTCGTAGTTTACAACCGATAACAGTCGCGACATGTTTTGTCTTTCTCACAGATTTTCTTATTATCATTTTTTTCTCGTATCTTCTTCTGCGGTCTCAATCCGTAAGATGGAGACCACAGAAGAAGGTACGCAAGATGTACAAAGAGCCATAACAGCAGAAGTCAAAAACAGAATCTATCATGAATCGCATTCAAATTTTCAAATCGTCTAATATAGAACTCAATATTAGGAAAAATTTGATCAAGTCTCTTGTCTGAAGTGTGGCACTGGCGCAATCTGCATTTAGGTAAGTTGTTCTAATAAAGGTCGTTACTGGAGTTCACTGGACAGATTCCATCGCTGAGACCATAGCGACGGGCTGAGAATGGTTGGAGAAACAAAGCAACTGCTAAAAAAGAAACAATAGTGGACAATTCTGCCACATATAGGCCACAAAATTCTTTGCATCATCGTCAACGAAATTATTACAGACAGCAATAATTGCAAAAGTCGCAACAGCTATATTATAGAACAGGTGATGGGAGCATGCACTGTAGTAGTATAGCTCGAATGCAGATATTATGAAGAAGCTGGCTGATGACAAGGAGGCGGGCTAACGGAGATTGCTTGGGCGCGTAACAAAGATAGAAGTGGACTTCGATTATATAAATTTGAAAAGAAAAACGTTCTATATAAATTAAAAAAAAAATGATCAAATATGGCGTCCGATATGACAAAAAGTATACAGGGTCCTTATAATAACCCGCCAGTTCTAGCTGTAACTTACTTTTTGGAGACTTTTTCATAAAAAAATCAAACGCGTATTAAAATATTGTCGTAAAGAAAAAGTCTGTAAAAAGGGTTAAATGTACATAAAAGGGACGAGAAGTGTAAAAATGCTTGAGTGAACGTAGAACTATTTGCGTCAAAACGATTTGCGGCAACTTTGATGTTGGTTCACAAAAGTGACGATACAATTTTATTTGAATGAAACAAAATATTTAGTTTTTTCCACAAATTATTTATTGAGCTAACCAGTGGGGCTAGTACGAGTTTAGCCGAAAGCTAATTGCACGCTAATAAGCGCTTGTTAGCGTGCAAATAGTGTTCGAAAATCAAACGATCGAATCATTCGATCATTTTTGTATGGAAATTTTTCGAACCTCTTTCGAAGATCGTTTCGATATTCAATCATCGAAAACTTATACTAGTGATACAGTTTACGAAGACCGAAGGTCTTCTTCTTCAGGCTTGTTAACATCAGAATCTACTAGCCTGAAGCAGTTAGCTCAATAAATCATTTGTGGAAAAAACTAAATATTTTGTTTCTTTCAAATAAGTTCGAAGTAAGTATATTCCACCAAGAAGCTACGGTCGAAAGGATAAATTATCACAATTTTGTTTGATTTTTTCACCATCAGGGTTGCTGTAATACAAAATGTATCGTGTTACTCACTTTACTTTCGTGACTACCTTCCAATAAAACTTAGAATACGGGTATTGATCAAAGCCCAGGCACACAAAGTCTCTGCGTTTGAAACGAAATGGCTCAGCAGAACTTTGGGTATTAGATGATACTACCGCATCACAAACGACGCTATACGCCAGCGCAACCCGCGTAGGCCGATCACTTCTACCATTATGGAGAGGAAATGGATTTGGCTGGATATGTGTTGAGGATGCCTTGTAGCAATTGGCCGAGGAGAGTGCTGTTCCTCCTTCCATCAGGATCTCGAAGAAGAGGAAGACCCTCTCATTCCGTGTTCCGTACCTTCGAGGCAGAGCTGAAGGATTTTTTTTATTTATTTATTCACACAAAATTCTCCAGTCAGCTCTAGGCTGGTATAAGGAGAACAAAATAATCAGGTATAACAAATTGTTAAAAATCTTTTCACAAAAAAAGAAAAAACACACAAAAATAAAATACACAAAATAGTCAACTAAAGTCTGAAGTTAACAATAATAACGTATAAAATATAGATTCAAAATAAATAAAAAGTATACATAGGTAGATGCATTAAATAAGCACATTTTACACATAAAAATTATACAAACTCACACAAGGCAAATCATGCAACGAATTGGGTCGAAAACGAATCCAAAATATTGAAAATCAAGGTCAGTAAAAAAAAAAATCTTTAGTATGTCAAAAGGCATGATTCGACACAACCAAACAAGCATGTCAAAGACAAAGATTAAACTGAGCGAGTAATTCAAAAAGATATATGCATATCGTTATTCGATAATAGGCTCAAGATCTGGAAGTGTGAACTGTGGCAGGGGGCTGCTGGAAAATGAAAATAAATGTAAACTTAACTTATATTAAATTTGAGCAGTCTCGCTGCGATTGTTAAGTATCAAAGTCTTTAGCCTCCCTACAAAATGTTTCAGGTTCGTGCTTTGCTTAATGTCCGTCGGAAGAGAATTATATTCTCTACACGCGGTGTAACTGAAACCTTTTCTCATTCTCTCTGTTCTTGGCTGTTCCGTTCGCAGGTGTTCTCTCTGTCTAGTCTGGTAACTATGTATTTCATTGTTGAGTATGAAGTTCCTGTTTGTTTTTATAAGGTTATTTTTAATTTGAAAAATCATCTTGTTTTTTTCTAATCTAATGAGGTCATCCAAACAAAACATGCCAGACACCCTGTAAACTTCTGTGGTTCTGGTAAGTCTATTCATATCGAAAACCAATTTAACAGCCTTATTCATAGCCCTTTCCACTCGTGACTTAAGATTTTGGCTACACTGGGTCCACAAGAGAATGCCATAGGTAAAATGAGGCAGAATGAAGGAATTGTATATATATTTTTTAGTTGTAGTATCGAATAATTCTCGCCTTCGCAGCACACCCAGAATTGGTCCAGTTCTATCTAGAATTGTGTCTATATGCTCACTCCATGTCAGTTTTTCGTCCATCATCATTCCCAGATATTTCAGTTGACTCACTCTCTGAATTTCCATGTGATTAATCACGATCTTCAGGCTCAGTTCAGCCTTATTTTTCTGCTTTAAGATCATATAATTGGTTTTTTTCGCGTTAATGGTGAGCGAGTTGTTACAAAGCCATTCCACATAAATATTCAAATCATCATTGATCACCCTTTCCAATAAATGGCCCTCACTGTGGCTATAAATCAACACAGTGTCATCAGCATAGACAAAGTACCTTCCTCTGAGGTTACAAAATCTCAAACTGTCGATATACAGTAGGTATAAAAGTGGTCCAAGAATTGAACCCTGAGGGACGCCCATGCCCACGGAGCACTCACTGCTTGTCACATCTGCATTCCTAAGAATAGCTGTTCTATCTGCCAAGTAACTTTTAACTAATTTGTGAGCGCTCCCTCTAATTCCCAGGTTATACAGAGAATGCAATAATACCCCATGGTCAACGGTATCAAATGCCTTTGACAAGTCAATAAACACTGGCACGACGTAGTTTCCCTTGTCCAATTCGGCATTAATGTAGTCCATTACGTCAATCAATGCCGTTGTTGTGTTGCTCCTCGACTGGAACCCATATTGATAAGGATCGAACCCGAAAGATTTTTGTATAAAGTCTACAAATCTCTTGTGAATTACCTTTTCAAATATCTTACTAAAAGCACTAAGGAGACTTATAGGACGATAGTTTTCGGGCTTCCTTCTATCACCATCTTTATGTATTGGCACAATCAGAGCAGTTTTCAGACAGTCAGGAAATGATCCTGTCCGAATGCAGTCATTTATTATATTTGCAATTGGCTCAGATATTATATCGCGCACTATTTTGATGTCACCAGATGTAATCCCATCATTCCCTGAGGCTTTGCTATTTTTAAGATTCGTTATGACCAAGGATATCTCTTCCATATTTGTTGGGTAAAGGAACAAACTACTCATTGGTGTGCTCGATTGCTTGTTCATTCTTATAGTGTGTTGATTATTTGACCTTATTACTTCCGCAAGCTTTCTGCCAATGTTACAAAAGTATTGATTCATTACTTCAGCGATATTCTGAGAGTCACAGACAGTACCATCAGGGTTTGTTAATTCCTTTATTTCAACACACTTTCTGTCCTTATTGTTTCGGCCAAGACCCTCGTTAATGATTTGCCAAAATTTTCTCTTATCGCCTCCAGCATTTTCAAGCCTATTTTCATAATAGGACGCTTTAGTCTTTCGTATCTCACCCGAGATCAAATTTTTCAATCTGTTATACTCCATTCTCATTTCTGGATGGGAGCCCAATAGAGAATACATCTTGTTCCTTCTGTTAATCATATTTACTATCCTGTGGGTCATCCAACAGTTGTTTCCTCTGATGCGGCATCTTCTATTAGTAGTAGTTTCTGACTTTGAATCGTACATAATTCTGATCAAGTCCTCAAAGCTTCGAATATTTTTAACAACGAGTTTTTCCTGGACTGCTTTCACAAACTGTGGTTCATCAGTTATCTTTCTATCTCTAAATTCAAACTTTTGCTTTTTCTTTTTCAATCTAGTGACGGTGATTCTCAGCACCCTATGATCGAGCTCAGACCAGTCATGTAGGCTCAATGAGACGATGCTGTTATAGCGATCACTCAGCACATGGTCGATCAGAGTTCCAGAACTGCCTACTACTCTGGTTGCATCCGATAATTCAATCTTATTAACTATCTTGTAATTATTAGATTGGATAGCAAATTTATACTCGTTGATAACGGGATTTTTAGTAAGCAAGTCCAAGTTAATGTCACCAACAAGAATCACATTTTTTAATCCAGACAATAGTGCATCCAACTCTTCAATGAAAACCGGAACACTAGTATCGGGAGGTCTGTATAAGACACAAATATTTTTTATAAAGTTATGTTTGGTAATACTTATCGTTATAGAGTTATATTCTTCACTTGTGTGTAACACTTTATAATCTAAGTCTTGTCTTATATAAATGGCTGTTCCTCCACCCCTTGTTTCAGAATTTCTACAGTTAAAGATTGAGTTGAAACCTTTTATATTATAGTAATCAGTTTCATTGGATTTTAGCCATGTTTCACAAAATAAACATATCTCTATGTCAGGAAATACCCCGATCATAGCCTCAACTTCATGGAATTTATTCCTGATACTTCTCAGGTTAGCATACAATATGTTAATACTCTCATGGTTCAGACCTTCATCCATAACGTTATTAGCTCCTGCTATTTCCAACTCAGGCGAATGAATTATGGATCCGAGTCTGGTCTCTGACGAGACAAAGCCCTGTCGCACCGTACCGACTCGTCCATCATTCTGATTCAAACAGCCAACAGGATTCGTTAGTTTTTTGAGCTCTGTCGATTTCCATGCTTATAAATAATGGGCTTTCCTGATAGGTATTTAATGGATATATCGGATTCTCCCCCCTTCATTCTTTCCAAAAGGATGGCTCTAACTCTGTTATATTCAGTTCTCTGCGCCTTAGTTTGGTCGGTGTACATTCTGATGTTTTTATCAGTTAACTGTCGCTTTCTTCTCAAAATATTCAAAACCTGATAATAGGACGGTGTTCTTTTTCCCTTTTCTTTCCCAATCGGAAACATCTGAAAGTTGATTCATTGCTGATCTCGGGATCCAGTTTGCTCAACATTGTCGATATTATAACTTTGTCGAATTTATCAGCTTCCTGTTTATCGTCTATATGACTCTCCTCCACGTTGTACACTATTAAGTTATTTTGTCTTTTAATCCTTTCCTCCATTTCTTCGAGCATCTTAGAGCAGTCATTTTGGTCTGCTGATTCTAAGGCTGACAGACGTTTTCTCAATTCAACATTCTCACTCTCCAATTTATTTACCTTTTCTGTTACAATATTGAATCGAGACTCAATAAGAGTCATCAGATTTTTCGATAATAAAGCCATTTCCTGCCTTATGGCATCGAATTTATCATCAAGCTTTTTATTAATAAAGGTTTTTAGTTGGTCCATCGATGAAGACTCACCACACCGCACAGTATGCTCTTGCGTAGATGGAGATTTATTCGCATTCTCTTGCAAGCCAGGGGAACGCGTTTTAGCACTGCTACCTGCTCTCAACTGATGGTACTTCTTCATTTTCTCAATCAATCATTTAACTAATTATTCAATAATGTAATACCAATTTGTGGAGCGACACTTGAACAGCGCGAAGTCTTAATATGGAAACACGATTATGGGAGAATATCAAAACAATGCCGATCTATCTGGATTGTTTTGATATGGGTATAATACGGGATAGGTCATCGAAGCTGCGCGAAATCGAGTGGAGTGGAGAGCTCTTGTTGCCTCCCTATGCCCGTATGTGGGTTCATGTATTAATATTTCCGGCGCAACTTTCCCGACGTAAGTCGAGCTCAGGGTATGTCTAAGGATGCGTTAAATTTATTACGAGGGTAAGATCACAATTAGATTGTAACATTTTCACTTCACTAAATAAAATAAAAAAAGGATATTTTTTTTTTTTTTTTCATTTTAATTTTATTTTATTAGGAAAGTGGATGGAGGGATATCACTTTGAGTGCTTTCACCCTCGTTTTCATTCCGTCATTGTAGGCATTTTTCTAATTTTTGGATAAATATTTAATTTTGTTTTGAAAAAGTTCACATTGTATTTGTTTTCTATCATAATTGTCGTTAATCATACAGTATCGATGAAAATATTATGTTTATGACTTCCTCCCACAACATATCCATATCCATCAACTCAGCTTCGAAGGAACGGAACACGCAATGAGAGTGTCATAAGCATTTCTCCAGATCGAGCGCAATGGAGAGCTCTTGTTGTCTCCCTATGCTATTGAGTGGAGTTCAAAGGGAGTTTTGATTTGATCGATGAAAAGATGTTTATGACCTCCTCCCAAACCATATCTAGATCCATCAGCTCCACGAGGGTATTCCTCGTATTCCAGACCCTGGTCAACAACGTTGCGCAGGATCGGCCGCAATGAAGAGTCCATATTATTATTGTTCCCTCCCTATGCACCGTGGTCCACAGTCTGTGGAGAGATTAGATTGATTGATTGATCGATGAAAAGATAGGTATTTAGCAGAGAGAATGATTCTCCACCATGATTCATATCATTTTTCATGCAGCTCCTCCTATATCTTTTTGACTTTGTATCACTACGCTGTTATACATAGGTATCAAATTCTTTTTTGTTTGTTTTTGTTTATGGCATTGCATCCAAGCTTGGGCGATATCATGCCACCGGCATATCAAATTCTTCTGTAATAATATAACGAGATCAAAGTACCTACCTAATTATTTATTTATAAACAAATAAATAAGCATTTTATTGTCCACCCACCAATCGTCCAGGGCCTTGTGTCACCATATACAGTTGCTATAACAAAAATACTTGATTGACTAGCTTATTGCTTTGGGAAATTCCATTCAATTCTATTGATATAAATATCTAATAAGTTAAGTAAGTACTTTAGTTTTATAAATAAAAATATTTACACATACATAGATACAAATGTACTTTGTATTCAAATACATAGGTATAACATTAGAAAAATATATAAATTAACTAAAATCATACTGAATATAATAATATAAAAGTGGAAGATTCAAATTTAAAGATAGGTAGGTACGTCCATTCTGAAATATCATAAATTGGTTAGAAATTTTGACTGAGAACGAAAGGTATGACGTAAATAGGAATCGAAACCGGACTTGCAAAACATGATTTTTTTGCATGGTTAGTTTCTCAGAATTCATACATTCCTATATAAGCAAATAGTGATGTATATAAAAAAACATACATAGTTATGGTAAAAATAAAACATATTATAAAGGATTGGTTTCATCAAATAAAAATTAATTATATTTAAGTTTTGCCTCTAATTATAATAGTTTCTATGGCGTAACGGTATGTTCAGTAACGTTGTTAAGCTCTGAATAAATTTTCGAAATAACTGAAAGTTTCCTAGACTGTAAAATGACATTTTCTAAAAAAAAAAATATAATACGAATTAAAAAAAAAACGAACGGTATTCATTTCTGGGGTAAAATGAGTTTGTAGAGTAAGAGGGTGGCCTTAGGGGGTTTCAGGGAGGTTTGGGGGGTTGGGAGAGGGGGGATGGAGGGAAGTCTTTGGAACCCCACTAGAACCTCCGCCCCTCCACCCTGCACCGCGTTACTTTTATTATTCTTCTCGTTTGAAGCGGCTAGCCGTCGCAGTGGCCTGCGCAGCTTGAGAGTCGACTGGCAACGAGCACGGGGACTGGGGGGTCTTCCAGAGTACAGCTGGGGGGTCGTGCGCTGGCTCGGGGGTTTCGTTCTCTTTTTTGAGGGTGGCAAGACAAGTGAGAACGGGCGAGATGATTTTGTTTTAGAGATGTGCAAGTCTTTCAAGATGTTTTCTTCTTATCTTTCATTTATCTTTTGTAAAATTCTTCAAGACGTCTTTTCTTTTCAACTAAAAGGCAATGTTTTCTTTATCAAAACATTCTATGTATTTAATCCTTCTTAAAATGGAGAGCTATTTCCCGATGTCATCGCATCACGCCTAAACGGCTGGACCGATTTCGCTAATTCTTTTTTTTTGTCGTGTTGGTTTTTATCAGGAGAAGGTTCTTAGAAAAGAAAAAAATTAGAAAGTTGCGTGGATAATAAGAAAATTAAAGAAAACTCTAGGTGAGTAACCTTCTCAGTACTTTTAACAATATAATTTTCATTCCAAATTTGAAAAATTGAAAATAAATTAAAGTTTTACTGGAACTGTCAGTTGTTTAATAATTGGTGTAATTGACAGAATGTCGATGGAAAATATACTTATGGTTTGAAACAGATGCATCGATCTAAATTACATTGGTTAAAGGGTAATAAGCTTATCATTATTCAATATTTATAGTTAGGAACACAGGACAACGTCTGTCGGGAAAGCTACTTTTAAATATCTTTTCGATTCACAACCATGGATTGGCTGGAAGAGATCCTTCGGGATAAGTACGCCCTTTGGTTCGTATTTTTGTGTGTTTGAATTGCTATTAAATTTCAATACAGTATTACCTCTTTATTTATTTTCAAGATGTAGGTATGTTGTAATGATCTGATTATTTTCGAATATTTGTTACTCAAATGATTTTTATCAATCAGAGTTCCCAAAACAAGGGAAAAATCTTGTACTTACTACTGTGTATCACCCCTTCGTCATTAAATTTCTTCTATATAATAGCTCTTACTTCCCACCACATTCCTTTCTTAAATTTTCATTTCTTTCCATGTCAATCAGATTCTTTCCACACATAATGTTCGTAGAACTTCCCTTCATCCTCTGCTAAATTTATTTTTATTTTATCTTCACGTCCAAGGTTCAAATCCGTACATCATCGATGGTAACAGGATTGCGTTATGCACTGGTTTTTTAGCTTGTGGAATATCTTTTATATAAAAAGAATTACCGTGTGTCTCGCTAAAACTCGAGAGCTACTGGACCGATTTGGCTTATTTTGTTTTTAAAATATTCGTATTAGCTCAGAGTAATTTTAAACCGTGAGAAAATAAGGAAAAATGGCAAAACTATCCCCCTTGTAGATGAAAAATTGCGAGGAAAATCGAAAAAACACACAAATTGTTTTTTTTTGTACCTAATACAAAATGATCTTTCCTTTCAGATGTTCACAATATACATCGTTTTTTTATTCTGATTGACTGGAAAAAACTTTTATAAGCTAATTCACTGATGGGCTCCAAGCGAGCGGTGCATCGTCTGACAAGACGGCTGTCTTCGAAATATATGACTAAGTTTTTTTTACTACGGTAACCACATTGAAAATGTTTTACACTGTCACATTCACCGCTGTTTATAACAGTACCGTTAAAAGTTATTACTAGGAAAAATACCATTTGCTTATCGGTGATAAAACGTTTACCAAACCGTCTGGTTGGTAGTTTTTTCTTCATTGTAATACTACCTACTTCAAAACAAAACTGAAATGAAATACAGAAAGATTTTGAGAGTTGAAATAAAATGTAACATTTCCACCCCTAAAATGAGAAAGAAACTCCGCTATTATATCTTGAGGGTGAATGTAGGTAGGTTTTAACACAATATAAATGAAAGGGAGTTCTTATAAATTTGAATTTTAAATTAAGAATGAATTCCAACATTGCTCTCTATCTCTCTTTTATATTGTTACTGTCTTCTTCTTATTCTTCGACTGATTGTACTCGAGTATTTTTACGAAAAGAACATTATCGTGAAACCTGAAAATAAGAAGGTATTAATCTACTTTTCACAGAATTTAAGAGATTTTTTTAGAATTATTTATTTACACTAGAATATTACCATAGGTAGGTATGTCTCTATACTTAAGTATTTTTTAGTCGTATCTAATCTATCGACGAGGAAGACCCTCTCACACTGTGTTACGCTCCTTCGAAGCAGAGCTGAGGGACATGGACATAAGTGGGGTCTAAAGGGAGTTTGGATTGGATTGGATCTAAAAATAAGATCTTAAAAAACGATAGATAGGTATAATAATATAGAATCAACTGTTAGATGGAAACATTCCGTTTATTTGTAATTAAGACTTTTTTAAAAAGAAAGAAAAAGAAGAAGACGATAATTTTTTTTTAATTGAAACTGATCTCACCCAAAGTGAACTAATAGGTACACTCTTGACATGTTTCAGCACAAAAAGCAAAGCTTGTGTTATGACAGAGGAAGATGGTCGGAACTGGGAATCGAACCTGAGACCTTTTGAGATTGAAAATCGGAGACTGAACCGCTAAGTTACCAACAATTTAATCTTATATATAAAAATGGAGAGCTATTTCCCGATGTCATCGCATCACGCCTGAATGGCTGGACCGATTTCGCTAATTCTTTTTTTGTCGTGTAGGCTTTTATCAGGAGAATGTCATTTTAGAAGAAAAAAATAAGAAAAATGCATGGAACTTAGAAAATTAAAGAAAAATCTACGTAGACAACCTTATTAGTAAGTAAGTACTTTTTACCTTATAATTTTTATTCCAATTTTGAAATTTTGACAGAAATTATCAATTGGTGCGATTGACAGAATGCGGATGGAATATACATGGTTTAAAACAGACGCATCGTTCGGAATCACATTTGCCAAAATGATAATCAATTCATCACCATACAAATTCGAATTCAATATTCATAGTTAGAAACACAGGACAACGTCTCTCGGGAAAGCTAGTAATATTATATAGATTACAAAGAGGATTATGTACCTAATGCAAGATTGCAAGTGCAAGAATTTTCACAAATTTGTCTAAACAACAAAAAAATATTGAATTCTCTCAAGTTGCTATGTTATGTTGCCTATCGGTTTACGGGTACCGACTTTTGTACAGTTCATGGGTTCGATCCCAGGTGCCGACCATCTTCCTCTTGCAGACACAAGCTTTAAGTAAGTACTGTGAAGGAGTCAAAGAGCGTATTTGTGTTCACTGTGAATGAGCACATATTCATTTAGATAAAAATTAAAATAAAAGAAGTATAAAAATGTTTTGTATGTTTGTACTGTGTTTTGTACATACCTTTACCTATGTACAACTTACGTACCTATATATGAGACACTCAATTAAATAGAATAGGCATTAAAAAAACTAGTGGTCGGCCAGTGTTCATAATTCGACCATAACTAATTTTGATTATAGATTCCTTTGTCAAAGACTGAGCGAGCGCTATTTCACAATTTCTTTCAAAAATAATGACTTGGATAGGTCAAATTTTAAATGTTGATATGTTAAGGGCCGAAATTGTAAAGACTGGATCATATTTTCGTCAGTAAATGTCAAAGTAACCAACGAACGGCGACTCGTTAGTAAAGTTTACCAACGACCATATTATAAACGAATATTAACTATCCGTATATTTGTTTATGGTTTTCGAAAGCTTCTATGGAATTTTACCGACTCTTATGTCAAAACAAACAAAAAGCAGTAAAAAAACCGCGCAAAAACGTTGTAATTTGTTGGCGCAATTTGTGTTGTTTATCGTTTAGGTATATAATATTTTGTAAGTGAAATCAACTTTGTGAGACAGGACTCTTTATTTTAATCATTAGTGAAATTAACTTTCCGAGACAGGATTGATTATTTTGTTTCAGAGCGAAATAGGATATTGTATTATTTTCATTTTTTTTATAACTATTCTATTGGTGTTGAAATAGTTGATTCGAACTTTAAAAACACGCGGCCGACGAACAACCTCTTCTTCATTAGAAGAAGTGAATAAAACTCCGCTAATAAAGGCATCACTATCACTGCTGGAAAACATTTTAAAATAGCAAAACAACACGCATCAAAAACACCACAAAATACGCACAACGAATTTAAAAGAATGAAATGACAGCCTGACAGCCACGGCCTATTGCTATTTCTTTCTCTCTTAGGTGAAAGAGTGAGACGGCAATGAAGTTACTGTCGCTTAATCGGTGGTCTGGCCGTCAGTTAAAGCCGATGGTAACATTTTACTGAAATATGGTTAACGGATGTTTCTGAAAAACGAGTAGTTATATCAAATTTTGGACCAATTTTTTATAACTTAAACTGACGGACTTTTATAATTTCGGCCCTAAAAGTATTTTTTATGGTAATTAAATACAAAAAAATATTAATCTATTGTCAATTTGACCACAAATAAACAAAAGACCTGTGTCAAGATATTGTCAAATACATTAAAGTGTGCGTGAGTATGCGATACATAACATTACAGTACCTAGTGTGCATAGTGTTATTTTATTGATTTAATCTATTTTTATACATAATTTTAAAAAAATATTAGCATTCGCCACTACCTACTTCATCATATAAATTATAAATGTGCAAAATTTCATACATAAGCAATTTTCGTAAAAATAGTCACAAAGTACTACGCGTGTTAATATAATATGTACTTATAAGTAGATAGATATTCTAGGTCGGTGTCAAAAAAGCTTGAGTTAATAATGTTTGTCAAAATTATCCACCTCCACCTTTTTTTCGAAGCAGTTATGAATATCAAAAAGCAATGTTTTTTGTCGAGTGGGCGGAAGGTGTTTGTGTGTCAACTATGTGGAGTGGGTAAGGTAGGGATAATTGTGCAAATTGGCAACTGGGGCAAAAACAAAGAAAATAAAGTTAGCGCGAGTCCGTAGATAAAATGTGAAAAATTACATTAAAAAGTTTTAGTTTGTTTTGTTTCGAATGAATTTGTACGGGAAGAATGGAAGTAAGCAAATAGAGCAAGTCCATAAAGTGGATAACATCATTTCTATCTTCTTTGTTTTTTTTTTATAGTTTTATTGTAATTGACTTACAATATTATAGTGTATAAACATTTACATACTTATTTTTTGTAGTGAATTTTTTTATCCATCACACCGTGTTCCTTTAGGGGTAGGCAGAAAGAACGGATCTCCATTCTCTTCCATCTAAGCACACTTCGTTCGTTTCTTCCATCGACATACCATTTCTCATACAGTCTCTCCTATTTCTCTTACTTGGTATGAACGTAAAATTTTACAATAAATTTGATGACATACCTACACTTTTTGTCCATATTATATTTTTAGATAGGTAGGTAATAGGTTCCTAATTGTAATATGTATGATTATTATTGTTGTTTAATTATCGTATAAATATTATTTTGTTTTTGTTTTCCGTATCCGGACATCATTAAAAAAATATTTTGATATCTATAGCAGATACATGCCTTTTCTGACCGGACTACCCTCTCATACTGTCCTCCGTTCCTACGAGGCCGAGCTGAGGGATTTGGATATTATGATATGGGAATTCATTGAAACTTTGAGAGATTGAGCGCAGTGGGGAGCTGTCGATTCCTAAGTGGTCCAATAAAAAAGAAAATTGATTGATTGATGGGTGTATACTTTAGAGTTTATTATATAACGTGAATAACATACAATCTTCTAAATCGCGCTGCAGATTAAAAACGAAACGACATGTCGTGTTAATTTTAGTGCATGTTAAATTTTATTAACTTGTGTAGGATTGATAGCACTTGTAAATCACATTCTATTTTGATGAAACTTGCACTTAAGTCTATTTTGCTTTAAATCTTCTTCCTCTTCTTTAAAAAGTCAAAATATCAAATTACTGAACAAGAAAACAAAAGTCTACATTCCTACTGTAGGTCGTGGATTCGATCTCTTCGATGGTGCTTACCACCTTCTTTCACGACACAAGTTTTATATTGTCAAGTGTATTTTGTGTTTACTTAGAGTGAGCCCGGATTCATTTTCGAATAAAATACGTTGGTTCTTAACAACATCATATAAGGTTTGTATTTTGTAATTTAAAATTATTAATTTAAATTAATTTTTATGGAAAATGTTCGTCACCTGATATCGAACTCACGACCTCCAGTACGAAAAGTCTACCAACAACTAGGTTGATAATCAATACAAATTTAGGCCGATGTGCAAATTTTAACAAATTGTGTGTGGCATAAATAATTATTGTGTATGCATGGAAACTTACAAAAAGTATTGTAGACTCCACTCTATATACTTAAAGAAAGAATCTATACTGTGAACGGAAAAGCTATAGAGAGGATTCAGTGAAAACATACTTATGTCAATGTGCGCGAAGTTAGTAAGCAGGTATAAAATTAAGTTCTATGTTGTAGTAGGTATCCTCTGTACCTACTTATGTATTTAGTTATTCACCTAGATATATCTACGTGCTAGCACAACCTACGTAGGTAGGTACCTTATAGTCGTATATCTCGAGCATATTATGATCTTTCTCGTGAAGCTAAAGTTGAATAATGTAATTTTGCTAGGGTGACTATTTAAGCAATTTATACGATTTTTATTTAAGTACTTATTTTGTTGATTTTTCACAATGAATTGAATGAAACATTAAAATCAATGTGTTATAATTATTTTACAAGCTTAAAGATTCGGAGAGAATATTGTCAGATTGAGAAACCGGATTAGCTGGACAAAAAGAGGAATATACGAAGTTCGTCTGATAAGAAAAAGACTGTAGTCTTTGTTTAACCCCGTTCTGTAAAAAAGTTGGATTGGAACACAATAAAATAAATGAACTCCTACTAATAATGAACTAATCGAACCCATGTCTGTCAATCGCGCATAAAAATTTCAAGCGTCCAGGACCCTATTCTCGAATGTCGATCGATGGGTTTTCTAATAAAAATTTTATGAACTTCGTTTGTTTTGTCAAAGAACTTCGAATGTTTTCTTAAAGAACTCATTCTATCGATCGACATTCGAGAACAGGGTGCAAGGAATTAAACCCGGGACGATTCAGTAATTTTTCTGTCGCGGTAAGGTGCCGATTGGCTGAAGATGAGTTATCTAGCTAGAGTAGGCACTATGAAACTAGAATACTCTACTTTATAATATTGTATAGGTGCATATACACACACTGCACAGATGTTTCTCTAGCTAGAGCAATTTAGTGCGATGCCATAGCAAATCTATATGGAGCTTTGAGTGGTTTTTGCTAGAGCACTCTAACGAGAATCATAGAAACACCGTCTACCTACATTGTACAATTCCTATTTCTAAAGCTAGGTCCTCTCTATCTAGGACTTGTGCGCACTGTTTACACTTCTATATTCAAAATAATAGAGCACCTCTAGCTCATAAGTCAACTGTTTTTTAGTGCTTTAAAATGACTTCATCTTGAATATTTTTTCCTATTGATCCCTGAGTAACTAAAATGTTCTATTTTAAAATTATCTGCTTTTAAATTTAAAACTTGTCGAAATACCGGTGTCTTAGGGTGTGTCTGTACATATCTGTACTCTCTTTGCCTTTTGTTTTACTCTATCTGCCTCAAACAGTGTTTGTATTCTATATGTTATTATTGTTTAATTCTTGTTTCTGTTTTTTGTTATATTCTATTGTTGTCAAAGGCACTTTGTGGCGTATATTTTGTTAAAAAAAATCTTACGTTATCGCGCGTGTTCAGATGTGTACCTACAGGCCATCATAAGCAGATCAGTGCATGATAGAAAAACGTTTATTTCATAAATAATTTAGGCAACGAAGATGGTCACCCTGTTATAAAAATGAAAAGGGTAGAAAGTTTTCTTGGCTCGCGCGGCCCAGGCTGGGGAGTGTCAGACCTTTAATATATGAATAATTTATAATTACACAACAAAAAACAAAACAACAACCGACAAACCGCACAGAAATATTCCTCACTCGTACATACCTACATTCTCTTTCCTATTTCCTCTGACTACAAAAAAAAAAGGTTTTAAGTGTACTAAAACCCCAGTGGGCATGTTATACCATTTCACTCATATTTTTATGATTTTACTACGTAGGTACCTACTAGTTTTTTTTATTTTCTCATAATATACGGCCGAAGGCTTTAACGAAATCTGTAAAAGTATATCTATAATATAAATGAATGTCGGATTAGTGCGAACACTTATAACTCGAGATCGGCTCAACAGATTCTTCCGATGTTTGACTTATTGGATTCTTACCTACAATGCCGAAATGGTGTCCATAATAATTTATAGAGTTATTTAGCTAGAGATGGACTATTATTATTTTTTATACTAATAACTACTGTGTACTTATAACATTCTAAGCAGATGTGTTTCTTTCTAGTTAGAGATATCTACCTAGATCTAGAGTAGAGTCTTTTGAATAAACAGAGACCATGTACAATGTACACAGTGATGTTTTTTTGTCTAGCTAGAGTGAAAAAACATCGTGTACCTACCTACCTACATATTCTTCTTCTTTATCAGCCTTCTCTTCACTGCTGAATTTAGGCGTCTAACGTAGAAGGAGTTCAAACTTTATGTTTATTGCTCTATCTATATCAACTCAAGTAAAACTGGACATCTCTTCCCGTCAACAATAATTTCTACATTCAACTAAGCTTGTGTAGTGGAATTCTCAAAACAAAACTGGACATACTTGTTTAAAAGTCTGCTTGTAAGGAGGGATTAAAAATTCTCCAACGGAATAACCGTGTTTTTATATAAAACCGCATCTAAGTGAAAAAAAGGTAAAAAAGGGGTATGATCCTGGAAAAGAGTTTTCGCAAATGAGAATAATAAAAAAATAATAATGAAGATTAAAAAAAATCTCGAGTCGGTAATGAACATTGTTTAACATAAGCTATAACGGCTTATTAATTTTTAATAACATTTTACAGTAAGTGCGCGACCCTTTTCATTTTTCCGCACAGAGTTTTTCCATCCTCCCCTTTTTTTAACCGCACCCTTTCTACTTAGAACCCGTAAATGAATTCAGGGCTGGATTCGCACCCAGAAAATTATTTTATTTTATTTTTTTACATATTACTTGTACACGAAATGAAGTAGTAACAATAGCTTGTGTTTTTATATTGTTTACATTTGAATGCAGTCCATATGCAGAACAAAAGAACAGCGGAAAACAGAGAGGAGCGGGGAGATGTTCTCGCTTGCTGCAAACCAATCCGCAGGATTGAAACCGCAGAAGAAGAAGAAAGTTTTGAAAATGACGATTAACTATAGATACATATTGCTTAAAGGTAATATTATTTGATAGACATATTTTTATCATCTGTTTGTTTCCTAACCTCACTATTATTTTGTTCTATACATTGTAAGAATTTTCAGTTTTCAATTTTTACTGTACACAGGTACCTACGAAGTCTTTTGATAATGTCTATTAATTGTTAGGCTGCTGCTACTACTGCAAGGTGAAATTAATTGATCGAGAAGCAAAACGGTATGTATAATTATTATTATTACTTACGTGAAAGTGCAACTTTTGATTTTTAAACTCAAATAAAAAATTAAGTTAGTTTTTAGTGCAGAGTCCGGCCCTATCCAAGGCTCTATCATCCCTTAAAAAACCCCGTTCTTCACTTAAAAACATAACAATATCTCCGGCAATCCCTTATTCTCATCCTTCTGGGTACGACCACCTCCAGACTCCACAACCTGAAAACGGATTCTGGAGAGGGCTCGCCGTATATTTTTACTTATAATATTGGGGTGTGATGGGGGCTTATACTTTCTGGGTTTCAGAAAAATTTACCCTCCGAAAGAAGGGTGTATTTTAATAAAATATTATTTATATTATATGTAAGTGCCTATGCTTTTAGGAAAATTCTATCCTTTACCATCATCAGACGCTTGCTTATTTTTTTAGAATGCATTATGTACCTATCAGCCTATTATTATAATGTTATACTTATAATATACCAGATGGTGCATACCTATTTAAAACGAATGGTGGGTATTGTGGATTTTATGTAAAAAAAAGTTTTATATTTTCTATGTACCTACCTACATATTTGAGAAAATAATAAGTACCTAACTCTAAAATTAAGAAAAATAATGCTGTAATTTTTGTAATAAAAAAATTATCTGTGCTCACCCGAAATGAACACAAATACACTTTCGACATCTTTCACATAAAGCAAAGCTCGTGTTGTGAAAGTGGAAATGGTCTGCATCAGGATTCTAGTCCACGACCTGTAATACGTTGTACGCACGAAAGCTGTCGACTGATACCACTGGTCTACCAACCATTTTCGAATTGGAGATATTTGGATTAGAAATGCTTAGAAAAAATGCTGAAAAATAATTTGAACATTATTTATGTTTTTGATTCCATTGGTCGGTACCTACTTAGGTACCCAAAAAAATTCAAATAGGTATCGAAAAAGAATTATTTTCATGATCAACCAAAAATCGCGTAGGTACATAAATAGGTAAACACGCAAAAATTTAAGAACATGAAAATTTTAACATACCTACCTAAATATTTTTTTTATTAAAATTACAATTTTTAATTATTTTATTGATTTGTTTAATTTTATTTATTATTAAAAAAAATAATATTGAATATTAATAAATAACCTTTATTTTATGTGAAAGTTGACGAAAATGTATTATTAGTGTTCACTTTGATTGCACTCTTTAACAAACACACAGTAAGCTGTTTACAGCTTTACAGCTTGTGTCGTAAAAGAGGAATATGGTCGGCACCTGGGATCTAACTCATGGCCAACAGTACGAAAGCCGGCTTCGTAACCGCCAAGCTACCAACCACTTCATATCTTTAAGTTAAAATAATAATATAAAGAACTTGCCTGCCACGCTAAACCATGCACCTATACCTAGTAGTCATGTGTAACTCAGATCTGATCTGAATCAAAGATCCGGATCACTCTTAATTGATCTGTGTTCTACAGATCACTTGCGGATCCTACGGTTCAACAGATCAATCAGCTCAATGAATCAACAGATCAATCAGCTCAATGAATCAACAGATCAATCAGCTCAATGAATCAACAGATCAATCAGATCAATGAATCAACGGATCTGTGTGAGCTGTGATGATCTGTTTGAATTGCGGACCCGTTGGATATCTGTTGATCTACAGAACACTTACGGGTCCTACGGTTCAACAGATCAATGAATCAATCAGATCAATGAATCAACGGATCTGTGTGAGCTGTAATGATCTGTTTGAATCGCGGACTCGTTGGATCTATGTTGAATTGAGGACCCAAAGATCTGTTTGAGTTAGGTTTCTGGTTTAGACACAGAATATTTATTTTTTAATAAAAGAAGTTTAATCTGTTTTAAATAAAAACCAAATTTATAAAAAAATTAAAACTATTCTTTTTATATTTTTTTATATTAAGTACTTATACAATAAAAATAAAAATTTACTTAAGTATTGATAAAACAATGTAAAACTTAAACATCGATTCAGAGTG
This sequence comes from Mystacides longicornis, assembly GCA_963576905.1. Lineage (NCBI taxonomy): Eukaryota > Metazoa > Arthropoda > Insecta > Trichoptera > Leptoceridae > Mystacides > Mystacides longicornis. The sequence continues at coordinate 8,092,082 of OY756431.1, read as the reverse complement.
TTATCTTGAATTCCCTAATGCCAACATAAATAAATAAATAAATAACACTCTTTTATACACAGGTGTCAGTATAGCCGGCGGAACTTAATGCTTGAAACATTATCTACCAGTCAACCGGTCCCGTCCAATCTGAGACAGGATTCCAACCCCGAGTAGAAATTTCAAGTGAAAAAACACATTGAAAATTTCTGACCCGACCGGGAATCGAACCCGGGACCCCTTGATCTGAAGTCGGAGCCTTTGCCACTAGGCTACCGAGATCGGTGAGGCTACCGAGGTCGGTTATAATACAACATACTTATATCTATGATATTTATAGCAACATCCCTATGGGCAGGGGACGGGGTTCGTGACGCATGTTCATCATACTGTCCTAAAATATTGGACTTCCCCGTGTGGAGGTAATAATAATATAGGCCGACAACACTTTACTGGCATATCGAGAAATGTCTATTGTCTACGCTCATAACATGTAGGTAGGTACTTAACGATTGAGGTCGGATAGTTTCGTTTTCTCACACATGTACATATGTTTTATATTTTATCTCTTTCTAGAGTTAACTTATTTTTTACAATAATTATGCGCAGGACTTCCCTGGTTAAAGGTAAAAATACATTCCGACAAAACCAAGCGTGTATAAATATTATATTTTTTTTACGGATTACGAACAATAGAACCGTAGTTTTATCATCAACTTATGAATGAACGTTTCGACTACATTATTCTTATAAATATTGAGTAGGTATCTACTCCGTCCAGATATTACCTAAGTGTAAAAATCTCTGTACTGTATGAAGGATACAGTCGACCATAGAGAATGATCTATGTATCTACACCGGAAACAGATCTGACCCGAAGATACAGACAGGTACATAATATGCCGCAACCGGAAAGAGCCGTGAGCCGTGTATGTATCATATCTGGGCTGGGTCGCAACCAGATAGATCCGTGACACGGATCACTGATCTGATCTGTTCGATCAGATCAGATCATCGTAGTGATCTGATACGAACAGATCAGATCACTCCAAAGTGATCTGTTACCCATGACTAATACCTAGTGGTAGTTTATTCTACAATAAAACTTAAACTCCAATTTCTTAAGTTTTGGACTCGCAGAGAAATCGATTTAGTAAATGTGCCAAAAACTTGGGGATTTTCGTGAAAAGCCCTCTTAAGTCTCAAATATTTGACTTGTTCTAATCTTTAACTTTTTCATGAATAACCGTGCAGCTTCGGCAATAAAAATCTAGGCACAATTGCTTCAAAATTTTAATTTCAAAATTCTGATAATAATTTTTAGACAACAAGAAAATGGAATAGTTTTTATAATCGTTATAAGAGGAAGCTTTAAATGGCCAAGGGGGAAAAATAGTCGAGAGTGGCTCGCGTTCCTGGGTAGCTTCCCCCTAGTTGGGGTGTGGGGTAGTTTTGGGGGCTGCTGCGCTATTCTTTTGTTGAAAAAAGGTGTGGCTACTTGAACTCCCACCCACCATTATAAAACTTAACTGCAATCTACTTTTTTTTGTAAATTCATTCCGCATCTGTCTGCCTTCCTCTTTCTATGCAACGCAATGCAACCAACGTAGTATCTATGTAGGTTCCCTCAACTACGATTTCTACTACCAACATCAGGTAGGTACTTAAACCGGTCGTAAAAATTGAGGTAACCTGCGAAAAGGCTAGGGTACCAAATATTAAAAAAGTGATTAAATGCAACAAAAGCTCTCCACTGCACTCAAAATCGGACAGTTTCTACCAACCTAAATACAATAGTTACCTACTTTACAACATTGATGAATATCTACATCTATCTATCTAGGATTAAAGGACCTCAAATTCCAACTTGGGTTGTCAATGTACCTAATATAATAATGGTACATGCCTATCTTTACATCAAGAGGTATAGGAGATACTTACCTGTTATTGGAACATTGGAGATTCTAGGCGTTTGTTTCATTTTTTTTGTTCGTTTGTGTTACGCAGTGTTCTGTATAAAATAAAATGAGGTTCCGGGTTCGATTCCCGGTTGGGTTAGAATTTTTTACTCGAAATTTCTTCCAGAGGTAGGTACCTACCTAATTGTATTGCTAGCCAGTAGGTAGGATTGGTCAACTGAGCTAGGTAGGTAAGTACCTACCTGTATCTTGAGAAAATAATAGAAAGCTAAAGCAGAAAAAAAGATTCTGTGAATTTTATTAATTATAGGTCGCTTATATAGAAGCTTTTGGAGATAACACGAAACCTGCCCATTATCCAAAAAAACTATAAACAAATTCATGAAGAATTAAAAGTTTACACTTTTCTAACGTGTAAGTAGGTACAACGGGAGCACCTTATGCCCTTAGTCAATATCTACCAATCAACCTGTCCCGTCCAATCTGAAACAGGATGCCAACCCCGGGTCCAAGAGGGAAACACCGATAAAATTCTGATCCGACCGAGAGTCGAACTCGGAACCTCTCGATCAGAAGTCGCCGTCTTTACCTAACTACCACTGGACTACCAAGTTCGGTATACCTAGGTAGATATAATAATGTAAATATAAGTAAAAAAAATTGTGTCACATCACTTTTACTTATTTGTTACAAGGTAGGTACTTATTTTTATATTGTACCTAATACCTTATAACTTATTAATCAATGGCCAAAATCACTCGACTTCGGGTGAAAGGCTTCAATAAAATAAAAATATACCTACCTAAATATAAAACAACAAAAAACCTACCCACATTTTCTCAAGTACGAAAAAAGTAATGATTTTGTATTAGGTATGTAGCAAGTAACAACGTTTCATCGAAATTTATTGGATAGAATGTAATACAAAATGCTTTCTAGCACGGCATCAAACCGCGTTACAGAACTTAATATATCCTGGCTGGACTATTAGGTATAATGTAAGATAGAAACTTTGTGCGAATTAATACTCTATCTAAGTTAAGTATGTAACACTTAGAAACTAAGTAGGTAGTAGGTATAGAAACCTATGTAGTTACATAATACGACATACCTACCCATACCATACCCCTTATTAATAGATATAAGGTAGTAAAAGTGGGTTACATTTTCTTAATATGACCAATAACGCGATGATCAAGTCTAGACTAGACATTGCCTAGACTCAACTTTTAGACGGAATGCAATGGGTTAAATTTAGATCTAATATCTACTTAATAATAAGGTACTTACCTACCTAAGTTCGTCATTACCTATCATAATCAAAAATATTAGATAGGTAGGTACCTACTTACTTTTCTATTTTACACGTTATTCTAACTGAATCAAATTTATAGATACTTACCTAATAGGTATATCTATTCTTCTCTGCCAGACAACCGGTTCCGTCCAATCTGAGACAGGATTTTAAGTAAAAAAAAAATTCAAGTGAGAAAAAAATTGTAAAAAATCTGACCAGGACCCCTATTCTGTAGCAAGTGTAGGGTAGTCACTTGAAAAAAAGTGACTATTGGTCGATACATTTTGTATGAAAAACGTCTATATACGACTATCGCATTCGATACGTCGTATAGACGTTTTTCATACAAAATGTATCGCCTAATAGTCACTTTTTTCAAGTGACTACCCTACACTTGCTACAGAATAGGGGTACAGACCGGGAGTCGAACTCAGGATCTCTTGATTAGATGTCAGCTCCTATGACACTACGCCACTGAGATCGGCCACTTATTCGATATGTGCCTACCTACATTTTTAAATTAGATAGGTACCTTATATTTAATTTTCTTTGTACGTAATAATTTAGGAATATGTACATAATAACTTAGTGAAAGTATAAAATACCTAGGTAAGTATAAAAAATAGGTACCTATTGTTCTCTTGTTGAATTTCTTGTTCGAATAACTGCAGAGTTGTTAGAATATTTTTACTTCCAAGTTAGAATCAAACAAGAACAAGCACAGAGTCATTAGAGTACTATGATCGACATCTGTTGGTCGGTAGAAAAAACAAAAAAGCCTCACATGTAATAATATTTTAACTAGGTAGGTAGGTATACAGGAGTCTTTAAAGGGTTGCAAAGCGGATTGCAAACAAACACCATCTATGTCAATTTTCTGTAAGCTTACGCGCTTACTGCCATCTATTGAAGAGTAGATCTAATACCGGAATGTTTCTACTGAAGAGTTTTCCAATACTTTTTTATTTTAATTAGGTAGGTAAATAGAATAAATGTTAGAGGTAGGTATTGTGTTATTGAAATAAATTCTAATTAGTTTTCTTAGGTAATGTTAAAGAGTTTGATCAACCATTTTTTTTCTTTTTCAAATGCGAATGTTTGACTGAGAATTCTTAAATACTTAGTTTTCAGGGCTTGACAATACATTGTAAAGATTAAAAACCAACATAATCTAAGGAAAAGTATGTTGATTCTGTGATGTCTTTGCTATGTTAAGGTAAACTCTGTTACTCTACTAATGTACAGTAAAGTATGAATAAATAAATAAATAAAAAAGAAACTGCTATTTTGTACAAAACCTGAAACCTAACCGCCGATTTTTATCTTTCAAATTATGAATGTTGTTAAGTTGGTAGCAAGCGATTCAGTCGCCAATATTCATGCTGAAGGTCGCAGATTCTATATATATTATTTATTCTATTCTATATCCGACCATCTTCCTTTGTCACAACACAAGCTTGGTTTCTCTGAAAAATGTCATAAGTGTACTTTTGTTCAATTTGTGTGAGTCCAGATTCATCTATGATATTTTTTATAGATATAATATGAAACTATTAAAACTGCGTGAAAAATCTCTACCATTTTTGGGTTACAAATAATATATTAAGTACCTACCTTACTTTTGTTATCATCTTCAAAAATGATTTTCACATAACATCTAAGCATGATATTTTTGCACTAAAAAGCTGGTTTAAGGAATGGTATGGCGGTGGTAGAAGCGAAAGAAGTATGCTTGGATAAAAGGAGTGGTGGTTTTTCTCTCTGCCTACCTCTTATAGGATACAGCGTGATGGATAAAAAAAAATCAATTCGTAGGTATACGTAACTATGATCCTACCTATCTACATCTAAACTAGAATTCACGGAAGAAAAGAATTCTTATACATAGAAGTAAGTAGATACATACCTTGAAAATTCCTATAGATAAGTACAGCGTACCTACCTATTATTTCGAATTTTGGCTTTATAAACCGAGTCGTACCAAGAAATTTTCACTTGTCTCGTTTCGATCGTTTGATTTTAGAACACTATTTGCACGTTTATAAGCGCTTATTAGCGTGCAATTAGTTTTCGATGAAACTCGTACTAGCCCCACTATCACATGTATCCTGCAGTCTGCAGCTACAAGAATTTTTCCCACATAACATAGTGGGAACGGACATAACACCATGGTGAATTTAAATAAAACATTAGGTAGTTGTTTTTACTTACTCGGACGCATAAAGAATTTCAATCAAAATTTATTTCCCCCAACTCCACGAAAAAAAGTAGCTAGTACCTACCCAATTACGAGTCTCGATCTTGGGTGATCTCCCTTTCGACAGATAGTTTGTTTTTTTTTTCGGGCCGCGGACGGTGGCGGGCCCCGTCACACCAACCGTACACATGTTTCACTTAAAAAACAATTTGTTTTTCATGGGAAGTTGAGCTGCAGTGCATTTCTGAGGGGTCAGGTATAATGTCCAGTTTGCGGCTGTAAAAGTTTGAGACGTGAAAAGGCCCAGTTGGATTCCAAGCAGATTTTTCCAGAAGATTTCAAATATTATTTCCCATGATCACCTATTATTATTAATTGCCATAAGAAAGAATAATAATAACGGCAGGTATAAAAAATATTTACCTGAATTGGACTAGTTGTGTCACGTATGGAAAATATTCATTATAGTGTTTCAACAAAACGAAGTAGCCAATTTTTTATGTTGGTACCTAGGATGTTAGATGATGACCGATGCTTTTCCTTCCATTAGGTTCTCGAAGACGAGGAACACCCTCTCATAACATTTTCCGCTCCTTCGAAGCAGAGCTGAGGGATAATGACATGGTGTAGCAGGAGGAGGTCATAAACATAACGCAAGATCGAAGGAAATGGAGAGCTCTTGTAGCCTCCCTATGCCCCTAAGTGGGATGTAAAGGGAGTTTCGACCGAATTGGCATAGGTTGTAAGCGACTTATATTTTTTTTTTACTTTCCGGGATTCGATCAGTAGCCTTATTATGCAAGTGTTCACTTCTAAATAGGATGTCTAGAACTGAATTTTCTGAAAAGTTTTTATTCAACTGAACCTATAATTTCTAGCAAGAGTTTGCATTCTGTCAAAGTATATTTTATTATTTATTTTATAATTCTATCAAGAATCTAACAGGAATATGAAGTAAAAATTTAAGTAACCCTTTTCACAGCGTCCCGCAGTTTAAAAACACTTGTCCCTTATAAGTAGGTAGCTTCGCAATTGCATCCCTTGTCCAAGCGAACGTATGTTTTTCCACCGCGCGTAGTTCCTGTTTTTTTTTCTCTTCCACCCCCTTGACAAGTTACATCCTGCGTGCTTCCTTTTTTCATACGTTGGTCCTTTACATCCCTTCTTAGTCATCCCCATAAATTTTATTCATAAGGCATTAGGTATCTACCTATATTAATAATTAGATGTAGTGTATCCAGAACCCTTTAGGTGATTAACGCTGAAATTAATTTTTAAAAAAATATGTCTTAATTAATCTTATTTTTTATTGATATTTTTGTACTTAACATACATATTTCTAAATTCATGTCTGAAATCAATTAGGTACCTAACTGTAAAAAAATCTTTTTCCGGTTTTGATGAAAAAAATAAAGAAACCTTTCTTCAGCCTAGACAAGGCAGAAGAAATGTCGGCAGACCCCAGGCCAGGTGGGCGGACGACATCGCAAAGATTGCAGATGATAGAGGCTCAGGACACGAATGATTGGAAGGAGAGGGGGAGGCCTATGTTCAGTAATGGACGGAGACAGGCTGACGAAGAAGAAGAAGATGATGAAAAAAAAGAGATTTAGGTAGGTATACGTATAGATAATCTTTTTATTGTGGTCGAAATGGTCATCAGAGTATGTAGTTGGTCGCCGAATATCATAGTGAATGTTGTAGGTTCGATTCGGGTGCGACCATTTCCACTTTCACAACACAGTAGGTAATTGATTTTTGTGAAAGATGTAAAAGTGTATTTGTGTTCACTTTGGGTGAGCCCAGATTCGTTTTATAAACTTCTAGGTAGGTATCTTACCTATAATAATATGTTTTAAAACATTTACTAGGTAGTCAAATTTATTTCCAACTTCTTTCCCGGCAGACGTTGTCCTGTGGTCTAATTATGATAATATTATTGAATAAGAATTTAAGAGAATGATAAAAAATTACTCATGATGATGCATCTGTTTGAAACCACATATTACTTACCTGTTTTCCATCCGAATTCTGTCAATCGCATCAACCATTAAACAACTGACAGTTTGTGTCAAACGACATTTGATTTCAAAATTAAATTTATTCACTTTTTGTGTTTTAATTTATAAAAATATGCTTAAATTTTAACAAATCAGAAAAAAACTTAAAATAATCTATCAAAAAAAAAAACTGCGTGCTAATATGTATTTAAAAATGTCAATAGTTGTCAGGTGAATAAATTGAGTTTCTATAAAAATTTTCGCAGGTGGCGTTGATGTATTTAAGTTCATTCCATACTAACTTTAATATCATTATTATTGGTTATTGCGCGCAACAGATCTGTTGTCCGGAGTGAAAAAGAATTCAATAGGTAAACCAAAAACGATAAAAATATGTTCAGCCGATCTCGAGTTATAAGTAGTGTCCGCACTAACCGGACTTTCTTTTATATTACCTATATATAGATTTTTTAGGATCAAAAAGATACCCGAAAATTTCAGAGATACATAACTGGCTAACGCCCATACAATAATCTAGTAACCATCAACAACAACTAGAAACCCAATCAAAACTCTTGAAAGATTTTTGGAACCATTAAAATGTTAAAATCAGAATAAATCCTCCCTTACGTATAAAATAAATGACTACACGATACAGGGATGTTTTCGAATGTTGGCTGCAATTACTAACTAACACAACATTTTTACCCGTTAGGTTGGATTCCTGATAATTAATCACGTGTTCCCTCTCAGTTTTCCCCGAGGGACTTTTTTTCACATCGTTTTTTTTTTCGTTCTACGGTAAACCAAACAAATTAACACGCGCTTTATAATTAAGTGAATATACGACTAGAGATGTGGATATTGATCACTTACATCGAAAGCGCAATAATGGGGAAAATTTTGTTATTCGTGATAAAACGAGATGATTCACATTCCAGAAGGTCAGGTATTCATTCGTTTCCATTCATCCAGCGGTAGAGGAAGACGTACGGTAGAGGACCTAATGACTATTGTCAAATATTTGCCGATATTGGTAATTGGTGAAGCGGCTAGCTATGATGGACCAGAGCCTATGTATATTTTTAGCCAGCATTGTCCATCGTGTAGCCGTGGCTTAAGTGCATGGCATCACAAAAATGTACATAGAGAAATTCCTATGTAAAAGTCGTGAAAATGTCTAACTAGATTCCGAGTAGATTTTTAGCGTCAACATTTGAACAATACGAACCGGGTTTGCATACTGTTGGGCTCAGATATTTTTGAACATGCAATCTTACCTAGGGTCAGCATCCAGTCTCTTGACAGAGTTCGTGCATTTTTACTAAGTATTAAGTTACTTATCTACATCTTAAACCCTTTAGGATGATATTGAATGTTTGACAGAAACAAGTAATTTTAAATGTTATGTTACTATAATGATAGATTTATTAAAACACATAGAATAGATAATTTTATCAGTATGAAAAGTTCAACCCCCTAGAAACAGCAGCCAAGGAGGTCGGACTGCAGATTAATGAAGACAAGACTAAAGTAATGAAACAAAGCAGGACCGCAAACACTGATTCACAAAACAGCCTAACGTTCAAAGAAAGCTATAATTTCCAAATAGTAAAAGATTTCACCTACCTGGGTTCATCCATAACAAATCAGAACGAAGACCACATCGAAATTAAAAAACGAATAGATGCTGGAAACAGAACATTTTTCTCTCTCCTGCCGGTACTCAAGTCAAGAAGTGTCCACAGAAAGACCAAAATCACCCTCTACAAAACAATAATTAGAACCGTGGTAACATACGGATGCGAGGTGTGGACGATGACAGCAAAATCATCAGAACTGCTGGACATCTTCGAGAGAAAAGTACTACGCAGAATTCTGGGGCCCGTGCATGATGGCGATACCTGGAGAATGCGATATAACGAAGAGCTGTACAACATCTACCAAGCTCCCAGGCTCTCTGTGCACGCAAGACTGAATAGGCTTAGATGGGCCGGACATGTACAGAGGATGCCATCATCGCGGGCACCGAGGAGAATTATGGATGGACATCCAGGAGGTCGAAGAAGGGTTGGTAGACCAAGGCTGCGATGGGAGGATGAAGTCAGGAAGGATGCCGAACAACTTCTTGACTGTCGGAACTGGAGGACCGAGGCAGAGGACAGGGTTGTCTGGAGGCGACGAGTATTGGAGGCCAAGGCTCGAATTGGGCTGTAGCGCCATCGGAAAGAAAAAAAAAAAAAGAAAAGTAAAAAACAATGGATGTTTTTGAACATCGAGTATTCGAATTTGAAGAGCATACAAAAAATCTAAAGTCGGCTTTTATTTGTCTAAAATCGAATATATAAAAAATATTCCATCATCGAATTAGTTTGAACTCACTATATTTTTTCCACCTATCCGATTCGTATTTTTTTTTCAGGTTCATTCTCTCCCCTTTTGTATATTTTTTCAGCTTTTAACCCTTCTCCGTCCATTGCTAACCACCTACTAAGTAACATCGTGTTTACAAATGATGTGTTTAACAAGGATATGTTTATTTCCAACCTGTTTAGAAGTGTTAAAGTCGTATAAACAACCTTCATAGGTAGGAAAAAAATCCTAAATGCAAATTGAGTTTTTTCTCTTGTAATGCGAGCGAAACTCGTTTATTTAATTCAACAGAAAAAAAACATGAAGATAAAAGGTAATGGGGTTATAACGAGGTTACATGGTGACGATGTGAGGTAAAATATGACACATGTGTAAATTTAGGTATAAATGCATGCAATATTAAGCTTATGTGCAAATAGGTATTGCAAAATCGGGTGTGAGACCGATTCATGGATCATGAATGAAATCGAAGATGAGATTTAATTACTACAAAACAGATAATAGACTGGGAGAGCCAGACCATCGACATGGTGAGTCATGCATATTTGCTGAAAATGAAGTGGACCTGCAATCTGCATGCGTTCAACCGGGCAAGTCTAAAATGTTTCATGATACCTAATATCAATGTCGAAAACTATGGTGTTTTTACGGCCACCGATCAGCTGCAATAGGTGCCAAAATTTCGGTTCCGTATTGTGGATTTGTGGGTCAGATAAATCTGCCTGCTGCCATTTTGGGGTGCTTAAAATAACTCTATGAAAGAACCCCGAAATGAAAATCAGCAGCAATATGAAAAATATAAAAAAATGTTAGCGGCCAGTTATGACGTACGACATAGGACTTAGGGCGGATACCACCACAAGAAATAATGCACTGAGAGTTTAAGAAATAAAGACTCTAAGAAACATTGCTGGGAAAACCATCAGAGATAGAACAAGGAATACGAGAGTAAGGAAAATATGTGAGGTTAAAGACAAGGTAAGATGGGGGAGGCAAAGAAGAAAATTCTGGTGAGGAAAAATAAATCCATCCTAACCCCAACATTGATTTGCAGAGCCAACCCCCACCAAAGAGATGGATACAGCTAGGAGTTGACGTTGCAAGAGCCTAAAATAAGAAGAACATACCTAATATTATGATAGTGGAATCAAATCAGACAGAATTTAAGTTATGTAAAGTAATAATTTGCTTAGTTTTAAGTAGGTAATATTATTAAGATGCTAATAGAATCAAAGTGACACCCGGCCTATCTTAACAATAATTAAGACTAATGCACTTGTCTGAGTGGCAACTAATAAAATGAAATATTGTAATGGGGATGGGGAGACTTTGCAGGAGACGTCATACGTTTGTGGTTGTCTAGAATCTTAACTTGGTTGTAAGTACCTTCACCCATCAGCGTGGTTCTTCTCTAGATTATGTTTTTGAAGGACTATAACAGCTGGTGGGGTTACCAAAATATTACCTATACTTTACGGTATGCCACACTCAATAGTAAAAGGAAAATCGCTTTTTTATAGTTTTTTTTTTTAATGAATCTGGGCTCACCCAAAGTGAATACAAATACACGTCCGACATCTTGCACAAAATGCAAAGTTTGTATTGAGAAAGTCGGCAAAGGGATCCGAGCTCACGACCTTCAATATGTACGCTGTATACTGCTACCACTGGCCTACCAACCATTTGTATTATGAAACCGAAGGATTTTCGATTTAAAATCAGAATATTTTATGAAAAAACTTTTTTCATTAAATTCTAATAGTCATAGACAAGTTTGTGTGGATTAAATATCCGCGCAAATAAATATTTGAGAACCCTACATCCATGGCATTACTTTCTGCCTGAGAGTTTTCACTTCCTCTCTTCCCGTTGGGAGGCAGACGAGCACAATGCTTCACTGATGGCTGTTGGCGTCATAAGGAAGTGCCATTTTCCCGCTCAAAATGTAATTTCAAAAGACAAATCGAGTTAAATAACTTGCAGCCCCATCTATGAACGAGTAGCGATACGTCAGCCATTAGAGACGGAGTGTGTTAAAAAGGGACGGACAACACCGAATCGATGTTTCAACTGTTTCTTCGTTTAGGTAGGTAGGTACCATGTCTCATAAACTAATAACTATACGATCTGTTAACGGGTGAAAGTACAGTAAAAAACCGAGAGTGAATAACGAGGTGATCCATACAATATGTATGTTAACAGGTGAAAGTACAGTAAAGAACTGAGCTTGAACAACAGTGTGATCTACGCATGTTAACAGCTGAAAGTACCTAGATATAGCAAAGGAGAGTAACTGAAAAACAATGTGTTTCATACATAATGTTAACAGGTAAAAGTACAGTAAAGGAGAGAGACTGAACAACAATATGATCCATACAATGTGTTAACTGGCGAAAGGTCAGACTGAATAACGCGATGTGATCCATACTTACATGTGAAAGTAAAGCAAAGAAATGACAGTGATAACAAAGTGAGCCATACAATGAGTTAACAGGTGAATGTACCTACAGTAAAGTAAGTAAGTACAAGACTTTTTTGTGATATGTACAACGTACATGTTAACAGATGAAAGGAATTAGACTCTGAACAATGCGATTCATACGATAGGTAAGTTCATACGTGCAGGTAAGAATCTCGAAAAACTAGCTAAAATTATACAGCCCCCGTAATGTGGTATCGACATTACTAAACAATACTGTCCTATGCACCACAAAAAGAATTCTAGATCTATTCTAGACCCTTGAAAACTCATCGTTTTTTCCAGCTGTTTCGAAATTCCTATACATCTCTCAAGACACAATATTTTATAAACGCCAGCACATGAAGTCAGTTATGTAGGTTGGTTGGAAGATATAAGTAATGAGTTACATATAACGAAAAGTTTATTTTAATTAGGAAGTCGTAACTACGGGTAGGGGCGAGATATTACTAACAAACCTCAGTTACAAGAATCAACTTGCTTATTTTCCTCTAACTTTGTGTAAGCATTTAAGTAGGTATGTAAATATCTAAGATAAATATACAAGTCTCGTTTCGTTAAAAAAATGTGTACGACCCCAGTAGCCTGGTGGTATTAGGCGCTAATTAATATCTGATCTGATCAAGAGGTCTCAGTTTCGATTACCGGTTTTTTTCTTGAAATTTGTACCCGGGGTTGGTCTGTCCCAGTTTACACCGGACCGGTTGACAAGAAAATTTTGCCTCGAACAATAAGTTCCACCGACTATACTGAAACTTTTGTATAGAGAAATGTTAATAAATAAATTCATTTATTTAAGCTGGAACATCTCCTTTAACAGATAGGCAGAATAAACGGATTTCGAATATTTACAATCCAAAAACATTTCCTTTCCTTCTTAAATCGACCTTCGATTTCTTCTATTTGTTTTATTTATTTTTGACCTAACCTTCCTTGATGATGAAATCAATAAATCGATTAATCCATATAGGTACTTAATTTTACTTCATTAAAAAATTCTTTTCAATTTTTTATTCAATTATTTTCTGTTTTCTTTGAATCACTCATTCTTCAATTTTTTCACAACAATTTTATTGAACTTCTAAATTTCCAACGCTCGGTACTTACTGTTTCAAGACTTACACTCATACCATATTCTTTCCATATTAGGTACATCCTCTATACGATTTCCCACATACATAGTCTATTGATTTCTTCACAATATCACACAATTTCTTTCTAGAGATTCTGTGCAAAACTCTAAAGTAAGTTGTCTTTCATAACTACCTACCTATATTGTTAAAGTTGAATAAATTAGTAAACTACTACTTATACAAAATAATTATTCAACTTTCTTGTTGTCACTGAAGCCTCCGTTCTTTCAACCCCTTCGCGAAGGTTCCTGCCAGTCGCTATTATCAAATTAATGAATAGATAAATACTCTTAGATAAGGGTAAGAAATTAAGGTTTATTCTTGAACGAAATAATTTCAATTGTTATTATTTGCGCAGTTATTATTATTATTTTGTATAACTTACGAAACAAAATGGATTGAAATGGATGGAGGGTGTACCAAATTTTAATACATTTTACTAGAACACCTACCCTTCAACGTAATATTATTGTAGGTATTATATTAACAGGGATGAATATAAAAATATTACCAGAAATAGTGGACGTTTGAAGTTGTCGGTAGCCTAGTGGTTCTGTCGCAAACATTCGTTCTGAATGTCGTCGGTTGAATCCCCGCGGTGCCAAGCATCTTCCTACTTCATTAGCACACCTATAAGCTTTGTTTAGCCTACATGAAATAGTGCTTGTTTGTGCATGTAAAGGCCATTTCACGATACAAGCTTTCAGTAGCTTACCGTGAAAGAGTCCAATAGTGTACCTATTTGTGTTCACTTCGAGTGAACACAGATTCATTTTATAGGAAAACGTAGGTAGGTACCTACTTATAATAAATTTTCATTTTGAGAATGCCAATATCGACGCACTTTTTTCAGGATACTCTAAATAAACACAGAGATACCTATACTGAATACACTTTTATTTGTACGCGTAGTCAAATTTTCGAAACTTTAAGACTTGCTTTTAGTGAGAATTTCGCACAAATCGTTTCCATATCGAAAAAGCTATGGAACAATCAAACATTTTTACCTCGTGACAAAGCATCAGTAAGAATAAATTTGATTAAGAATAGAGAATGGGGTTATTATAGCTATTATATTCTAGAGGTGAGATTAAAACAGAGTTCGTTGCTATCTGATGCTGCTAAAGGGAAAATATTATACAATGTTAGTGTGGAGTAGGTACTTACTTACATACTATGGAATAAAGAACTTTTTAGTGGGGGCTAAAATGAGATATTTCAGCATCCGATCTATCCAAGAATCTACCAGGAAATACTTATTTACAACCCTTTTCTTACAAGGGGTGTTTCTATTATAAAACACCTACATATTATTACGTAGGTGTGTTTTATATAAAACTTATTTAGTTGTGTATTGTAATGTTATGTAAGATTTTACAGGACTGAATCATGACTTTTTTTAATAAGCTTAATAGCTGCATGAGGGGTTGGATTGCCAATATTGAAAAAAAAATAGCTGCATACACACGTAACGATTTATCATTACGATTTGACCGATAATCGCTCATTTTTCAATTGTTTTCTTCGTTAAGATTTGGAAAATGAGCGATTATCGGTCAAATCTTAAAGATAAATCGTTACGTGTGTATCCAGCTAATAATCGGTTGCTTTGTTCGATATTTTTTTAATGAGTTCAAGTGCTTTCTCAATTTTACAGTAGGTATCAGAAAGTACGGATTTTCATTCACTCCTATTTTAATCAAACCTCTTCAGCTTCATTCAAGGGCATAACTTTTACTCCTGACTTGGCCCTCCTTTAACCCATATCTTCCCAGTGTTCCATTATTGGAACGGTTTAGTTAACAATTTTTATTATTTTTTTGGAAATGCGCAACTCGTTTCTTTTTATGTGCTTAAAATCTCCGATTAATAGGCTATAGTTGGAGATATTGTTGCACGATATTCGCATCTGCTTTTTTCTGTTATGAAGCATTCTTTATAGCAGATTTTGTGGAAAAACATTGCTCGTTGTAAAATGTCCGTATATTTTTTGTTTGTTATAATTCACATTCAAATAATACATTACCAGTTCTATTGTTGTCTCTTTTATCATTATAAAAAATAATAAAAATAAAGATGACTATAAGTAGGTATTTTCATGTCCATTTTCCTAACCGTTCCATTTTTGGAACACTGGGATAATATGCCAATGTAAATTTTTTGTACTATTTTCATGCAAAAAAATTATTTATTGTTGGAAATTTATTTTTTTGGTCGTAGTTTAATAGTGTACTAAATATTTTAACATCTAGAAACGAAAAAAGTATTTTATGTAAAGAAAATATGCGGACACAGCTGGTACAACTGAACCTTACACAGTAAGAAAACGTTGTTTGTATGGTTACTTTGAAGGTGAATGACGTCGATTTTCAAAAAGGGTCTGCAAAATCATCTTAACCATCGGATTCCACCTAAGGTCTGCTACGCTCAAAAACAGAAAAAAATTAATTCATTGGACTTGATGAGTGACAATACTACCAGGATGCGGTGATATTTTTTTTTGGTCAAGAACGCTATGAATAACATTGAAGCAGATGTTATATCTCTAAAACAGGAGAAAATCCTGCATCAGCAAGCTATTGAAGTGCTTTGCTTTACAGTCAATAGCGAAGTAACCTTCTAGCCTGATTAGTAAGGTCACAGGTTGATAAAGCTGCCGCAGAAGCAGTCTGCTTGAAAGATGTCATAATATGGAGAAACAATGCTATGAAGACAGACAGAAGGTTCGTATCTATAAAACACATGGAATTTTATCGAGGGCAGACACTGTCAAAACAAAAAGCATGCTTAGAACATCTAAAATGAAAACACTCCATGGTTAATCTCTGCGTGATCGAATTAGAAACACAGTAATTTGAAAGATCTAATAAGTCGAACAATGTGGTCAGGTGGGTACGTTATAATTTGTTATTATATGTTTTGTTGACACTAACATGTATTGAGAAGTTAAATAAAAGTAAGAATACTATATCTTGCCCTGCATGAGGGTACTAAAAGGGCTGCGCCGATCAAAAATACTCTTCAAGCGATGGTAAGAAACCTGGAACAAGGCAAGTCAAGATGATAACCCTGATAAAACAGACTCCCGTGTCTATAAAAGAGAAGAAGAAGAAGATTTTTTATTGTATTATTTTATACAAGGCTTATAAATTATAAATTTTGGATTAAAATTTTAAAATCTCTTCATAAAGTACTTTACTGCGCACTATATCGTTTTTGATTTCCCATACAAAAGCCCAAATGTTACATGTATGTATCTTCCCAGTGTACCATTATTGGAACGGTTCTATAACTAAAAATCCAAAAATCCAAAATTTTTTTTGACACTTATTTATCAATACATAGACCGTAAATAGTCCCTGGTATGATTTTCATGAAAATCTAACGGCTATTTCTATGTCTGGGAAGATATGGGTTAAGATGGCACCGATATTATCGGCCCATGTCAATCTAGGTCGGCCACATCTCCGTGCACCCCTTACCTCATATTAGTAGATGCTCTTTGTCGTTCTTTCTTCATTCATTCTCCTAACATCCCCGAATTACCTCAATTTATTCACTTTCATTCTCGACTAACATTTACTCCACATTCCTTTCTAATATTATCATTCCTCACCTTATCCATAAGTATCTTTCAACATGCGTAAGGATTTCATTTTTAACATAACGTAGGTACTTGTGAAAATCATTAGGTACTAAATGCAAAACTTTATTGTTTAAAAATATCTTCTTCTTCTTCTTGGAATTTTCACAACTTATTGTCTAGGTAGTCTAATGGGATCAGCAAAAAATGAGCTTTATAAACTTAGTATAGATACCTATACAGTGATTTACGAAAGATTAAAGATGCAACAATTATAAAAAATAGTACCTGTGTGTATATTTATGCAGTAAATTTCTAATTTTATACATTTTAATGACATAACAACTACACTTTCAATATAATTTTTTTATGACCACTCTAGCAACTGTCTGTCCTCTAATACTTGATACCTACTCAATATTATTAGCCATTGGTCTGACAATGTCAGTAAGCACTAAGTAAGTAAGTACTAAAAACAATTGATAATTTTAGATTTAAACACATAGCTACCTACATACGATATGCAACTACCTTTTTTCTGAGTAGCCTCAGTGTGCCTATATAAAAATAACCTATACCTACCTACTTATATTCTTTCTTTTTCTTAGTGTAGTGGGACAGAGCATAGCAAGTCCTCATAATTAATTGGTTTTGATTAAAAAGTACGAATATTTTTTTTAATAATTCAATGGTGGCGGATAGAAGATAAAAATCAAATTTCCACCCTGTGAATCTTAACATTATTATTCTTACTAGGTACTGTGTACAAGTTATTCTGTCTACCCTTCAGGGGATGAATTTTAATTCTTGCTTTCTGTAAAGTTTGTTTTGTTTAGTATGTGCCTCTAGCTTAAATGTGTTTCGGGAAATGGTTACAGACAGTGTCCCGGATTCGGGACAATATTAGAACACCTAGATACCTAGGTGTTAAAATTTAATGGCTATATAGACGCCGAATGGTTCAGTCATTTCATTTGACACATCAACATATAAGACATCCATTTTTTTGTGTTTTTTTTTTAATTGACTAGTAATTTGAATGACTTAATGGGGTCCTCTCATTTTTGCACTGTTTTCATGCATATAGGTATATCCGTATTTAAATATCTTTATTTAATTTTTTTTGTTTATTTATACCTACCTACCTATATGTTTATTTCAATAAATGTTATACCTATCGTTAAAAAATATTATTTCCTTAAAAATAAATTAGGATCTTTTGTCATAGCTACTTACTGAGGGAAAAATTATAAGTAGGTAGGTACCTACTTATTTTTTATAATTAAAATGTAAATTTGATAGTAAAATAATTGTAGGTGACATGCGGATAAATTTTATTTATACTTAATACATTAGATTAGAAAGTACCTATGTAGGTAGGTACCTACTTCGAATCGAATCGAAACTCGCATAACACCTCATTTAAGGGGTGTAGGTAGGCAACAAGGTAAGTAGCTATTCTTAAGTAAATTTTTTTTTATTAAATCGCTCCTTTAGCGAATCAATTTAAACCGTTTTTTTTTAGTAAAAATGGTGGTAGGTACGTAATTATATTGAGGTACCGACCTAAGCAATATGAAAATACAAAAAATAATCTACACTTTCAATTTGTGGATACAAAACTCTTTCGTAAACGTTAATGCGTAATTTACTAAAAAGTCCAAATGCCATTAGTGTATTTCTCGATTGCCAGCTACCATCTTAAATAAATATCTTACAATAAATAATATACCTACCCATCTAGGGATGGTAATGAAAAGATGGCTGACTGCTGTTAGAAGGAATGAGGGTTGGGGCACGGGGTGCGCCAAGCACAAGGGATGAAGGGTAGGCCGAGAGGGAGACTTCTCCAGATGAGGGTGGCTATACATCCCTCCCTACACATACTTTTACGGAATATTATTTCAGTTGCACTCATTATGTCAAAAATTACGGAAAGACGTTTCGAGAGATTTTAAAGTGTGAAAAAAAATGTTTTTAAGGAACGAATTCACTATAAGAAACTTCTTCGTCTTGTTTGCAACGAGGCAATTCACTCTCGAGGGAGTGATCTATGCGAATATCCAAAATTCTATATACCTACCTACTTTCCTTCCAGTTACCTACCCAAATTTATGCAAACATACTTACTTAGTTTTAAGCCGAACTTTTCTTATTGGTAGCCTAGCTGTTACGACGCCGACTTTCGTAGTGTTCCGGTCGTGGGTTCGATCTCAGTTGCCAACCATCTTTCACGACACAAACTTTATGATGTGGCTTATACAGCCGGTTGCATAAAAAATAAAGGAGACTTTAAGTTTCCTTTAAAAAATAACGCGTTTCATAAAAACAAAATGACACTTTATGTTAAAGTCCCGTTATTGGCACTAAAGTCGACTTTAGTGTAGTTCAATCTTTTGCCGTCGGAGTTCATAGAAAATTTCGTGGCGCTTTCTACCAGCTTTCTCTGTCACAAATATGAACATTTGTATGCGGTAACACTGTGGACAAAAATGACTAAAATAGGGTGGAAAACATGGTAAAACGGGAAGAATATTATTGGTTACAGATTTTGGTTACTAATTCATAAACAGAAATTCCGCGAAATTATTAGTAAACAACCTATGTTTTCCATAGATTTCCATAGTAACAATACCAACTGCTACCAACTTTCAAATATTTTTTTGACATTTCAAACTTTAGTTAAAGTACCTACGGGGGAATATTTTTTTATGAAACTCGTTAACTTATGTACCTACTTAACTGTGAAAGATTTCAAGAGTGTATTTGTGTTCACTTTGAATGAGCACGGATTCATTTATGCATAAACCAAGGCCAGATCAGAAGTAAAATAAATAGGAGAAGCTGTATCGGGGAAAAAAGTGTCGTTGGTAGAAGCAAAAGTCAGTGCATCGTTTTATGAGAAGAGTTAGTAGTGGTCTGTTCTTTCTACCTAGTGCCTAACCATTTAGTAACAAGATGTGATCCTTAAAAAAAACAAATTATTCAATTGAAGTTTTAAGAAGAGAGAAGCCTGTATTCACTCAATCAACTAAAAATTATGTGTGGGTATAAGTAAAGAAGAAAAAATCAAATTTCAAGAGCCCTTGAAGCGTTACTCAATGATTAAATGAAGGTTGTATAATTTTTCATCCCTTCTAAAACACAGACTCTACAAAATTTATGTAGTTTTGTTTAATGTTTTCTATTCGTCGATCTAATAACTTGAACACGTTCAGATGGTACCACCCCCAAAGCACATAAGTCAACTCATTATAAATTATTATTACTTACCACCCTTTACAACAAGTCTCTGCAGAGAAGGGTTCTAACTACATATTTTTGCTTCAGGAGGTTTAAGATGAGGCTCTTAGGGGATGCGAGGGGGCGCGTTCCATTCTTTTTGATTCTCGAAAATGCTTTATAAGACTTCTTAATTAGTGCCTTATTTATAATTTGAGATTATTCTATATAAGAGGGTTCAGATCATATATCACACCCCCTTCCCTTTTTGGATAATTTATATTTATGGCTTAGGTACCCTTTGCATGAGATGCTGAAAATAACAAAAATTAATACCTTATGTAGCAGATTGTTGTATTGACGTAACCAAAAATAAATAGTTAATGCTTCTAATTATACGACATGAGATATTATAATAAGTTGAAGATTCTAAATTAAAATCTCTATTGCTATGTGAAATCGGTAGGGATAGTGTAGGTATGGCATTAAAATAGGTACCTACCTTAATAGAGATTTTTTTTTAAATCCCATTTTATCTATGGTAAAAAAATATGGTACATAGTTACTGAGGATGGTGGTATAACCGAAAGTCAGTTGATGGTAGAAAACATTACAGGGAAATAAATTGTATTTCATTTGAGTAAAATTAAGAAACCAACCATGCTTTGTTGATCGCACCTTTTTATCTTATGGCGAACATTGTTAACAAAATGTGATCACACTAAGCCAGCATTCGAAACGGAAGTAGTTAAAAGGTAGTCGACAATGCAAAAATGGCTTAAATAAAAAAAATAACAATTATTGGAAAATGGAACAATATAACTTAAAATGTAATTTTTTGCATTAAAAAGTTGGAATAATATTCTTTGGAAGAATTACGTGGCACATATAATTGGGCTATTTGAAACCGAAACTCTATTTGGAGAAACCCCGATATGAGAAGAAGCAGCAAAGTAAAAATGTATAAGACCTGTGTTAGACCCATAATGACGTACGGGATCGAGTCCATGGCAGATATAATATACACTGCGACCAAAAATGCGCTGAGAGTTTCAGAAATGAAACCTCTCAGGAGCATAGCCGGGAAGATTCTCAGAGATAAAGTAAGGAATACGAGGGTACGGGAAATATGCAAGGTCGAGGACATAACAAGATGGGGAAGGCAACGAAGAAGGTTCTGGTATGCCCTCTTGGACTCTTCCAGACTCCCTCACATGGCATTGCACGGCCAACCCCATGGAAGACTCCCAGGCAGACCACCAAAGAGGTGGAAGGACAGCTTGGAGTCGACCTTGCAGGATGCAAACCCCACCTCTTGAATTACAGGCCACAAGGCCTAAATTAAGAAGGGCTATTAAGTTCGAAACTCTGTTTGGTCTTGCAGCTGATTAATTCCTTACAGGAGTCTCCGGGTTCAAATCTATTCTAAGTCCTACATTTGTTTGGTTAAAAATACCTCTTATTAAAAAATAAATCTTCGGAAGATCATTCTTCATAAAGTCCGATACTTACCTAACCCTCCAACAGGCGTGAGAATTTTTCGCACCCCTTCGCAAAAGCTAATAATTATTATAAGAAATGACCCAGGAGCAAAATTTATTGTTATGAGGAAAAAACATAGCTACATAGTTTGAAGGGTTGACCGAAGTGGACTGTCCAGTTTCAAATTGAAAGGGGAAGATGTTACGCTACCATATGTTTTTATTCCAGTTTAAAATATTAAAAGAAATCACGTCAAATTACAAAAGCGGGTTGATTATTTCTACATGATATTCATAAAGACTTTAATTCTAATTATTATTATTTGGTTCATACACTGGAAGATAACTTGCCGAAAAGATTGGTAGCCCATCAGAGAGTATAAGTTTTCGAATATCGAAACAGTTACAACAATTTTCCATACAAAAATGATCGAACGATTCGATCGTTTAATTTTAGAACACTGTTTGCACATTTTTATAAGCGCTTATTAGCGTGCCAATTGGCTTTCGATAAAACTCGTACTAGGCCCACTGAAGTAAGAAAAAATACCGTACAGGCTTAGTGTTCTTAGGCCAACTGTCATTCGCCATCCTTAACACATGTTTCAGCCAAGTCCATCTTCTCTCCATAATGGTAGATCTGTGAAATACACCGACTTCGGTAGACTAGTTGTCACTAGCAGATCACGAGGTCCCGGGTTCGATTACCGGTAGGGTCAGTATTTTTTCACTTGAAATTTCTACCCGGGGATGACCTGTCTTAAATTGGACGGGACCGGTAGACTGGAAAAAATGTCTTTGGCACTATGTTCCGCCGGCTATACTGACATCTTTGTCTAGAAAAAGTGTTATATTATTATTATTATTAAATACTCATATAAAGAAATGTATTTTAATCCAGGAAAATAGGACTGAAAGAAAGAAAGCGTTCTTTCAAATAATTATCTAGATCTATGAACTCTTCCAAATGGCTATGGTCATAATTTGTCCATCACTGTGGATACGGATATTAACGTCTTCTTTCAACTTTCCCACAATCCTTTCCTTCCTATATCCTCTCAAGACTAGGTTTCCCACAGTATTATTTTGCGATCCTCTTCGTCCCTTTGCCGTTTCATTATTATTACCTACGGGAACTAGTGGTCAACGAAATATCTTTTTGACAAGGATGGACATTACGGGATAAGGGAGGGTGCGATTGATAAAAAGCTGCCCGGTAACTTAGGGTTAAATGGTTTATAATACTAAATTTCCATCCTAATGTAACGCTTTTCATCAAACAAAAAATTAACCTTATATATCTAGTTCATATTAACCTTATATATCTAGTTCATATTTTTCTTTATAAAATCCAGCGTCTTATGTATGATTATATTTTTAAGATAATAGCAATTAAATAAGTGATAGGTATTTAGTGTAATAAAAGCTAAATGACCCACGTACCTACCTACTATGTTTATACAAAAGTTATATGCAATATATAAACAATTCCTCAACTCTTCCGATTTTGAAGATCCCTTATCTTCAAGGTTCTAGAATTCCCAGATTTTTTCATGCTCATCTGGACTTGCTCTCTCATTTTTCTTCATCTTCTTCAGCGTGTGCCTCTCCTAACCGACCGACGTAAGCGACCATCATATCGAAATCCTCACGGTCTTGTGGCAGTATAATTAATAATGTCACATTCGAGTAAACTAAACCACTGTCTAAGAGCACGTACGTACTAAGGAATGGCTTGCTTTATGGCTAAAGTCTAGCCAGGTGAGTAGTTTACTAAAACAAACGTTCCAAAATGTTTGCAACTGGCCGCATGAGCACATGGTTACTTTCCTAGTGTATCCATATGAACAAATATTTGGTAACTAGGAGATGTATGAATATATTCTAGCTAGAAGCTAAGCAAGCCATCTGTCAGTGCAGACTTGGCCTTAGTGTTTTGAGCCAGGAGAATCTTCCTTCCCTTGAGAAAAAAGTCTCTTGGCTCCATCTCATGAGGAAAAATATGTTTTTAATGAAACACATCAGCATAAATAACGATTGCTTCATATTCTATTATTTGACATAAATTCTAAATAATGTAACTAAATTCAATTAGGTACTTTTATTTATTATTTCGGTGTATTTTGACGGGTCATTCCTTTACCCACAGTTTTCACTCCTTAAAAAGGACTTGCATTGTCCGCACTAACCTGTTTGAGTTCCCAGGGTGTCCTTCGGTCAAGATGTCCCCTCGTCTATTGTCCGTCTTGATATTTGTATAGGTGTTAGTGGCAGGCTAACCGTGCATCGTCCATGTCCGAGCGTGTGAGTATCAAAGAAGGTCGAGATAGATAAGTATTTACTGGTATCTTGGACGGTCAGGGGATGGTCAGTCATAGGGTGTTAACAAAATAACACATCTAAGTAGGTAGGTATTATTATAAACTTTTAAGATGAAAACAAATCATAATATTGATTTTCGGCATTGATGAAATAAATAAATAAATAGATAAATAAATAGATAAATAAATAAATAAATAAATAAATAAATAAATAAATAAATAAATAAATAAATAAATAAATAAATAAATAAATAAATAAATAAATAAATAAATAAATAAATAAATAAATAAATAAATAAATAAATAAATAAATAAATAAATAAATAAATAAATAAATAAATAAATAAATAAATAAATAAATAAATAATAAAATAAATAAATAAATAATAAATAAAATAAATAAATAAATAAATAAATATATAAATAAATAAATAAATAAATAAATAAATAAATAAATAAATAAATAATAAATAATAAAGAAATAAATAAATAAGTAGGTAATAAATAAATAAATCCACGAAACATATAAAAGTAAAAGTAGGTGGTAGTCACAATATTAGGGCTTACAAAATATCAAACTCGCACGAGACACTCAATTAATTTTTGTACAAATAAAAAATTCTTTAAGCCTTTATGATGAAATAGTTCTTAAACACCCTGTTGATAACATATTATGTAACTGTATCGGCTATCAACTCTGAACTTGATTTACAGGTTTAAATAAAAGGGGTATGTAGGTAGACGTATTTTTTTTTATTATAGGTACTATCTTGATTTAAAAATTAAACCAGTGTCCATAATATTATTATAACGTTTTCAGGTAAGGTGAAGAGTGGATCAAGTATTGGAATATTTTGGGGTCAGTTTGACCCGAAGCGTCTTCGCATTCTAAGACTTTGTGGAGCGGTCAGTTTAGTGTTATCTATCTACAGAAGTATAATTATTATCACTTGATTTTACTTTTTATTTCTTATCTAGTTTTTTATTTTTTTCTTTTTTATGAATTAATTTACTGGCTGTGCTTTTAAAAATATACTATGAAATATAAAAATATATTGTGATCAGTGTACTTGTAAAACATAAAATGTACATATTTGTAAAATGGTGGTAACATTTTGTATGTGGTATGGTGATCTGAAGTGTGATTTCTATTGTGTACGAAGTTGAGGTAAATTCGGACCTCTAGCTATTTTTTTTTCACAGTAAAATAGATTCCCTGAGTATGTTTTGTTGAGCATTTTTTTGTGATTAAGTAATTTTGGTTTGTCTACACTAAAATCAATATTTTTATTAATTCTTTAAGTCCTGTACTAGTTTTCGAGTGATTCGACAACATCTAACTTAAATAGTTCCTAGATGAAAAGAAAAAGTGTTATTATTACGGTTACTGAAATAGAAATATATTTACCGAGCAAGGTAGCCTAGTGGTATAGGCGTGAATTACAGATCACGAGGCATCTAGTTCGATTCCCGCACGGGTCAGAGTTTTTTCACTTGAAATTTCTACCCAGCGTTGCCCTGTCTCAGATTGGACGGGACAAATTGACTGGAAAAATTTACAAATAATGTTGTCTACGGTTTCAATGCATTTAAATGAGCATCCCGGAAAGCGGGTTCCTGCTTTTGCTGTGCGTATCCCCATTATGGAAATGCATAGTAACATTCTTTACGCCGGTCGGCGCGGGTCGGAATCGGCGTTCTACGTGTTTTCACCCTTAGACAGTAAGTTCCGCCGACTATTCTGACACATTTGTATAGCAAAGTGTTAATTTATTTTATAATTTATTTATTCATCACAGGCAAATTGCTATTTAAAGAAAAAAACATAATACCTACAGAATTTCCAACATTTCCATCTAGGTACATATTTCATTGTAATTCATTTTGAAGTAATTAATTTGTCTTCATTTTATGTCACTTATTTATTACATTGGAACAAAATAACACGATATTATGACGATATAGAATCCGATAAAATAACCTGAAGATGTTAAATAATTATGATCCGATAAAATAACACGAAAAAATTAATTCCGAATATTTTTTTTACTCTAACATAATAGGTAGGTACTTATATTATTTATTTACTTGTTCAAAACAATACCTATTATTACTAGGCAAGTGCATCTTTTTTTCCTCCGACAAATCAATCAATCAAATTTAAGCCCCTAATATTCTGTCTCGCGAATCGTAGCCTATTCCCGTGTGTGTATATACTACAATATGAGGTTATTGATATCAAGGCACATGAGAAAAGACGTAGGTAAGTGGCCTTGCACTGTGTCAAATTCCGATTTTCTTTATCTACTTACCTAACTACATTTTGCTTATTCCAATAATGTCTGAAACCATAAAAGGACTTATGTAGTATCTATACTTACATTATAAGTAGTGCAAATGCAAAAATTCGAAGTCGGTGGTATCCCAGTGGTATCAGTGCTTTCGTACGTATAAAGATCATTTGCACTTTTAAGACACAATAAGCTTTGCATCATATGAAAGATGTCGAAGTGTAAGTATTTGTGTTCATATTGGGTAAGCCCAGATTTTTCTTCTTCTTCACCCTCACCTTTGTCTCATTATTTGGCTCCTAGTCGGTGAAACTCTCTATCAAGAGCCAGCTCTGGTTCTACTTTCATTGATGTTCGACGACCATATGGTGGGTGGTCTGTTTGGTCTCCTGGCGGCGCTTCTATGTCCATTCATAGGTCTCTGGATCATGTTGTTCTGTGGTCGTCTCATCTCATAACATGTCCATACCATTTTAGCCCTTCTTCTGTAATATTTCCGACCTAGAAGCTTCCTCGGACATGGACACTTCCACCTCTACCGAGTCTGGTTTCTCCTCTATCATTCATCTCTGAATCTCGGTGAACATTAGATTCATTAAAAAAATGCCTCATATTAAATACTGAGGTTGATACTTTGATTTAGGTAGGTACCTAACAATTTTGCTTATTGAGTGCATGTAAAAAAATACTTATAATATTTTTACTGTGTGATTTCTCGTATTTTTTTTTGTTTAAAACCGGCAATCAAACTGATAACATTAATAAAATAATCTACCTATTATAAAAAAACTTCTTAAATTTTCATATAAATAGGTACATGAAGATCACTAAATTTCCATATAACTAGGTACATGAAGATCACGAAATTTTCATATAACTACACGAAGATCACTAAATTTTCATATAACTACACGAAGATCACAAAATTTTCATATAACTACACGAAGATCACGAAATTTTCATATAACTACACGAAGATCACGAAATTTTTATATAACTACACGAAGATCACTAAATTTCCATATAACTACATGAAGATCACTAAATTTTCATATAACTACACGAAGATCACGAAATTTTCATATAACTACACGAAGATCACTAAATTTCCATATAACTACATGAAGATCACTAAATTTTCATATAACTACACGAAGATCACAAAATTTTCATATAACTACACGAAGATCACGAAATTTTCATATAACTACACGAAGATCACTAAATTTTCATATAACTACACGAAGATCACAAAATTTTCATATAACTACACGAAGATCACGAAATTTTCATATAACTACACGAAGATCACTAAATTTCCATATAACTACATGAAGATCACTAAATTTTCATATAACTACACGAAGATCACAAAATTTTCATATAACTACACGAAGATCACGAAATTTTCATATAACTACACGAAGATCACTAAATTTCCATATAACTACACGAAGATCACTAAATTTTTATATAACTACACGAAGATCACGAAATTTTCATATAACTACACGAAGATCACTAAATTTCCATATAACTACATGAAGATCACGAAATTTTCTTTCTGTGCCCTGGGACCCTATTCTCGAATATTGACCGATGGGTTTTCTAAAATAATTTTTATGACTTTCGTATGTTTTCAAAAAAACACATTCAAAACAAAACCCATTCTTCGGCATTAGAGAATAAAGGGTTTCTGTCAGAAATTCAAAATCGTGACGAACTGTGGGATATTCGGCATAGTTTGTTCGACGGAGTTGAATCCACTCTATTTCCTCAATATTCCGTAGCTTTATTGGAAATTTACCTCATTCAAGCAACATGATTAGACAAAATAACCGTGTTTTTTATATAATTTTATGTGTTATTTTGTCGAGAATGGTGATTGTAATACGTATGAATTTTATTGACAACACAGCCAATAATAAATGACTGAACAACCATGGAAACGGTTCACATCTCGACTAAATAGTTTATTATTAATGGCGTATTTTATTATTGTTCTTATGTGAAGTCGTAAAATAAGCCAGCGCCATCTATAAAATACTTAATATTCCTAGATTTTGTTCAATATAACGGACCACGTCTCTATGTTATTATTTCTTAGACAATACAGAAGGAAATTCAGTAAAATTTACATCGACGAATAATAATTAAAGTCGTAAAAAAACACTGAAAATCTTTAGTGCCGTAGGTACTCAGCAATCAATTAATTCATTAGCCCTTCATGATACCGGAATGCTTAAAATTGTTTATCCTTATACCTAGCTTAGAACTGTCTTCAGGACTTATGTGTTGATCAATATCATAAAAAAAACAAGAAGATCCGAGTTTTGATTTTTGGTCAGGGTTTTATTTTTCAAAATATTTAATTTGGTACCCCACGACCTTCAGTAGTAGGTACGAAAGTCGCTGACAGAACTGTTATTCTTTTTACTAATTATTAACTGAACTATTTTTATTGTTTTACCCATCACGCCGTGTCCCGTTAGGGATAGGCAAACAGAATGGACCTCCACTCCTTTCTATCAATGTACACTTCTTTCGCTTCTTCCACCGACATACCATTTCTCATACAACCTCTCCTATTCCTTTTATTTCTGACCTGGCCTTTCTTGAGGACAGAATCGATGTGTTCGATCCACGCCATTCTTACACCTTTCCTTTCAGCCTTATAAATTCTCTTTGTCATTCCGTTTGCATCCATTATTTTCACTTGCGTATATTGCGTATATCATATCAATTCTTAAGACTTAAATCGAAAAGAAACGTAAGAATCGAACATTTTAAGGGATTTTTTAACCTTTTTATAAAAGATAGATAAAAATTCAGAGAATCCAAATTAAAATATATTGGTACCTATCTGCAAATCTCCCGTCACTATTGTACCTATAGGGATGAATCTAGATACTCTCGTTCATTTTATCTTATTTGTCTACCCCTCAAGGAATACGGCATGCGATTGTATCTTATAAGTACTACCTACATACATATAAATAACGTTTCTGCCAAAGAAAATAACACAAAGGTTGGTGTGTGCGTGTGTACGAAGATTACAAAGGAGAGATCTGAAGTGAGGCTGTGATGGTTTTTAAGGGAGCAATAAAGAGAAGGAGGCTTCTCCTGTAGGGGATGAGGGATGTTAATATTATTATCAGAATTTCAGAAAGAAGGGTGGAAAAGGAAGTAAGCTGACTACCCAAAGAAGGAGAACCTATATCTACCTATAACTATAAAATGTATAGTCATTTTCTGATGTAGCGATACTACACATTTTTCAAAAAGTCGCATCGCGTTATTGTTAACAAAAACAGTTATCGTCAAATTTTCTTCAGATCATTTATATGAAAAAAAAAAACAAACCTTTTTACAAACTCTGGAACCTATTATAGTGATGTAGGCGCTGACTACCTGCTTAAGAGATTCTGGATTCGATTCCCGATCGGGTCAGATCTTTTATCGAGGGTTTTTTTTTCTTGAAATTTTTACCCAATTTTACCTATCGGAGATTGTACCGGATCGGTAAACTGAAAAAAAATAATTGTCTTAGACAATAAATAAGTTCTGTCGGATCTACTGGCACCTTTTTAAAGAAATTGTTGATTTTACTTTAGTTAGGTACTTTGGTACCGAATTATTTTGCATAAAAGCGATGCCATATTTATTTTTGTTATTTAATTTTTGGCAGGGTATTGAAGTATCGAGCCTCGATTTTACCCCTAATTCATGTTCACAGTCTGTTAAAGCAAACAACTTATGAGTAACTATTATAAATCTACATAATAATTTTAAGAAAAAAATTAAAACGGAGATAACTTTGTTAAATAGATGGTTCTAAAAGATAGGCGTTAAAAAGCAATGTTCCGGAAAATAAGCAAATAACTTGTACCTACTGAATTGTCACTGATAACATTAGGTTATGACAGTTTGCAAAGTAAAAATAAACGGCAGTTTCAAACTATTTTATTTCTATTTTATCAACGAATTTAAAATAACTTGTACATCGCAAACTTCCATAAAATGTTCCCCACCCCTCAGATGGCAAACACCCTTCCTGCCCCCTCCACTACTCTTGTAGAAATATCAACAGATTCTCCCCCTTCTAAACTAACCAAACCCCTTCCCCCTTTTTAAAAGCAAAACATTCTAACATTTTATTCGCTAACGTTCTTTCTAATCCCACCCCTCACCAGCTTGGGGTTGAACCACCACCAAACCACCCCTACAGATCTCCACATCCCCTTACTATCTCATATATATATGTTCAACTACACAACAATATAGGGTCATCGATTCGTGATCACCTATGTATGTATTTTTAGGTCATTTTAATTTCTTCTATATCGAGAATATTCATGCGTTTTCTTTTTCTCTCATAAGTAGAATAATATGATATTTTTATGAAATATCCAGCCTGAACTGGTCTAGTTCACAATTGGTCAACTTGCGAGTTATTTAGTAGCTAAGTAACACATTTCTGATGACCAAAAATCGGACAATGTTCATAGGTTAGAAGGAGTTTTAAAATTAACAACCTGCAACTAACTCACTATAATATATTTATAAGTCTGTGCATCCCTGGTCTAGTGGATGGGTGATCGGACTCGTTAAGTAAGTAATATATTTATGGTTTGGTTCTAGCCAAACCCATTTTTTGTGCACCATAAGTGAACAATTACGCATGCTGGGGGTCACAATGCGCCAAAAAAATAGAATTTAAAACTTGACTCGACTAAATAAACGACAAATCTATTCCACTAAAAATTTTGGGTGTTCAGAACAGTTTAGTAACTAAATTATTAACTAGAATCCGTACTGGACACGGCAGATGCGCGGAGTTCGCACAGAAATGTGGTTGGACAAAATATCCCTGGGTGCGACTGTGGAGCTGAGAGACAGACCATAAATCACATAGTTACAGAGTGTGATGGAAGAGAATATCAAGGCAGTTTCTCAGATTTCCTCACCTTAACCGATGGAGCGATAGCATTTTATTGATAACTTAGACATAAATATCTGACAAGCAGGAAACTTGAACCTGTGCTGCTCTCTTCCTTATTTGTATTAATCCTTTCCTGTAAAATTGTAATAAAACTGGCAAAAGCTAAATAAATATTCACTTGTTGACTAAAATTCTAAATTAGTGTGAACTAGGCTTTAGTTGTATCTTCCACTGAACCCTTTTTACGCTACTTGTCCTTGTGGTTTCAACAATAATGGTGACTTCCACCAACGCTTCCTAACTTTTAGATAGCTCTTAAAACACTACGCAAAGAGCTATCTATAAGTTAGGAATCGTTGGTGAGAGTGACCATAGGACTTTAATTATTATGTTTGGTCTATAATATATTATATATTTTCACAATGCAATAATCAAAAAATTAGGCTTCATAATAGCAAAATAATTGCCGGAAAACAAATGTTTACCTATTGCTTTTGAAAAACTATGAAAAGAACTACCTAATCAAAATGGGACATTATTGATCTTCCTTACCTACATTGACGAAAGAAAACTAAACAGCAATTGTTTGACTACACGCGACATTTTAAATTGATTTCTAAGGAGACTAATGACCGGTTGGTAAATTTATGATAAATATAATGACGTTTTGAAGAAAATATTCAAAGAGTACCTACTTTTAAAGTAGGTACAAATAATAAAATTGAAGTGATCAAACATAAATTAGTTCATTTTGGCAAAAACATAAAGGTTTCGTGTGATTTCATAAGGACTTAACAATATTGTGATAATATAAAATAAAAAAAATAAATAAATAAGGTCTGGCACCTACTCGAAATCATTCAAATCTGACATAGCGCATCTCGGTTGTAAGCACTCGCGTTGCCGGGCTACTATTTTGTTTGTTAACAAAATTTTTTATGAAATGTAATCTTCATACATAAAAAACTCGGATAAAATATATTTTTATAAATTAAGTAAAAACTGATCGGTATAACTATACGTAATCTTTCGATTAACGAATTTTTTATGAGTAAGACGGAAGGTTTTAATACAATTTCCAGGGACTGTACGTAGCATCTCTACCTTTTTTCTAACCACCCTTTTCTGAACTATCTTTTTAGTAGTTGTACGCCACTGTTTCAAACCTAAAATCCCTCACCCCTACGAATAATATTTTAATGTTTTCAAAATAAAATAACATCCCTTAGATATTGGAAATTTTCTGAGATTTTATGTTCGGACATAAATTTTAGTTTAAACGTCGTTTATATGACATGAATATTTTTAATTGGCAGAGTCGACGAATCGACCCAGAAAACTGCCCCCACTTTTTATAATAATTAAAAATGATCATTTTTGACACAATATTATGTGAACCGATTGGGAGAAAAAACATCACAGTACAAATACTTCTTAATGAGTTGTTTTAAATTTGGCATTTAAGGCGTTATTCTGAACGAAACAAAATGTGGCTTTTTTATACAAGTAATTACTTTCAAGGTAATATATATATCTATATATATATATATATATATTAGTACCTACCTATAATTAGTACCTACCTATGCACGACCCTATAGGTAAGAACAAACCACTACGGGCTTACGACATTCTTCTACTGTTATTTCGATGGCTGGCTTAGTATGATCACTTTACGTTTACAACGTTCGCCTTGATTTCTGTCAATTGGTATTTTTTTTAAAGCTTAGAAAAAAGCTACTTTTGTATTTTTTTCATCAAAATAGGTAAGCAATTAGGAATAAGGAAATAATATTTCCTACCAATCAGTTGCTTGCAGTAGAACAGCTAAATGAACACTATTTTAGAAGCTTTTAATTCAAATAAACAACATTTTAATTTCGAATGAAAACTTTAAAATTTGAATATAACGCCGTTTATGAAAGCTCACAGTTGCCAGTATTGAGAATCGGCATAGGTAAGAACCTATTTTACGGTAAGGTACAAGTTAGGGGTAGGTATATAATACATAATATAAGTTCAAGGGGTATAGAGTGGAGGTCCAGCGAGGGTGGGACAAGGATGAATGATAACACTTCGTTGTAGTTTTAGTAGAAAATATTATAAAGCCACCAATATTGTTATTAGAAAAAGGGTTAAAATATTATTACATTTTGCCTTTCTTTGTTTTATTATTAAAATGATATTAGGCAAGTACAGTTACACGAATATTTCGAGACCTCAAAGTAAAGTAAGGCATGCATACCTTCTTGACTCCATTATTCTTTTTATGTCTTTATATTATAATATCAGGTCTGTCCAACATTGGCAATCACTTCTTTGAATGCATATCTGTCTCTTTCTATCCAGAACAACTGCACCCGCGCTATTCTTGTAAATTGCATAACCAAGAGACCTGCCTTCTATTTGGGTGGTTACCTTTGAAATTCATTCCGATTTCATTTCGACCTAAATAAATTCATATTTTTATACCTTTTTTCGTAAACCATACCGGATTCAAAAGGCATTGGAACTATTTTCTATTTAGTTATGTATTTCAAAACAATGCTACCGAAGTAGGTTGATCAAAATAAATGGATTTGTTCAGGAAAAGTTATCAAAGATCTACAGTTGTATGTACTACTAGAGGTCCGCCCCAGCTTCGCACGGGTAGATAGATACTTAAAAATAATTTAGTTTTCATACAGATCCCTAACTTTTTCAAAATATTTTAGAGCATATTATGTTAATCTGGAATAATTGCATTGCAATGTATCGTGTCACGTCACTTTACCACCGTGACTACTTTGCGCGGTATTTCTACTAAACTTGACCCCTCCCCGCTCCCGTACGCAATCTGCATCGGATAAGTTGAGATGATAAGAGACTATGCTTTTTTTTCCAATACTCACATTTTTTTAAACTCGTGATAACTTTCGAATAGAATGTCCGAATTGAATAATTCAAAAAGTTATACAAACATATTGAATCAGACTTAAATATGAACTAATTTATTTTAATAAGGAGTAATATCAAGATACCAAGAAAGAGTCTTTTCTAGAGGTGACATTTTATTGATTTTTTTAAAATAAAAAAACACTTATTGTGGCATAACTATAATAGTTAGACATATGCTGTCGCGATACTTTTTGTAAATAATGATGTCTTCTACAAAATTGTAGTACATTGTTTTATTCTATCATCATTAGTTTTCACAGCGTTCGCGATAAAAAGAATATTTTAGGTAAATTTTTTACACCTTGGGTTACATTATTGAAGTTTTCGTAGGTTACCCAATTTTTTTTTGAAATTAAATATAGCCTATGTTCACCGCCGATATTGTAGCTTCCCAAAAGTGAAAGAATTTTTCAAATCGGTTCAGTAGTTTTGGAGCCTATTCGATGCAAATAAACAAACAAACAAAAAATCAAATCTTTCCTCTTTATATATTAGTATAGATAATAGAACGGTGTTCATCGAATAAGCGCGGAATAAGCAAATCTTCCATAACAGAGTCCCAAATTTATTCCTAGGTTTGACATTCCATTTAAGACGCTGTTGTAGAAGACTCTCTTATTCCGCGCTAAATCGAAGAATAGCGTTCTATTAGTACCTACGGCTATTCAGGGTGCAAGAAATATTTGACTAACCATACTTTTCTAAACATTGTACACGATTCTAATATTTATCTAACAAACTTTATTTCACATTTATAGTATGTAAGTAGTAGCTAGGCCATATTATTATTATCCAACACTATTTTATTATTTTAAAACAATGGTCCCTTCAGAATGGATTATTTTATTTTATGGTTTTTAGAAAATTTTGCAGATACGACGTTTTAAAAGGATCAGTTATTGCTTTTAGTGTTGGTTTTATTAAAATCTTTACATACGAGATATGTAGATAAATGTAACATATAAAACCACTTTGTGTAAAAATTATGTAGGTATAGGTAGTTGTTTTTTTTTGTTTGCGCAGCATCAAAATCCAAGAAACGATTTCAAACATTTTAATTTTATACAACCCTCGGTCATTTAAAAGTAGTTATTTTTATTATACCTAATAATATTTTTTAAATGATTTATTTATTTATTTCACTCTCATCCCTAGGCCCTTTCGGGCACTTGGAGTCGTCAAAAATATTCAAAACTAGACATAATTAAACATTATTCAATTTAAGCACATCAATGACAGATAAAAAATACACAATAACATTTTTGAAATCCATGAAATAAAATAAATAAATGAAAGCGTTGGCGAGGCTGAAAGGGTGTAAATGGCCCATTCAGCCTCCTGTCAGTGTATGTAAAAGAAGAAGTAAATGATGCAAGATGATAAAACAAAATACAAAAAAAAAAATTAAATACAAAAAATAAAAATATGATATTTCTTCAACATAAAATTAGATTTAAAATTTCTTCCAAGTTCTTGTAGATGAATAAACGCTTGGGCGAGTCTGAAAAAATCTTTATCTATCTACCGTTTTTTAAATGCTTGATTTTAATGGCTAAATGTAATACTTTTTTTTTTATTTTAATGGCCTTCACCTTGTGGTGTTCCTGGCCAAATGTAATACTTATGTTCATTTTTTTCCTTATACAAAGCACCAACAATACCAATATGTAATCTAAGCATTATATTTCAACCAATATAGACTGACGATCGCATGCTACTGTTATTATATTATAGGCTTGTTTTTAACATATCACTGTATAGGCTATAGTTTTCAATTGAAATCTGATATTTTTATATTAAAATTTGCCATTATTGGAAAAAAAATTCAATTCGTTGACCCACAGTAAAAACATTCGAAATGATTGAGTTTCTAAAGGATTTTGGAATCCTGACTCAGATTGGACGAGAACGGGTGACTATATAATAAAAATTCCTCAGGCAATAGTGCCTCAGTTTCGTCGACTTTACCGAAATTTTGTACGCAAGTTAATTGAAGTTTAACAACCATCAATGTCAACAAAACACAAATTTTTCAGTACTAATTTTAACCTCTACGGGCTTACAGCAGTTTAAAATGTTAATACTTCTTGCAGAAAATTCAAAATATTGAAAGAAAATCATATGCAAGGTCCCCTAGTCCGTTTAATCTCCATATGACCCTAGAATTTTAATTCCTAGATGCTTGTCCATTTGTCCATTGAACCAGCGCCCAACCAAGCGATGTTCATACTCATAGTTTCTTTAGTTTATAGCAGGTCAAATAGACATTAAAAAATCATTTCGATTAGGAAAGGTAGTATTACACTCTTAAGGAACCTACTTTGAGAGACTAGTACTTAATACCAACATTGGTCAACCCCTTTTTCGAACAAGAAGAAAATTTACAAGCATTGTAAGTACCTACCAACTTACAAGATTTGAATTTTTGAAAAATAGGTAGGTAGGTATGTTCCATTTTTTGGAATTATTATAAACAATGAATTTTAATATTTTACGTATGATGTGAAATTAATACAGGGGAGGGGGTCGAGTTAGACGTTAGGGGTTATAGAGTAGGAGGGAGGGGGGATTCATAAGGCAACGGCTGATGGGACATAAAGCAGTAAAGAGAATAATATTCCAATCAACCAGGGTTGCCACAACCTAACTTTCCTTCATTGATATTATAGTCTTTAACTTTTTCTTAGAATATCGACCTCGCTAGCGTTGTTGTTCAGGTTTAGACAACAACTTCTAAGCATGAGCTGCCGGGTTCAGTTTTGGTCAGGTCGATATTACAATTCATATAGGTACCTACCTAATGTTTTTTT
The DNA here is from genome assembly GCA_963576905.1 of Mystacides longicornis. Taxonomy (NCBI): domain Eukaryota; kingdom Metazoa; phylum Arthropoda; class Insecta; order Trichoptera; family Leptoceridae; genus Mystacides; species Mystacides longicornis. Next base: position 8,055,118 of record OY756431.1, on the reverse strand, counting down.
CTCACAGTTCTCATATTGGACAGAACGGTTGATTACCTACTAAAGTTCATTACTTATTTAAAAGGGTCTAACATACATTTTTTATCAATGAACATGTGGCTTGACTGATGGTCCTCACTATGAATATTGACTACAAATGCCTATAATGATAAAATTAATTACGTAGGTACCTATTTTACCAATGTCTTGTTATTTCAACCGATACATCTATGTTAAACAATATAAATATGTCCCTACTTACCCATTTTGCATCCGCATTCTGTTATTCGCACCAACTGTAGGTACCTACAGCAACTGTCAGTTTTTGTTAAACGCCAATTTGGTTATATTTTTTTTTATACCCATCACGTCGTTTCCCGAAGGGGGTAGCATAGAATACGGACATCCATTCTTTCCTATCCAAACAAACCTCTTTCGCTTCTTCCAAACGCATAACATTCCGCTCAAACTTCTTATTTTTTTCTTTCTTATGCCTTCTGACAAAATCAAACACGACAAAAAAATAATTAGCGAATTTTTGCGCCATTCATGCGTGAAACAGTGACCAAGGGAAATTCATTGGAATCCATTTTTATATATAAAGATTATCAGTAGGTAGGTACTATAAGGTACATACCTTATTAAATGTAATTTGATAAAATTGAACACATAAGTATGAGATCCTCAGTCTTATAACATTTTCCCCTCAACATTCTCCAACCACTTGTATTGTTGTATAATCGAATCTACCTTCTTTGATCAGCCCTATTGGGTAGAAGAAGAAAAACGGGGGGGGTGAACGCGGGAGTGATGCTGGAGGGGGGGATAGCAAAAAGGTGGACTTACCTTCTGAATTTAATTAAAACAAACGTGAGTCGAATAACTTCATTTTCTCCAGCAGTCGTTGAAGAATAACAGCGAAGGTAGGGGGCTTAGTTAAGGGTGGAGGGGGGAGACTTAGTTTAGGGGGAGACTTAGTTTAATGTGGGGGGGGGGAGTGTAGTGAAATTCAAAAAGAGGTGGAGAGAATGAAGAGAAAGGTGGGAGGAATGATATCGCCGTAAGAATTTCATCCATATTATTATTATTATGATTTTGCTGTTGTGTAACCTTCCGTTTTGTGAAATAAATCTCGTTGGAATATTTTGTTTTATCCCTTTGTAGTGTCCTAAAGCACTATTAGCGACAATAATTGTGTCAAAAACACGAAACGATGTCCAAATATTGTCTTCTCAATGCTATTGTTTTATTTATTTTTATTTATTTTACTTATCTTGGTGTTTTTCACATTCTAAAATATATTTTTTAAACAGTTTTTAATACATGTATGTACTTTGTTACTTACTTAATGCGGGGTTTTCAACCTACGAATTGTTTTCACTCCAATTGCTTTATTAAAAATCTACCTAACAAAAAAATAATATCAAAGATCATGATGGTTGCATACAAAAATCTCTAAGAAATAACAAATATAATGTAGTTAAATGAGTGTAGAATTGCATTGGATTTAATTGGTTATTCAATTTTTTGTTTGTACAAAAATACTTTATAATAATATTATCTACATTCATAATTAATTTATTGACAATGAACTTTCAAGACATAAGTTCGCACCCTTATATTAATTAGATTCTTTTTAACAACAAAAAAGCATTCATTGTTTAGCGTACAAGACTACCTACCTACCTATATCGATTTAAAAAAATTACAATTTTTTTAAAAACAAAGAATTAAGAAAAATAGCACATTACTTTCGCATTTTGATACATTTCAAAATCGACAAATCTGTTGTCCCTTATAAAAAATCATACATAAAAATTATATTTCAAGTGTTTTAAGTTAGAGTACCTATACGAATTGTTATTTGCGAAACGTTTGAGAAACTCTAGCAGAATTATGAGATTGTTTCGAATTTTAAAATTCAAAAATGTCAGCGATAGATATTCCGCTATTCACGATTACTCCAAATGGATGTCATCCATTGTGACAGATATGAATCTTGAGCTTTTTTTCAATCATTGATCCGTTTGGATTGATAGACGAATGGCTTGACTCCATTGAATTTGGGACTAATGGATAACCGACTCTATAGTGAAGATTTAAAAAAACACTTAAACAAAACCCTGGTGGAAGATGATGATAAAATAAGACAAAATTGAGACCAAGTTTTTAAAACTGCCAATCAAGTGTCGTGACGACTTGGACCACGTCTACATTGACGATTCGTTTGGATTGATGGACGAATGGCTTGACTCGATTGAATTTGGGACTAATGGATATCCGACTCACATCGTCTCTTTGGTTTTCCCCACTCACGGTCATTTTTGGAGTGACATCGCTCCATTTGGACGAGTGGAGTGATCGTGAATGGAGGGCTTTTCACTTCTGCCTACAATGTACAGGTTGAACGAATACCGGGACAATGGTGGAGATAGACTTCGTATTTTAGTTGGATCTGTGAGTGTGTCTGTGTATATTTTAATTACTTTAATACCTGCAGTATTTTGTATAATGGAAGCACGTGTCTCGAACCACCCGCCTTCATACACATTTATTACAACTAAAATAATACAATACTAGAAGTCAGAACCCATCAGACATAACAATCCTTTTTGGATAATAATATAACATGACTTCTTACGGTCGCTCACAATTTTACCTCCAGAGACCGAAGCCATTGGATCACATCATCCGTCAAAGCCCGCAAGACCAGGGGGGTGAGTACGTAAGGGCTATAGCACGACTAACTACTTCCTAGTGTAGTTAGCGCGAGTACGTAACGTTACAAATGTAGTTAGTTGTGCGTTTCAGCGTGGTTATTATGTAGTTAAGCCGTGGTTATGAGTAGAGACGCACCCAGCGTGAGCCCATCACCTCTACTATTATGTGGAGGAGATGGACTTGCCTGGGACATGTGTTAAGGATGCCGAATGACAGTTGGCCGAGGAGAGCGCTGTTTTTCCTCCCATCAGGGTCCCGGAGACGAGGAAGACCCTCTCATACTGTGTTCCGCTCCTTCGAGGCAGAGCTGAGGAATCTGGACATGGTGTGGGAGGAGGTCATTAACGTTGCGCAGGATCGAGCGTAATGGAGAGCTCTTGTTGCCTCCCTATGCCCCTAAGTGGGGTCTAAAGGGAGTTTGGATTGGATATGAGTAGTTAGATTGATGTGTGGTTAGTCGTGCTATAGCAAAAGTTACGTACTCACTACCCTGTAGTTGTTTTGTCGTGTAAGATACTATATATTCTGGTTCCTTACTGACGATTCGGTCCATTTATCTTCCATCAAGCTATCTGTATTTGTAGCAGTAGTTAGCCAGCACGGATGTGCTGGAGGAACTGAAAAAACGGATGTCCCGATTTTAGTCGGCCACAGGAAGAAGACCATGTCTCTCTTATCAAGGTCTTTAAAATTATTGATCTCAATATTATTTTTGCTTTCTCAAAAATGTCTCGGGGATGAAAAATCTGACATCTGTGTGCCAGAAGCTGCAGGGCCAGTTAAAATTGCTAGTTTACTCACACATGATCACCGACCTGCAATGTTCTAAGACTCGTTTAGTCTATACTTTACTCATACTTTCTGCTCATTCTACACTTAATAATTTTGATCTAAATCTCGTACCTGTAGTTTTTAAAGTATAGGCGATTCAAAGGCCAACGTCGTCGCTTTTTTTGGCATTAGCATGTTGTATGACTTTGTTTTATTCTCTTGTTTTTGTTTTGCTTATAATTTCTCGTCATCTTATTTAAATTTCTTTTCTTTTTATATGTTCAAACATGATTGTTCTAATAATTTGAAACGTTGCGGTGAATGGCACAGGGTTTCTTCTCTTTCTAAATCATTTTCTTCGACTTTCCCCTATCCTGGGCTTTCCTTATCCACCACCAGTGACTGGGACAATATCATCAGCCCATCTTTTTTGGGGTCGGCCCAATCTCTTCTTCTATTCCGCTATTTCCATTTAAGTTTAGTAGTCTGGGTGCCTATCGTTACATTCCTTATCTAGCGACATGAAAAACGGTTTCGTGGCAAAAAATATTGATTCCTAAAATAAAAATAATAGAAAATTAATAAAAATGAACTTGTTTTAGGATCGGAGAACCAGAAGTAGACCACCGAAACGCTGGAGCGACAACAACTGGTCTTCAAGGTCCCAAGAGGCAGAAACATGTGGAAAAATCCCATGCTCTGGGCAGGATTCGAACCAACGTCCCTCGTCGTCCAGTGCATAGTAGGGTAACTGCCCCGATATTTGAATACGAAAAAACGTACAAAGATACGACATGCCAAAGTTTATAGAAGAAGATATTATTTTATAGGTAGACCGGCATGTAATTTCAGTGGGTAGGAACAAGGTATGTATTCCACGTTTTGTTTCTTCTATTCTACATACACATACACACACACTCACAAAATACTAATTGTCATACAAATTAAATCGAAGAAATCGTTAAGTAAGGTTAAATTTGGTTAACTTCTCCCTAAATTCTATTAAAGTAAACTTTCTTAGAGTTAATCGCTACTCTTAAGATGTTCATGATTGTAAATGTATAATTATTTGCAAATCTTATATATGTATCTACTTACATTAAAATAGGTAAATAGGAAAATTGTATAGGGCATGAGGGTGGAATGCCTAATTAATTAAAAAAAATGGATAGGGATGGAGTAATAAAGTGGTTGATATAGCCTAGGGTTATGACGCCGAATTTCGTACTGTTTCGTGCAGAGGTCGTGGGTTCGTTCCCAGGTGCCGACCATCTTCCTCTTTCACGACACAAGCTTTAATAAGCTTATAGTTAAAGAGCCAATTCAAATAAATAAAATGAACTTTGCAGTATAACGGTGTATTATGACTAAGTATTGCAAAGTTACAAAATAAATAATGTGTTTGAAGAGTCAAAGAGTGTACTCGTCTTAACTTTGAGTGAGCAAAGATTCATTAAAAATAGTTAGGTACCCAAAATAAACTCAAGTAAACCCAAGTGCGCATTCTGAGGGTGATAAAAGAAATATGTTAGAAAGTTGACCAATGAAATGATTATAAACACCAACATAATGAATCGTTTACGTATATTTTCTAGAGTGTCTTGATTTAAAACTATCGCTTGTGTCGTGAAAGAGGAAGATGGTCGGCACCTGGGATCGAACCCACGACCTCCGCACGAAACAATTCAGCAAGCCGACAAACAAGCCGGCGTCGTAACAGTTAGGCTACCAACAACTTCTTCAACTTACATACATACCTAAGTATGATGTTTAGAACATATATATTTATGCAAAATGATACAAAATTATTTGCAACCGACACAAATCACTATTTGAAGGTGGAAGGCTTCATTAATAATATTTTGCAACCGACACAAATCACTCTTTGAAGGTGGAAGGCCTAATTTATAATATTTTGCAACCGTCAGTTCAGTATGTAGATTCAAACGACATATTGTGCTGTGAAACACTGGGTTGAAAGAGTAACTATACCAAGATTGAAAGTTAAGTTACGCATGTACATAGTTTAAAAATCAAGGCTGAGGACACATTATTTAATTAAATACAATCTCAGTGTTATGAGAAAAAAAATGAAAACAGATTTATTGAGTTTAGTATGAAAATGTTTTGTTTATAAAGCGAAGGTAGATGGGGTTGGTTTTGAACCCTTTCTCGACTGCAAGTTGATGGGACAGATAGATAATATAAGTTTAAACTGTGCATATATCATTTCTATTAATAAAACATAAAATGAAGTATAAATATTGTAAAGTGGACCTTTTCTCTACTTTTCGACCCTCACGGTGGTGGTGTGTAGTTTGTTGAGGGTTGAGCGTCCTGTAGAAGGCAGATATAAGAGGGGGAGTCGGGGGCAGATGGGGGGATAGTCAAGGAGGGTGAACTATGTACTTTAGCTTTTAGATGTTTTTCACTACTTTACAATTTCTGAAAGTTGAAGGGTGGCGTGGGGTAAATTGAGAGGGAAATGAGGGATGGGGTTAGTTTTAGTTTTTGCTAGATATTAAAATACGGATTTTCAATTCTATTTTTTAAAATCAATATTTTTTATTAATAAAAATGTTTTATAGCTCATATATTGTTTAATTTTCATAAACCTAAACCTACCTATCATTGAAGTAAATCCGAAGCCTTCTTTGGTTATTTCTGTTTTTTACGAGGCATATAATATTATAAACACAGTGATGATACAAAAATGCACAAATTGTCTGCTGCGATGGTTAGAAGTCGCATTTTTTCTATCGATTTCTGATGATAGTTTGAATACTTATTATATTATTTATCCTAAAAAATAAAATAGTGTTCAAATCTGAATATTTTCTAATGTCTCATTCAATTGTGATCAAATCTCAATGTTTTCTCATGTGTCATCCAATTGTGATTAAGATTATGAAGATAATATTGAGTAAATGGCGTGGGCTACTGTTTAAGAATAAAGAATAGCAGATAACTATTTGGATCCTAAAGTAAGATAAATAGAAGCTGGTGAAATTTTCAATGTCGTAGCTGAATGAAGGTAGCAGAATGAAGACTCCTTTGAGATTCAAAGATGCTAATGGTGTTATAAATAGATTAAAAATAGTTTATAAGGATTGTTGATCCTCTTAAAAACAATTTCAAGTGTAGTGTGATTGTTTTTCTTTTCTCTTATGAGGTATGACACAAAGAAAAACCGGTTCAACTTCAACGATTTTTTTTTTCAATTCATAAAAGGAAAACATGTAGGTTTAACTCTTGAGCAGCCATGCATATAGTTTTATATACATTTTTTAAACTTTGTTAGATTGAACATAGGGTAGAAGACATCGTCCCGATATTACTTATTTTTCAAACAACGACAGATGGACCTAAAGATTGTTAAATTAGAGAGCATCGAAAAACTGGAGAAACATCGGCAGGCCTCATATGAGATGTGCCGATGTATTTGCTGCCGTGGGCGGAAAGACTTGGTAACAACAAGCAAAAGGTAGGAAGGTATAGAGAAGATTGGAAACAGCATATGATTAGAAGTGGATCAGAAAAGGCTGAAGGAAGATATTTCAGATTGGATACAAAGAAAAAAACAGTAAGAATTAGTTACCTACTGCTAATCTTTAAGAAGCTCTTTTCTAAGATAATAAAAACGATGATTAAAAATCTGGGTTGATCAGTAGTAAAAGCTTTCTCGGTGCCTAAGTTCCTATTTATATTCTACTGCTTCGCCATCTAGTGGCGTATTTTATTATTAATCCTAAAAATGGCTGCTGCTTCTGTCTGTGTATGTGTGCAGGTTACCACCTCCCACAAGAGAAGGCTCACGGTGCGGTGCGGCGCGCTATTCCTTTTACACCCTTCTTTTCCAACCGCCTTCTTCACCACCGCCTCCCCACATCCACCAACTTCTTCTAGTGCGATATAAAATTATATTACGACTTTACCCCACGGTACAACGCTCCCTCCTTATCCCTACTCTGCGTCGATACTTACTTACTTACTCCAAAGGTACCTACCTAATAATAATAACGGCATGGCTCTTAGTCTTGTCTTTTATTTTCTGTCTCGGCGCATAATACTTGAACATTTTAAATTTTCCATGTTCAACAATATGGGGCTACCAGCGAATAATATAAATAATTGTAGTTATCCCTCAATCAATCAAATTTCCCCTTACACCCCACTTAGGGGCAAAGCTCTCCATTGCGCTCGATATTACCTACGTAATGTTGATGACTTTCTCTAACACCATATCCAGATCCCTCATCTGTGCCTGCAAAGAACGGAACACGGTACGAGAGGGTCTTCCTCGTCTTCGAGACTCTGATGGGAGGGGAAAAAGCTTTCTCCTCGGCCAACTGTCATTCAGCATCCTTAACACATGCCCTCCTCCTTGACACAATGGTGAAAGTTATGGGCCTGCGCTGGGTGCGCCGGCGTCATTCGTGATGCGATGTAAACATCTCATACGAAGATTCTCTCGAGTCCAGAATAGAAATTTCAAGTGAAAAACAATAAGAAAAGTTCTGATCCGTCCTGGAATCGAACCCAGGACCTTTTGGTGTACCTAGATATCAATCAATCAATCAATTCTCCCTTCTACACCCCACTCAGGGGCATAGGGAGGTAATAAGAGCTCTCAATTGCGCTCGATCTTGCGCAATGTTTATGACCTCCTCCCACACCATGTCCATGTCCCTCAGCTCTGCTTCGAAGGAGCGGAACACAGTGTGAGAGGGTCCTCCTCGTCTTCAGGACCCTGATGGGAGAGGAAGAACAGCGCTCTCCTCGGCCAACTGTTATTCAGCATCCTTAACACATCCTAGATATACCTTAGGTTTTTATCTTCACAGGTGTAGGTTTTATTCAAAAAAATATCTATATATTAACACATGAAGCAATAACTATCAAAATAAATAAATAAAATTGTGTTATGTATCTATTTGATTCTCACACACCGATGTATTTGACATTGACACAGACGCATGTATTATTTTGTTCAAGTTGACAATAGATTAATATTGTTTGTCTTGAATAATAATAGAAAAAACCTTGTAGGTAGGTACATACAAATCAACATTTCAAATTTGTCTTATCCATGCCATTGTTTTAGAAAGAAAATTGTGCAGTAGCGCTCGCTGTCTTTATTAGTAGTTATGGTCGAATTCTGAGCACTGGTCAACCACTAGTTTATATTATTCGCTTTTAATGTAGTAACATGGATTGTCAAACTATATACCTATATGGAAAAAATCGTTTGTAGGCATCTTATATTATTTTCATATCATGAAACCGTAAATCTAAGTAAGTACCTAGGTACATTTGTAGGGGATGAAGGTAGAATATCGCAGGGTTATACCTCAAGTAGAAACATGTTTTTAGAAAAGGTTTATAATGAAAATAATAATATGGATAACGTCCAGTTAGCTACATAATATTCATTTCGTTTCATTTGGTGGATCTGAAAGAACAGGAAGAAGCGAACGAGATGGCAGAGAGCGGAGGGTAGAAGGAAGAAGGGATGGCAAAGCGAAACATACATCTTAATCCACATTTTTTATTACAACAGGGTTACCTGGAAGATATTCCTTGAAAACTCATTTGATTTAATAATTATAATCTATTTAAACAATACTCACTTATGTGTTTTTTTTTAATTTAATTTTTACTTCCAGAGCCGTAAAAGAAACTGTAAGCTAGCATGTGTCAGCTGGGCAGGGTCCAACCAGTAGCTCATGCAGCTACGAAGGCCCTCAGTATCACCGACACGCTTACGCACCAGATGTCGATAGATCGGGAGACAGCAGCGGTTCCATCATTGTTGAAGCTCCGATCACCAGGGGTTGTGAGAGGTTGTAGAAATGAAACAAGCTTTCAATCTTGAAGGCAGACGTCCGACGAGTTGGTCCTCTAGAAGTGGTCCCAGTGAACAGTGGAGTATCTCAAGTAGATTCCAGTAGTCGACTCAACTCGCCGTACATTTTGCGATTTTATTTATATAAAAATCGAGAACAAAGAAAACCAATCACAGGACTGGTTTAAATTAACCAATCAACGGTCTCTATTTTAGGAAAAATGGTCAACATTTTTCACTATCAATTTGTGACATTTTTCATTATATCTTTTGAAATACATAATTTATATTGATCAAATAATAATTATATCATACATATTTAACAGGCAGTGTAAACTAACGAACAGAGAGGTGCGGGACATGTCTGGCTGGCATAATATTTCAAATAAAGTACCAAAAGTACATAAATTCCCTTTTACGTGAATCTCACCAGCTCCCATCGAATTGATGTTTGAAGCCGAGGCTCTCGGACGCAGCCACAGGTTTTGGTCATAATTCGCCAGGCTTTGTCAATTCAAAAACCCTGGCCATTCCAAAAGTTTTAGTACTTTTACAAAAGTTACATTTATCAATTAACATTTATGCATCCCTCTGCACGTAGTGTATGATACTTTTAGTAGTACATACTATCCTATACATTATTACAATCAAAAATTATAAATCCATAATTAACCCATTAAAAGTGTTTATAGTTACTTCAAAAGATTCTAAAAGTAATGACTCTAATATGTATTAGGAAAAGCAACCTAAAAACAATACAGAAATTCATTATTTCTATACTTGGTAATATGATAATTTTTAATACAAAAATTAATTCCAATTAACTCTGGACTAATTAACCAAGTTGATTATTCCTGTTCGATTTGACAACAAACGCTTCTCTTATGTCTAGCAGACGGTTCGTCTCCAGAGCGATGTATACTTACATCAGATGTGTCCTATGCTTATAGATATGTAGGTTTTCACGTTTTCCTAGATATGAAAACTTAAATATCTCCAGTTACATTCAATGTATCAACTTGTAGTTTTCACCAACTTATGTAAGACTTAATTACCCACAAACTAGTATAAAAATAATCCCCATACGAATATGTTTATGTACTTAAAAATGATTAGCAATGGTAATAAATCCCTCTAAAATGTACTCTTACCTAGTACATTAATTAATCTTGACCTTATTTTCCAAGATTTTACACATATTCTTATTGATACATTTAGAGAACATTAATAACTACATACTAGTAAAAGAAAAAATATAAAAACATTTAAAACAACAAGGAAAACTCAAAATCATTACAGCAGTGCAGATAATTAATCAAGTACCACAACACATCGATATTGTGAAGTGTACACTCAGCGCTTGTCAAAAATTGGTATGACAGTGATTTTGTGTATGTGTGGGTGAATACATATTTATTAAAAATGTGAGTGTATGTGTGCCTTGTCCTCATATAATAGTATAGTACATATCGCAAGTAGCTACTCAGCCATCAAACAAAGATTTCTTCGGCGTAGGACAAAGGTATAAATATGGGTCACAGTTCATACAGTTCTCATTAATAAATATGATTCGATGCTGGAGTGATGTGTCCAATACAGAAACATTTTAGTATAAAGCCGTCACCACACTTCGCTATGCGTCCTTCGTTTTGCCCATTATTCGGCCGTTAACGACGAAGTGTGGAGAGCTTATTCGGAAATATTCTACTGTAATGTATTTGATACTAACACACACTTTGATTTACTTGACATTGACATATACGCATATATTATTTTGTTCATATGTTGTTAAAATGAGAATAGATAAAAAAGAATCTAGACCCTTTAAAGGTTTTTTAGAATCTGTAGAATATTATAGAGCGTTGAATTCGATGTGCGTAAAATTTAAATCACGGTCATCCCTAAATAGAAAGTAGTTATGAAAAAGTGGTAATATTTGGGATGAATTAGATATACTTATTTTCAGAAAGTAAATTAGAAAACCTTCCATTTTACTATTTAGTCGTACACCGCAGATGGACAGATTCACCCCCAACCCCGTTATTCTTATGTTGTTATATCGCTACTGATGAACACATCTATGGAGGGACGTTAGCAGAAATTAATTTATGTTCTTGAAGAAGAAAATAATCCTTTTGAAGATTGATCTCTTGAGAACTGACTGTGCCGTTGTTTGGATTTTTTTATAAATCATTTAATCATCCTTTTTTTAATGAGAAAAAGATAAGTGTAATTTTTTACACTGTTTTCGTTTCCGCTCTTCTGACCTTCGTTGAGAACAATTTTAAGCCACGTCATTCTCGGTGGACCATGTCTTGTATTATCACCTTTCATTTAAGGCCTTCATCCTCGGGTATTATTTTATTAAATCAACACTTCTTTATGATTTATTAAAATTACAATGAAAACGAATTTATTATTATTGTACCTACATTGTTTGCCATATTCCAAAAAAGGCCAATGACTCAGAGCCTTGAGTCTCTATCCATTACGTTTCTATGGCATAGAAAAAAGTGTTGGCTTCGGAACATAAAAGACTAAAAATTTTTAAAGGATACATTTTAGTTCATGCGAAATATGACTAAAGTGCAATTTTTACCAAAAATGTAACATGGCATAAAATTCTTCATGCATCAGGTGTGGGGAGAAATCGTTGATGCTTTCATAGCAAGATCAAGATCGCACAGGACAGCTCCTGTTATATCGAAATGACCCTAAGAAATTGGTTGCTTTACTGCGATTATGACGTGGAAAAAGCATCACCAAGACTGTTTTCAGGGCATTTGTAAATAAGATTGGGGACTGGAATTAGAACGCAAATCAGAGAAAAAGGGAAAAACCATTAAGCCCGTAACAGAAGCTAAATCCTCATCAAATGACATATCTTCAACTACTAATTTTAATATTTTTTTTACACATTTACCTTCCACATAGGTACAATCAATTAGTATGTGCTCTCAGGTGCTGATTAAAATTTTTAAAGTCTTGAGTCCCATCTATGAAATCCCAATTAATCCACGGACTCGTAGATTTTGTTAAAAGAGTGTAAGTCGACGGTGTCCGTGTGGGGAAAATTTTTAATTAAAAATATCATAAAGTTATAATTAAAATAGTACATTATTCATTTGTAGGAAATTAAAACCAACTAGATACTATGTGTAACAACCTTTTTACAAATTGGCATTTGTTAAAATACGTATGTTAGTTTTATTTTAAAGTTATTAACTCAACTAGCTACTTTAATTTAACGTTCATAATATTATTATTTTAACCCATTTCTGTAGTTTTAATGTAGTATTTAATTTATATAGGTAGATATAAATTAATTTACAGCAAAAATATTGCTGGTACTAAAAATGTGTTTCGACCGTCTTCAGCGAGGAGTCTTTGTTTACAAAAGAATATATTCGCTTAATCAGTCGAAAAAACAAAATCGTAAGATCTCAGAAACTTTTACAAAATTCTGTTTTCATTTGTTTCTTTAACCTTTCAATTCCTAACCTCAACCAGAGGCGACATTTTTCTTTAAAGAAACATTGTTAGCAATGATATTTTCAAAGTTCAAAGATAACTCCAGATAACTATATTGAAAAAAAAATGCTTTCGAATAATAATATGAGTAGGTACCTATTTATTATTCAGGAAATTCTGAAACACTAGAACTATATCTATCAGATTTTCGAAAAAAGCTCGTATCATTTACCTAATTGATGTAGGTATGGTCAAAATTCGAAAAAACAATAATTTGGTACAAAAACTTATTACTAAGTAACATATATTTAACTTTGTACTTCTTCGTTCCAAATATATAATAGAGTTGAAATTATTTTTTAAAAAATTAAAAAAAAACAAATAATTTCATATTACAATGCTTAAAATTTTATTAAGTGTCACTTTAAATCGTTATTCAACTCATACAGAACAAAAAATAGAATTGCCTGAATAGGTACCTATGTAGGTATAGTATACGAGTTTTTTTTTTTAATATTGTTTTTTTTATTGTAATTTATTTTCCTAGCTTAATAATAGTAGAAAATTCGGAAAAATTAGCACTTTTCCACACTCAGGAAACCCAGATTTTAGGACATCTCAACAAAATTCTGGATGAATAAGTATATGAAAACTCTCAAAGACAAGAGATGACTAGAAAGATTATTGGTAGTAAGTCAAGGAAACCAATATGGGTAGAAATGACTAGAGAAATGTATTTGGTAGTAAGTCAAAGAAGCCAACATGGGTAGGTATGAGATTTTTATATACATATTTAAATAATAACTATTCTTATAGGTACCAACAGGATAATCAAGGGTGTAAGAATACAAACGAATGCAGGGAGTAGACAAGGAGGCCTGGGGCCCTACCCCCACCACATCCCTAACATATTAAAACTAAGTTAAAACAAATAATACATACAAACAAATTCAATTTGCTTTTAGTTTCCACATATCTTCAGTTCGTGTCTCACCCCCTGCCTCCCTCCACTTCCTGTTCCCCTCTCCCTACCTTTCATCCCTCACGACCACCTCCTCTCACGTACTTCCAATAAACCCTTAGATATGCTTTCACATGACACGATTCGGTCTTTGGAACAATCGTTTTTAAAAGTTACCAAAATGAATGAGTTAATTGTTTGCCTAGTTGTTCAGGCACCGCCTTTCATACCATATTTCAGTGTGTTCGATCCCCGGTGCTAAGCATCTTTCTCTTTCACGACACAAGAAATTAAAGAAAACAAAATTCCACCGTACCTGCCTAATAATTAGTTTAACAAAAGGCTTTTCCTAGAATCGTCCCATAATAAGAATATGCGAATGGTAGCCATCTATTCTCGAATTGAACGGACGATCTTTTTTCAGTAGGAAAATGTTTATCAAAACGATCTCCATAAAAAACGTCGACACCAGTGATTTCCAAACTGTGAGCCACGTCGTCGTCATAAGTAGGTAATCAGTAACATAGATATATTTTTCAATATCTCAAGAGGGTCAAAAATCTACATTATAATAATATGAAATTACATTTCATATGTAACAACTAATGACTCTAACAATTCACTACTGATGTTCGATTTTTAAATGGAACAAACCACCATGGGCTTACGACCATCTTCTACTGTTATTTCGAAGGCTGGCTTATTGTGATCACTTTACGTTAACAAAGTACGCATTAGGTGGTAATGTTTAAGTCTCCGAAACTCCTATCATGAGAATTCTCGACATGTAGGTATATAACAAGTTGATATTATTTAATTATTAATTAAATATACCTAGAGAAAAAAGTTGGAAATTATTGAGAACAAGAGAGCAACCAAATTTATAGAATGCGACTGCTGTTATGTATTTGGCGCCAGGATATGAATTTTAGGGGTATTTTATATACTTACCTAGTTGAAAAATGTGATTGACTTAAAATTTCTATCGTTGTGTGAAACCCCGAAAACCATTCCATTTATGATTATATATGTACCGTACGTGGATACGCTAGAAAATATCTTACACAGTGAATGCGAAAAGGCATAAGGATACCTATTACCTACACTCCTACACACCTTCTTTTATGTTAGGTAAAAGTGAAAAGGTTTGCGATAAACTTGTGTTTTACTATTTTTGCAATTAATTTAAATGATGTATTGAGTATGTTACGTCTGACTGAATCGGTTTGTACGAAACGGCCTTAAATGTTTAGGATTGCGCGTATTTTTGTAGAATTAGAGATTCTGCAAAAGTTATGGAGCAGGATAAGTAAAGTAAGTCCTTATTTAAAAAGAAAAAAATAGTTAAAGCACTTCTCTGTTAGATGATTAAGGCGTATCACAATCAATAGTATTGTATGCTATGGTTCAAAAGGCATCAATGATGAAAACAATTTTTGAAACAATAGGAGATTTTGCAATAACGTTCATATATAGAGGCGAATCTTCATTAGAGATAATGACTATTATTCTGAAATGAAAAACAGACGATTAAGTTGCGTCGTATCAGATTTTTATTGAGACTTTTGAAATTTCTGTATTCTGAAAATATTTTATCCAATACATTAGTTGCGAAACTATACTGGCAACCGGTTAAGTTGAGTTGGAACGTGAATTTGAGAATACGAACGTCATAGTTGAAGAATTTCCACAAGTCAACCGGATCTGTCCTTTCTGAGACAGGATTCCAAACACGTGTAGAAATTTTAAATGCACATAGTGATAAAGTACCTAGGAGCAACCATTATCACCACTGGTGACTTCGGGGCTGAGCTCCCGAGATGTATCGGTATGGCAAGTGGCGCCTTTATCAACATGACCAAAATATGGAAGGCGTCGGCGTTTAGTGTCAAGGTAAGCTGTGTTTTTTTTCCGGTGTAGCCGTCATAGCTAGCGGTCGTGTTGCGAGCTGCGTTGAGTGTTTTGTTTATTAAAAAAGTATTTTTCAAACCTTATTAAGTTTTCAACAACTCGGTGAGTTCGTTCCTTTTTTTTTTGTTAATTTTATAAATATAACTATACTTTTTTCATAAGTATATGATTTAGTTTGTTTTTGTTTTAATTATTTAACATATTATTTGACTTGTTTACACAAAATAATTATTAAGTAGCGGGCAGAGAGTGTGTGGGCGCATGGCGTCTGCCAGCGGGGGGGTACCTCCCCCTGCCACAGGAGGTGAAGCAGTTCCTATAAAACGGACTGCTGCACCGGACGACAATATTGTAACAATTATTTCACAGCCCAAGAGGCCAAATATTGTCGTTGAAAATACCCCGCACCCCGAACTTCTATATAATGCGACTTTCCTCCCGCCGTACATCATTCACGTTATTAAAAAGAATGAAAAAGAAGAGATGGAAAATATCGACTCTATTAAATTCGGATCATTCCTTTACAAAAATAACATCAATGCATCAAACAATATTATGCGAGTTAAGTCAATCGGTAGGCAAAAAATCTCCATTGAATTTAATAATTACACATACGCAAATTTGTTTTTAAAAGATGCTGTTCTTATCAAAAACGGATACGTAGCGTACATACCGAAATTTCTTGCCACGAGAATGGGAGTCATAAGAGGCGTACCGGCAGACATCCCGGAGGATGAGCTTGTACAAGAAATAACCTCTCCAAGAGGAATGGGTAAACCGATCAAAGTACGTCGATTAAATTATAAAACGACGGAAAAAAATGTTGATGGAAGTTTTATTTGGAAAGCCACTCGCTCAATAGTGGTAACTTTTGAGGGACAAAAGTTACCTGATTATATATATCTGTATTATAATAGAATCTCCGTAGAAACATATGTGCAGCCGACGATACAATGTTATAAGTGCTCAAAGTTCGGGCACACTAAACTTCAGTGCCGCGGAAAACCAGTATGCTACCGATGTAAAGGTGACCACACTGGTGATAAATGTTGTGTAAAAGATGACGAAGTAACATGCATCAACTGTGGTGGCCGTCATACGGCTGTAAGCGTTCTGTGTCCGGAGTTGACAAGACAAAGAAACATTAAAAAGGTTATGGCCGAAAAAAGCCTCTCGTACTTCGAGGCAAGTGTGCAGTTTCCAAAGAGTAAACCTGCATTTTCGTCGATCGTCACTGGAAATAGCCCAAAATCGTTTTCTCCCCCTCGTTCCCCCACCCATTCACAATCATCGAGTATTAAATGGCAGAAAGCTGAGCAAACTTCTTATAGAGTAGTAGAAGGCAAAAGGAAACAAAGTCACTTAAATGAAATATTGAAAGAACTGAAATCCATACTCATTGCCCCTAATGGAAATTATTCTCAGCCCGATGATGGCTGTGCTTTGCGAAATACGACAGAGAGGAACGATTCGGTGGACTGTGAAGAAACTGTTCTCGAGGTGTTAAGGGCCCTATCCAACTTTTTAAACTCTGGTCAATTTATTTCGTCACCAACTAATGATATAAATATACGCAACCAACTTGATAATATTTGTGCCAAAGGCTTACTTGTTGATTCTTCTGAACATTCTATTACAAAAAACACAAACTCAAATACGGATTTATCTCAGACGTTCCTTCAAAGTCAATAAATTCATACCAGACATTTGAACATAACTCATTTTTATAAATAATGGCGACAAAGAATACTTATAATATTTTGCAGTACAATTGTAGAAGTGCAATCTGCAACAAGTCTGATATTTTGAGCCTTATCTCAAACTATAATTTGTCTTTATTATTTCTCTCAGAAACCTGGCTTAAACCAGATAAACAATTTGTGATCAACGGTTTTCACTGTGTGAGAGACGATCGGCCTTCAGGATATGGCGGGGCAGCCATTTTGATAAAAGACGAGATACCTTATTCTCCCGTTCGAGTTAAACCTACTGCATGTCCATTCGAAGTCGTTGCAGTTAGAATTTTCAATGCCACTTTCATCTCTATTTATATTTCCCCAAATATCTCCCAAAATTCATATAGTTATATCAAATCAATTGTCGATAAAGCGCCAAAACCCGTTGTGCTTTTTGGAGATTTCAATGCGCGTCATCCTATGTGGGGTTCATATACCTCAGATAGACTGGGCGCGAGGATCGTTGACTCTCTGAGCGATCTAAATTTATGCATTTTAAATGATGGATCCGCAACTAGAATTCCAATTCCCAATCAAAACCCAAGTACTCCAGATTTATCCTTCACTTCAAGTGAAATATCACCTTTTTTCACCTGGAGCGTTCTAGAGGAAGTGGGAGGCAGTGATCACCTTCCAATTCTGATAGAATGGAGTTTTCCTTATGGTGGTAAGAGCAGAGACCGTTCAGGCAACAAATATAAACATTTTCAAAAAAGAATTACTCTTAACAACATCAATTGGGAGCAATTCAAAATATCCGCTGAAACTTCTTGTAAATCTTTACCTTGTCCCTCAGTGAACAATTTGGACGAATGTTTGGAGTCTTTCGTAGATATATTGCACAGTTCCTCAAAGCCTAAAAATAAATCTGACTTTAAAAAGCCTAACAAATCTGTAACTCCTCCCTGGTGGGATGATGAGTGTGAAAAAGTTGTGCAAGATCGGAAGAATGCTATGAAGAGGTACAGACGTAATGGAAATATGGAAAATTTCTTAAATCTTAAGAATATACAGGCTCGAGCAAAGAAAACATTCAAAGGTAAGAAGAAGGCAGCTTGGATATCCTTTTGTTCTTCTCTCTCACCACAAACACCAATTGCCAATGTTTGGACAAACATTCGCAAGTTTCGGGGTATATACAATAAAAAAAGAACGAAAAACGTCTCTGAATCGGCCATAATGGAACTCGTTAACAAGATAGCTCCTCCATATGTACCACTCTTAGAGGAAACATCCTCGTCGCCTGTTCTTACACCACATATAGATTTTCCCGAGAACGTGGCTTTACCACAATCTGATGAATACACCTTAACTTCCGCTGTTTCTCTTGAAGAGTTAAAGTCTGTTTTAAAAACCACCAAAGACTCAGCTCCTGGTATTGATGGTATACCATATGGTTTATTAGCCAGATGTGGTGATACTATACTTTCCTTTTTCTTAGAAATAATTAATGTAGTTTTTGTACACTGTAAGATACCAGTCTCATGGAAGCAACAATTGATCATACCTATCCCAAAAGCACAAACAAATGATATTTATGAGTTATCCTTCAGGCCGATTGCTCTCTCAAGTGTTCTTTTAAAGATTGTTGAACACATTTTAAAAAGACGTCTGGATTGGTGCGTGGAGAGAAGTAAAAACTTTTCTCAACTTATGTTTGGTTTTAGAAGAGGCAAATCCACAACTGAGAGCATTGCCCATTTAACAACCGATGTATTAAATGCTTTTTCGGAGTCAAAACATGTTGTCGGTGTGGCCCTTGATATCACAGGTGCCTACGACAACGTTTTGTTGACAATACTTAGAACTAAGCTCCATAGGCTCAAAATACCTGACAAAATTGTAGATTTAATAATGTCTATTTTAAGTGAACGAACAATTTTAGTAGAAGAACCTTCTGGCAGTGTACACAGTAGAAGGGTTTTTCGGGGTCTCCCACAGGGATCAGTTATCAGTCCTTTTTTATTCAACGCGTACATTCATGATATCTTCGAGGATATACCTCCAGAAATTACTCTGCTTAACTATGCCGATGATTTTTTCATGTACAGCACAAACAAAAATTTAAATAAAACAGAAGAAATAATAAATAATAGTTTGAAAACCATCTCAGATAAATTAAATAATTTGGGCCTCTCTCTCAACCCTTCTAAATGTAAGACAATAATCTTTTCTAAATCACGAATTCCTCAATCCTGTTCGATCATGATTAATGACACTTTATTGCAACAAAATCAAGAATTAAAATTCTTGGGGCTAGTCTTAGACAGTAAACTTACGTGGAACGCCGCTGTTTCTCATGTTGTGAGTGGTTGCCAGAGTGGGCTTAACGCTATGCGAGCTGTTTCAAGAGTATGGTGGGGATCTCATCCAAGAATTTTAAAACTTATGTACAATTCCCTTGTTCGTTCCAGACTAGATTATTGCTGTTATCTCATGTCTCCCCTTTCCAAAGGAAACACAAAAAAATTGGAGAAGGTGCAGAATGAGGGCCTTAGAATCTCTCTGGGAGTTATGAGGTCCTCGCCGGCAGAAGCCATGCGAGTAGAGGCTTCCGAACCTCCATTAAATCTGAGGAGACAATATCTGTCTGATAAATTCATCACCAGATGTATCGTTTACAGAGATAATATATTACTTACTAAGATACATAAACTATCTGAAATGATACAAATCAAAAAACGATTTTGGGCGAAAAAAACTGCCCCTTCTGTGGTTTTGAGTTACATCGCATTAAAAGAACTTAAACAACATATCATGGAGCTAGAAATGCCTCCCTTATACTCTGTTTCTTTCCCTTCTTTGATTCATAGTCCTCAAACAGTGAAATTCTTTGATTCTAAGTACATTTCAAACGCAAGTGATAAATTTGACAAAAATATTAAAAAATACTGGAAAAATTTTTCGCTTTTATTTACTGACGGCTCTAAGGAAGGGGAAAATGGCTTAACAGGCGCAGCTTTCTATAGTCAATCTGATAGGTACGGAAAGCATATTCCACTACCGAGAGAATGCACAATATTTTCAGCGGAATGCGTTGCGATTTATGAAGCGCTCGAATTTATATCCCAAGAAGATTGTAAAGATATTTTGATTCTGAGTGACTCCTTGAGTGCTATTCAGAGGATCGCCAGCTCTTCTTTTCAATACCCGTTTGACATCATAGTGCTAAAAATGAAAGAACTATTCTATAAGCTACACGCTCAAGGTAAACGTATTGTACTTGGTTGGATTCCGGGTCACTCTGGGATAGAAGGTAATGAAATAGTGGACCAGTTGGCTAAGGAAGCTGCGAGAATGAATACTGCCTCTCGCTGGCGGGTTCCCTTCGCGGACCTTTTTTCTATATGCAGGTTTAAAATGTACGAAGACTGGCAGAAAACATGGGAGAGTGACCGTTCAAAATATAGGACCCTCAATGATACCATTACTCGCGTGCCTTGGTTTAACAAATTGACGTTACCTAGACAGAGTTCGTCTGTCATTTGCCGAATCAAGTTTGGACATGTTTGTACAAAAAATTTTTTGTTTAAAATTAATATAGCAGACTCAAATATGTGTGATTGTGGACTAGAGGAGGAAACCATAAACCACATATTTTTTAATTGTATCTTGAGAAATTCATACCCAGGTTTTTGCACTGATTTAGCCAAGTGCGGCGTAAAATTTCCAACTACGGTTGAGCTTTTGCTCTCTAAATTTGACCCTTCCGTTTTTAAGATAATATCAAGTTTTATTATTAAAAACAATGTTCAGATTTAAATAAGTTTTTAGATCTTCTTTGCTTGTGTTTCTTATCTGTGTGTAATGTTTAAAACATGACAATGGCAGATAACACTCTCAATTAAAGAGTGAATGCCAAAAAAAAAAAAAAAAAAAAAAAAAAAAAGGTAAGCTGTTTGATGCGTGTGTGTTGCCCATTCTCCTGTATGGGTGTGAGTCCTGGCACCTGACCAAGGCCCGGGCACAAAGAGTCTCTGTATTTGAAACGAAGATGCCTTAGGTAGGAGAATCTTGGATATTTATGATGGTACCACCGCTATACGCCAGCACAGCGGCGCAGGTCCATCACGTGCACCAATGTAGAGGAGATGGAGGTGGCTGTGAGATATGTGTTAAGGATGCCGAATGACAGTTGAACGAAAAGAGTAGGTACCTACTGTTTTTCCTCTCATCATAGTCTTGAAAATGAGAAAATCCTCTGAAACTGATCTTTCGAGGCAGAGTTGAGGAATATGAATATGTTGTGGGAGGAGGTCATAAACATGCGCAACATCGTGGTCGATGGAGAGCTGTTGTTGCCTTCCTATCCCCCCTTAAGTGGGGTGTAATGGGAGGTTTGATGATTGATTTGATTCAAAACACATAGAAAAAGCTACCAACCCTACCGTATATTTCTTTATAAAATTCCTTGAAATGGAAATCAACAGCGTACGAATGTTTCTAGTATCTCTGCTTAAGATTCCCAGCTAGAAGCAGAATCTCTATTCATACATACACATCTATGTTCATTATCATATATTTCATAGCATACATACAAATGGGAATGTTGTACATATTTTACAGTTTACAGAAGAAAATTTACATAGAATATTCTCAGAACTAAAAACATCTACAGGATGATAGGTATTTTTATTTATGATTAATACAGCGAAACCCCTTTAAAGGTATGTTTAAATCGCTCTTACATACTGATAGTTTGCCTCTTAGAATCATTCGGCTAATAAATAGGTAGGTAGCTAACGTATAAAAATATGTTAAATAAAGTTATGATTGATCAGAACCACTAGTATAAGTTTTCGATGATCGAATATCGAAACGATCATCGAAAGAGTTTCGAAAAATTTCCATACAAAAACGATCGAATGATTCGATAGTTTGATTTTTAACACTATTTGCACGTTAATAAGCACTTATTTGCGTGCAATTAGCTCGTACTAGCCCCACAGGTTGCATAAAAAATCCAGGCTAATAAATATGAGTGAATCCGAATCACCCGAAAACGAGTGCAGAGCTAAATTAATTTGAGTTAATGGTATCTAGATCCAAACAGTATGTTAAATTCAGTTTCAGATAGCACAGAAATAGAAGCCTACGAGCTGTTACTGATGACGTTAGGTCGTTATTTTGACCTCACACTTGAGAAGAAATTTCAACATTTTGCCATCTTTAGCCGCAAATGTTACCAGAATCATCCTGTATATGGCACAAAACACGTCCCAGAAAACGTACATATTTTCAGAGATAAGTAATATATCTCGCGAATGCTAATCTAGAAACTTTTCAAAGACGTTCTCATCTCGAAGTACGAAGGTACGCGCTATATTATAATAATTATTATTCTCGGATAGCTTGCGAACACCCTCCTGGGTAGTGTGAGGGTGCTACTGCTAGTAGGTATATTCCTACCTACAATCCAACCAATAGGCGTTAAAAGAATATTTTCAAAATTTGTTCTAAAATCATTTGAATCGCTTTCAAACAATAATCGTTCTCTTTTTGAAACCGAATTTTAAATTATCTTCTTTAATAGTTACGCTATGCGCTAATGTGTAGGTATGTACGTTGTTATAAATTAGAGAGCATGTTAAAATTCCATATTACATCCTCTTCTATCTCCTCTCCCCTTTCCGCCCACACAATCTTCCCTGCACCCCTCTGTACAACCCCCACCTAAAAGTTTCCGTATTATTTTACTTTATAAACTCTTTGAACGATGTGACTAGAAGCGCTTTAAGAGAACGTACCAACCTATTAACGTACTTACATATCCATTTTAGATCGTAGCGATGTATGTAATTAGAAATTATTTATCACTGTGTGGTGCGGTAGGTAGGTAATTAAGTAATTTAACTCATCCCTAGAAGACATCTATCGATAACTTATTAAAGCACGTTTAAAAATCCAATTAATATTTTCAAATTAATCGCGAGTTAAAACTTGAGTAAGAGATTATTGAATTTTAACATTTTAAAGGCATCACTAGACTTACTAACTGTTTTAGAATAGAACAGCACATCATTAGGACGTATTATTAGTATAATTACTTAATAAACTAAGAATAACAAAATAAAATAAATTTTGTCTACTTGATTTTTAGTCCGTCGCTAGTGGCGTTTTATACAAAACACTATTAATTTTGATATTTCGCAATCTAAATCGTCTCGAATAAAGGATTAAAAACCAACAGATAACTTTTACCGAATAATTGCCATATTCCTGTACATACATTATTTTGTATCTATTATTATTGAAAATAATATTCAAGGATATTCCGTTAGTTTTTTCACTAACCAAGATAGTCCAGAGTTAATCTTGAGCTAACTCACAAAAGCGAAATAATTAAAGAAAGTTAGCCTTCGGGCTATCATTAAAGAATTATTATTAACCACGGCGTTATTTTGGGGAAACTGCCTTTGCCCTATCCTTAATTCTCCAAAGTTTTGGAGTTTCGCCTTATCTTGTAGTCGTTATGTCGGTTTTGTGATATTCATTTACGGCCGGTTTCAATAACCTATCTATCTCCTATCTATGGTTAAAAATCTATCTATCTTTACAATTTGGTGTTTCAATAAACAAAGGATAGATAGAATTTCTATCTAAACTTTCTATCTATCTTTCATTATATGATTTGTATAGAAATCGGCGATAAAGCGTTTCAATAACCTATCTCTAGTAGCTTGTGACATTTGTGATTACTGTTTTTTCTAACCCCCGATTTAGGCGGTTTGTTTTTCCTATCCCCCGATTTCGACGGCAAGTGTTTAATATATTGTCCATAGACAATATTATAATAATATTGTTGATATTGAAACTCCGACGTATATTCGAAAATTGACATGGACGAAGTATTGACAATTTCTATGATCAAACGCGGATAGTTTCCATAGTAACTGACATAAATACTATCTATCTGTTGTTTGTTTATTGAAACGCGGATAAGGATAGAATATTAACTGCGGTTAATTGACGGATAGCGTTTAACTGATTACTACGGATAGGTTATTGAAACCGGCCGCTAACGATATTTTTCCATCTATTTTAAAAACTTAACCGTAGCTCGTATTCAAAGTTATTTTTAAGCCAAACTGTGGATCGAAGCGATGTTAAAACTTGACTAATCCAGAAAAGTGACGAAATACTCTATGGTTAGATAAAATGTGATAGTTGTAACCCTCGTGTTGATATAAAACACCAAATCACTAATCCCAACTAACATTAAAGCGGCCTTCCAAATACCAAAACTGGTCATTTGACATACCGTCAGGGGTAACGTACCTCACCCTCGTGCGATGTCCGTCGGTCAACAAAAGACGATCTGAAATAACAAAAGAAAATCGACGCAAAGGTCGCCGAGAATGACAAAAGAATGTAGCGGTCGAGTGACAAAATAACAAAACGACCCCAGCGCTATTATTACAAGTACCTACTGTGTAAAGATGGTCAAACTTTTGAATGTTGTTATGAAAATTTTAAGATACCCCGTAGTAAAGTTCAACAAAATTGGCACGACATGTTACACATTGAAGAAATATCAATATTTTTTTTAATGTTCAGTGCCATAATGTATGCGATCGTTTTTAATTTCTAAAATAGGTATCTATAAAAGAAAGTCGGGTTAGTACGAACACTTATAACTCGAGATAAGCTGAACACATTTTTATGATGCTTTTTTTTTTTTTTTTTAGCTCTGCACTCGTTTTCGAGTGATTCGGCTTTATGATGCTTGGTTTTTTGGATTCTTCTCCGCTCCGGATAACAGGATAACTAAAATAAAATGTTGAAAAAAAAAATGGATAAGAAATAATATAAGATGTACCTACTACAAAAGTTAGTATGAAACGGATTTCTTGCGACGCCAACGCCATCTATGCAAATTCTTTAATAACATTTTCATTTAACTGACAACCATGCATAGAGTTTTAAAACACTGGCACGCAGAGAAATAATTTATTAAACATATTTTTTGTAAAAAATACATTATTTAATTTGAAACCAATGTTACAACAACAAAGCAAGGTCTGCCGGGAAAGCTAGTTGTTAAATAAAATGTAGGTATAAGACTTGGAAAGAAAACACTGTCATACATAATAATTTTTTTAATGTGATTTCTTTCGTCAAGCTTTTTTCTGCAATTCTACTCACAATAATTGAGTGATTTTTGTTCGTCTAATTTACGTAGATATTGAAAAGACATCTTTGTCACATGTGAAATTTGAAAAAAAAAAATGAAAGTGCAACTGTGTTTATTTTTTAAATGAAGCATAATTAACTTTTTCTACAATAACAAACCATAAAAAACGTAGGGAGGTAGAAAAGTAATTCTCCAATAATATTATAATTGTTTAATTTTGTGAAATGTTGTATTAAAATATTCCTCGAGCTCCCGGCTCCTTGAAATTTGCCAGGAAATGTTTTGTGAACTTTACAAAACTTTATCCGACATTCCCACGACCACCAAAACATGTTTTGAAGATGAAACGTGTTGTGTGTAGAAACTGGTGTCCAGCTATGTCCACTACTACCCTTTCTTTGCGGATGTTTTTTTTTTCATTGCGTAACAGGTACCTATTTAATCAGAGGGGCCATCTTACCTAATACTATTTTCATAAGGGTTGATGGTCTTGGGGACTGTTACCTACTATATCTTAACGATTTTTAAAGTTGTTTGCGAGGTTAAAAGACCTTAGGCATATTAAGTTAATTATGTGTGATGCAATTTCTATGACCTATATGTCAAAATTTATTCCCGATTATATTCAGGGGTAACCCGTTAAAATGTGACTTTCTCGCCTGTTTTACGGTTGTTACAGAATACACAATAATAGGCAACAAAAATAAGTAAATTTGGTTAAATTTATGCTGTGTTTTAATTTTCATTTTCAGTAATTCCAGTCGTAAATGATGGTTTTAGGTCCCTGAGTTATTGTCTACACCAGTGGTTCCCAATGTTGAATTGGTTCCAAATAATCAAAAAAAAAATCCGATCTCGCTATCTTTAGCTGCTTTCATAAAGGCATACCTACATGCATTAAGATTTTCTAGTAGGAAGACGGATCAACTCATAAATAAAAAAAATAGAGCCCACTCAATATTTACTGCTGACCCACTGGAAAGTCGCGACCCATACTTTGGTAAGTATATACCTACTGGTCTACATGTTTATGGTGAAAATTTATTGTACCTACACAAAGTGCCCAAATTTCCTGGATTGCAATAGCTATGCGATAGATACCTGTTATTGGATCACTGAAGAATCTAAGTTTTTGTATCATGGTTTATTATGTATATGTTGTTCAGTGTTTCTAATAAATAAATAAATTATTTAGTTAACTTTTCTGCCATAGGGGTAGGCAGGTACCCATCGTGTGTGTATCCGCCCGCTTCAAACAACAGATACAGCACCAACATAAAGATGTTTTTATTTGTGGCTATGACGTCATAGCGTTAGTCGTTCATTGTTTTGAAGTATTATAATATAAGGTTTCCAATGATAACACAATTTTACTAAAACACTCTTTAGAACCAGGCTAATACGTTTAGACTTGTGTTGTCATGTTTATTATATTGACCCGTCAATGTTTATAAACATCAACATTTTCATCGCCGAAGGTCGTTAATGCAAGTAAAACATATTTGTAAGGCTTTGGTGTACCCATCACGCGGATGAGGCCGACCTCGAATGACATAGACCGACCATATCGGTGCCGTCTTAGAGGAGGGCCAAGTCAGGAGCAAAAGGAATAGAAGAGCATGTATGCGGAATGTTATGCGTTTGGAGGAAGCGAAAGAGGTTTGTTTGGATAGGAAAGAATGCATGGAAGTCCGTACTCTCTGTCTACCCCCTCCGGGAAACGGCGTGATGGGCCGGTAAAAAAAAAACTTTGGTGTACCTATGTAGACGTATTTATTCTTCTTCATCCATGTCCGCTCCCTAGTTGGAGCATATAATATGGACTCCACAAGTCCTCGCCATGCGGTCCTGTCCCCTGCGATTCCAGCAGCCTAAAGTTCATCTACGTAGAGCCTTTTAATTGTTTGGAGGGGCCAACCGCGTCTCCGATTGCCTTCTGGGTGGTAGTTGAGGCTAAGACGGGTTATGTCCTCTGTAGGCTTCCGTGACGTGACCTAGCCAGGCCAGTCTTCGGTATCTTATAGTGGTAGTGACCAGTGGTTGGCCTGTTAGGTCTCTGACAACTGTGTTCCGCACAAAATCGTTCCAACATATGGCCAGCATTCTTCTGAGGCACTCGCTCTCGAATCCTGCAGCAGTATTCTCGTAGCGCTTGAATTGCAATCTTATCTTAATCGATATCTTAAAGGGCGGCTCGGAAAGGATCGGACCAATCAGAGAGAAAGAGGGAGTGTCTACAATACGACGTAGCCAATCGTGGAACGATCATGACACTCCCCCTTTCTCTCTGATTGGTCCGATCCTTTTCGAGCCGCCCTTTGAGATATCAATCAAGATAAGATTGCAATTCAAGCGCTACGAGAATAACCCTGCTGCTTTGCTAGTGTTTTGAACGCATGTTGGATGCCAAGATTTACAGCCATAGAGAAGGACCGGTAGGACACAGGCATTGTATAGTCGGATATACAGAATGAATAAATAATATAAAATACTGACCCCAACTTGCATATCACTTTTATTGTGACCAGATATTTGTGTAAAGTTGACAATCAACACAAAAGTACTTACTGATCTTGGCGTGAAGTAACAAAGTTTGGTATAGAAAGGTGTATAGCACCCCTACAGAATACTTCGGAATAGTCCGCAGCCCCCGAGAGTTTCTCACTTACGTAAGTGAGTAAATTTTGGAATAGGGGTACAGATCACACAATTAAAAAAGAAGTAATAAATAACTTTAAACAGTCAGATACTTACGTAAGATATATTAATATAAACCGCAGATTTTGTAAACGTATATTTTATATCTG
Source organism: Mystacides longicornis (assembly GCA_963576905.1). Classification (NCBI taxonomy): domain Eukaryota; kingdom Metazoa; phylum Arthropoda; class Insecta; order Trichoptera; family Leptoceridae; genus Mystacides; species Mystacides longicornis. The sequence goes on along the minus strand of OY756431.1, from coordinate 8,026,782 downwards.
CGTTCAATATACAGTATAAATATACCTACTCTGTTCACCAAACCAGCGAATTGAACTTTCAAGATATTTCAAGACTCGGTTCTAAAATAAGATTTATCGCGTTCGGTATGTTGGTAGAATTGCGTTGCCGAATGTATAATAATGTATGTAGAAAATACTAAATAATAATAATAGACATAAAGTTATTTCAGATAGAATAATAATATAATTTAGAAATACATCCGATAAGACAAAATTAATTACTTCGCAGATATAAAATTACTATTGAGATCGTTCCTATATACCACTTAAATTTACTGGGACTCTAGTTTTCTTGTGTGGATACCTAATTATTTTCATACCCATGTGCGGTGCTTGCGTAACGATCTGTGGAACCAATTATTATTGTGGATTTTTTGGAGTATATAGATATTCGAATCAGAAATTCGAAGTTCGATCACCATTCGCCCACTGTGAGTCCTAACCCCGACCATAATAATATGTGTGTATGCTTGTATGTATTAGGTACTGACTTAGATATAATATAAAAGAAAGTCGGGTTAGTGCAAACACTACTTATTTGTTGTTGTTGTGGCTGGGCCTCGGAGTCGAGGATCCCCTTCGCGCTTCCAAGAGTATTAAAATAAATAGTACTTAATTGTTTAAAGTTGAAAATGTCAATATATATAAAAAGCTAAAAAACACATGCACACAAACACTACTTATAACTCGAGATCGGCTCAACAGATTCTTTCGATATTTGATTCATTAGATTCTTCTCCGCTCCGGATAACAGAACAACTAATAAAAAGTTGAAAAACGTATAAGAAATAATATAAGATATAGGTACCTACTGTAATATTAATGTTAGTATGGAACGGACCGAACACCGCCATCTGTGAAAATTCCATACCAACAAATTTTTATATACCTACTTGGTAACCGTTGAGTTTCAAAACATTGATATGCAGAATTTTTTTTCAATATTCAGAAATATTTTTTTAACATTCAAACATATTATTTTGAACGTATTTTTTATAAAAAAAAACATACAAATTCTAAAGAAATATACATACATAGTAAGGGAAAACGTTTGCCGGGAAAGCCAATAGTATAAAAAGGAATACTTACCGGTAATTTTGACGGGTTGTTCTTGCTAGGCGATGCTTGTAACCCTTATAACATCGATACGTTCAACTCCCTAGAATACTTTCGCGTTGCACTGTGTATTGTTCATTGATAATGTTATGTAGATATTCTAGAGAAATGTGGAGGAAATTTATTTCCATGTCTAAGCACAATGATGGTGGGGTACCTACATAATATAGCAATACCTACTATAAGAATTCTTGTAGAATGTTCTAAATGGCTTCCTTATATAAGGCACCTAAATATAAATTTATCTATAGAAAATATTATGATATAAAAGTATATTTAATATTATAATATGAAAGAAAGTCGGGATATAGTGCGAATACTATTAACTCGAGTTCGGCTAAACAGATTTTTATGACGCTTGGTTTATTGGATTCTTCTCCTACGTACGTACGCAGATTTCTGATAGAATTTCTTTCAAGCTTTCAGAAATATCTCTTAAAACATTAAATACACAAAAATACGTTTAAAATATTATGTTTGAATGTTAAAAGTCTGAAATCTGAAAAAAAAAATCTGAAAGCTCGAAAAAACATTCATCAAAAATCTGCCTACCAATATTTAATGTCAATGGTTGTCAGGTAGGTAAACAACGATTTAATTGTTACAGAATTTTTCATGAATGGCGTTGGCGTCGCAGGAAAACCGTTCCATACAAACATTACATATTATGCATTTTTCAACTTTTTAAAAGTTATTCTGTTATCCGGAGCGAAGGAGAATCCAATAAACCAAGCATCATAAAAATCTGTTCAGCCGATCACGAGTTATAAGTGAACGAACTAACCCTACATTCTTTTATATAGATCCAAATCACTCGACAACGAGTGCAAAAGGTTAAAAAGGAATTTATTAAAATTTAAATAGGTAGGTACTCACCTATTAAAACAAAACTACTAATTACTTAACAATTATTCTTCCAACAAAAGTTTCATATCATTTTATATTTAAATGAAAAAAAAGTTATGAAACAAAATTTTATAGATTATAGAATCTTCTACTTTATTCATGTAATACCGTATAGGTACATACGTTCTATAAACCATTACATTCTCGTCCCCTTTGACAAGTGAGCCTTTTGAAGCTAAGAAAACACGAACCATCCAGAAAATAATGAGAAATGGGCACACTTACACCGTTACGTACAGTAAAGGGGGGACAAGGCAGTGGCCCACTCGCCCACCCTCGCTGAGGGAGCCTAGAGGCGGGTGGGTGGGCGGCGTACGGTGGGTGGGTTGTAATAAGAAAATAGTAAGAGGGTGAGAAAGAGCGGGGAGAGGGGAGGATACAGAAAATATAAAACACAAAGGAATATTATAATACAGGGTAGTTACCTATAGATGTTGAAGGCAGCGTCTCTGCTTGAAGAAATTTCTGGGCGTGGTTTTGCCGACGTAGGTACCTACTCTTTTCTTTATCTTGTAGAATTCTTAGAATCCATATCTGACGAAGCAACCCACCCTAGAAAAGGTTTTCAAAGTTCGTGAATCACCACGCCCGAATCTCTTTATAAATTTAAATTATTAAAAAAAATATTTAGAGGTAGATAATTAATTAGTTTTCCAGACATGAAAGTCTTTTCACTCCATTTTTTCCATTTCTTTATTTTCTTTTTATCTTTCAATCACTTTTCGTCAAAATTTTCTAAGCAGCTGTCATTTTCTAACTATTTGAGCTCTACCTGTCCTATATCCAGCTCACTCCTCATAACAACCACATGGCATTTCTCCGAAAGCCCCGTAAATACTTTATTTCTTTAACCTAATAGTTTGTTATTCTAAAAGTTAGATAAATACTTCTACCTTCTTCTTGTGTCACAATGGTTCTTCGCTGATAGACTATAATGATTTTTTTTTATATTCAAAAAAAAATTATACTTATTTATATTATATCTACTCTATCAAAGTGACCATAAATACACTCTTTGACTCTTTTACAGTAAGCTACTAAAAATTTGTGTCGTAAAAGAGAATAATTGTCGGGACCTGGGATCGAGCCCACGATCTCCAGTAGGTAAGTACGAAAGTCCGGGACGGAACCACTAAGCTACCAACCTCTTGTATTACTCTGTCAGACGCTGATTACTTCCATTGCTATTTTTTTTAAATATAGGGCATGCACTGGAGTTGAGTTCTGAAATATCCAAGATATGGGAGTTGAGGATACGTTAAAGAAGATTATGGACGCTATGCCGGGAGGAAGACCAGGGTAACCGAAGTGAATGATGATTATTACAATTATGTTCTAGAATATTTTTAGTTCGAAAAAGTTTTAACCTTGTAGGTATATTCATAAATAGACCTTCAAGGCAGAGGTGAGGGAGTTGGACATGGTGTGAGAGGAGATCATAAACATTGCGCAAGATTGAGCGCAGTGGAGAGCTCTTGTTGCCTCCCTATGCTCCTGAGTGGAGTTCAAAGGGAGTTTTGATAGATTGATTGATATTTATAAATAAAATTGGAATATACAAAGATTGTCATTTTAATAAAATCGTAGAATATTTCAATTTAAACTTTGGATAGGTATCTAATATTGGTCGATTCTATAAAAGTTCCGCTAAAATTTTGCATCAATAAAAATTATCAATATCGCGGATTATATCGAGTGATTTCACCCGAAATATATTATAGTTTAGGATGGAATTAAAAGAAAATAATAAGTAACACAATTATTTTATTCTTACTAAAGAAAATAAATTCTTGTGTTTTCTAATTTTTACAAAAGTAGGTAGTTGTTTTTTAATAACATTTTTGCCGAACCTTCTCAGAAGAAGTTTAAATTGATAAAACTCAGATAATTCCCGATTTTTGTAGAATGATGATAGTTATTTTAACGGATCTTTTTTCACTTAATTTAAGAATATCCTAAGCTTCAGATAAATTCTTACGGAATCGACCTCATTATTTTTCAATCGTCTAATTTACTTTTTTTACCTGTTAAACTAACAATACCATTCTATTGCAAAATTTTCTTTGTTAACTTTTAGGAGGTTCCTATGTTGCTTACACACTATTAATATTTAACTTATATTGCAGTACTTGTTATATAAAATGTTTAAGAAGAAAGTGGAGGAATGGAGAGTAGAAGAGAAGAGAGAGGAGAGGGTTGGTTGTTATTATAAGAAAAGGAATATTTCTAACAATGTTCAATAGAATAATAATGTAGGGGGGTCGGTTTTTAGTGCGGTGGCGGGACGAGAGCCTTCGGGTGGGAACCTACGTGCCGTGGATGGGGGAACCAATGGGTTTGGGGCCAGGGGGTGCCTGTGCCGTATTATACAAGTAATAATAAAATTTATTATGAGAAAACAGTGAGAAAATAAAATCAATACTCCTGCCTACATCGGCACTATCGTCAGACTTGAGCGAGATTCTTTAGCCGATTGGTTTCCGAAATAAAAAGATGAAAATAAAAAGTTTAAAGAAGATTATTTTTTTTAGGAAGGGTTTGTGTACTTATTAGCGTAGTGAAATTTCATTATTATGAATTTAATAACACACAGCTGCACTCAAACAGACATTGTCAAGAGTTACTTGACAATTTTATACCAATTTTTGGAAAACGACTTTTTTTTAAATAAAATAAATTTTAAATAATTTTTTTTGAAAAAAAAAAAATACCTGAGAAAAGCTTCACGTATAAAATTCCATGAAGCTAATCGGTATCGATAGTGCTCTAAAAATGTTTTTATTGGTGTGTTTACTTATTATAGCTCTTAATAAATTTAAGGGCTTGTAAAATTAATAATAATAATAAACACTTTTCTATACAAAGGTGTCTTTATAGCCGGCGGAACTTATTGCCTGAGGCAATTTTTTCCAGTCCTCCGGTCCCGTTCAATCTGAGATAGGCCAAGCCCGGGTAGAAATTTCAAGTGAAAAAATACTTATAAAAACTCTGACCCGACCGGGAATCGAACCCGGGACCTCGGATCTGAAGTCCACGCCAGTACAACTAGGCTACAGAGGTCTATAAATTACCTATGTAATTTAGTTTCTTTTTTTAATATACTAAGTATGTAATAACACAAATATCTGATGCACTATATTCAAGGGCGGATCCAGGGGGGTCAGGGGGGAAAAGCGTAGTTTCCTGATACCAAATTGTGTAAAAATGACCTTTCTTTTAGGAAAATTTTAGTTTCTAGATACCAATTTACTATGAGACCCCCCCCCCCCCTGGCGCCAATGCTGGATCCGCCCTTGACTATGTTTAGGTAAATATAAGTAAATGAAGGGCTTTAGATCGGTTATCGCTAACTCACTTAGAGGTGAACATACTTCTTTTCATAATTTATAGACAGTTAGGTATAATGAACAATATATTAGTAATTACTTAAGTAGACTATGTAGCACACCAAAGTGCTTTGTTTTATTACGGGTTGTTTACAAAAAAAAAAAAAAAACATCTAACAAAAATATCAGTTAGGTACCCACTGTAAATCAATTATTAAAAAATAATCAGCATTTACCCATTATGATTCTTAAACCAAGGATAATTATAATACATAGTAGATATATTTTTTTGATTTTGTTCTACGAGTCACTTTAACAATTTTTTACGACACTTTAAAAATCGTCAGACAGAATAATTTTATAAGTAGGTAGTTAGATTTTTAAGTAAGTACCAAATATTTATTTACAAAAAACTACAACTTAAATGCAATATTTTTATGAAAAAGATTAGGTAATATCGCGCTAAATATGAGTTTTATTCCTCAAAAGGAATAGAGAAAGTTGGGGCTATTCGCCTCACGGGGTAACAGCGAGCATTTCACTTTAAATAATAATTTGAACGCTTCATCTCTCTCTAATCTTCAACATCATTTCCTGTTTCTATCTCACTCCAGCCTCTAGCCATCCGCTATTCTCTCACCCCACACTCCCCTGAACTATATTCTCCTCTTTTTCCACCCTTTCTACTACATCCGATCCACCCGCCGACACCCCATCGCTGTGTTCAGGATTTAAGATGAAGGAAGTGTTGTTATCTTCTGTCCCGTTTTTGCCCGGGGCATTTAGTAATGCGTTCACTGAGGCTGTGAATCAATTTTATTATATTAAAAAAAATAGGAACATATAAATAAAATATTCATACGAGTTATCATCTGATATGAAATCACAACATTCCATTCTCAAATTGAGATCTTGAAAAATATGAACTTCACTTCACCTTTTACTTCATTCCACTCGATGTCAAGGCAACATTTTCTAAATTAGCTTGGATAAGTATTGAAGAAGTATTCAACATTTTGCAAAGAGTTTTTTTTTACGTCGTACCTCCTAATGTATAAAATTAATCTACTAACTTAATTTGCATAAAAAGTATTCGTAATTCGTTAACTAAAGACATTTTTATCTTCTTATAGGAATGCAATTGTTCACTTCGACGTTGACGACCTCCAAAACAAATAACATGTTCACTACTCGTGAAGCCAATTGACCAAAAAAACTGGTCTTCATTAAAACCACATCGCTAAGGTATTTCTATTCTTACTTAAACTCATACCGTGGAATTAGAAAGCTGTCATCAACAAGCTACGAAGCTTATTAATTATTTTTTTTTCATAATAAAAAAAAACTTAATCCTAAATATAAAAAAAATACAATATGTATGTCAAAATATAAAAACAATTATTATAAAAATGTTGGTAATTTACTTAATTTGCTTTGATATTAAAAATGGAATAATAATTATAGCGAGATAGAAAATAATATCAAACGCCTTTGCATTTTTTGACCGATGCGGGTTTAAGAGCGTGAGGTGGTCAAACCCACGGCCCCGATCAGATTTTTCGATTTCCTACCTCTTACACGATGCTCGAAAAACCAGCAAAAAGAGCAGAGGTGCTATTCTAAGTGTGGGTCTGTCGGCTTAGATTAGAAAATATATAATGTATGAAAAAATGGACATCTCTGGTCTGTCGAACAGACTATATTTCTTCGCATTTCTAGGCATTATTGTTAGTATTCGTCTACATAGTTTTCTGTGTTTGAGATAAGATGGCGTAGCAGTTCCCTCCACGTCCCTTCCTCCCCTGCAGCGCCCCTCAGCTATATCCAGCCGCCCCCACGACTACTTTTACATACAACTAACCCCACCTCCCTCATTCTTCTACCAGCGCCGTGCTACATTACCCCCGTTCGCCCAATACTCGTTATTATTGCTATCTCGCTACACGAATATTTAAAAGTACCCATACCTTTTTACGTAGATTCATACTTACTCTTTCGTGTATATCTAGTTATTTCAAAATTATTTTCTTACATAAGCAAGTAGGTATACTTATTCAATTTATTTTTATTGATATGTAAAATGTAAATCTCCGTCATTGGCTTCATCATTCTTTTTGGATGTAATACCATTACAAAAAAAAAAAACAAATCTTTTCTTCGAGGTGGTTTTTAGCCTAGTGAATCGAACGCCGACTTTGTCACAGCTTAGGGGTCGAATCCTAGTTTCGAACGTGGCATTATTTTGCCAAATTTTTTTACTAACTTTCCCGACAGACGTTGTCCTGTGTTCCTAACTATGAATATTGAATTTGTATAATGATAAAGATAATGTTATTTAAATCGATCCGTTTCAAACCATAACTTTCCATGAACATTCTGTCTATCACACAAACTCTTAAACAACTGACAGTTCCTGTCAAACATTAATTTAATTTCATTTTTTCAAATTTGGAATAAAAATTATTTTGTTAAAAGTAAGTAGGTACTAAGAAGGTTACCTACTTAGAGTTTCCTTTGATTTTCTAATTTTCCACGCAACTTTCTTAATTTTTTCTTTCAAAAGAACCTTCTCCTGATAAAAGCCAACACGGCAAAAAAAAGAATTAGCGAAATCGGTCTAGCCGTTTAGGCGTGATGCGGTGACCACGAAAAATAGCTTTCCATTTTTATATATAAGAAGATATAACACACTAAACTTGTGCGTGATGATATTTTCGTCATAATTTTAGTTGTAACACCATGCACCATGAAATGTTGAAATTCAACGGTTTGCTACGGGAAGATATGTTGAATTGTCCTCAGTTCTAAACGTAACAGTGAAAATGGGACTTAACTACATAGGGGCCGTCCATTAATTATTAAGTGATGTTTTCAGCAACTTTTTAGACCCCCCCTCCCCACTTGTGATATTTGGTGAGCTTTCAGAATACTCCCCCTCCACCGAAATCACGTGTACCTGCTTTTTCGGTACAAATATATTTTTTGCATGTTTTCTTGAATTTTTTATATTTGTCAAAAAGCAACTGCGTTTCTATTGAGATTTTCGGGGATTCGATAAAGTCACCACCCAAAGAGAGAACGTTGTTAAATTTAAAGTGATCACACTAAGCCAGCCAATAGGAGACAAAATACCATTTAAAATCAAACATGTATGTAATCGTAATAATCTGTACCTATATTATCGAATTGTTTTAATATTCCAATAAAACTGTTATATGCTTGGGTGATCCTCAATTATTATTATAATCGTCAAGAAAACGTTTCTCAGCCCTGTGAAGGCGTATAGGTATGGGCTGTAGCGAAGGGTGCAGGGGGACTATAGGTATGGAGAAGGGGGTGCGGGAAAGTCTTAAATGTTTTTATAGATGGGAGAAGAAGGCAGACGGAAAACCGAACGATACGAAGCTGTGAGAGAAAATCTACGGTGCGTGGCTTTCAAGGGGGCGTATTTGCTTTTTTATGAACATTATATCGCATTTACATTAGACATATTAAAAATATTTTTGGTTGAAAAATTTTCATTTATTTTTCAATTCATCGATATTTATATGAAAGTTTATATAAAAATGTTTAGGCACTAGAAATACCATATAATATGTTGTATATGAAACGTTTAACCCGGGACCTCTTATAAGGCTACCGAGGTCGATATACAAACTTGGAACAATATTAATCTATTCTAAATTTATATCCCGTCAATTCCTGCTCCACCTTCCATTCGAATATACCGCCTTCAAAAAGCTTTCTGTGCCCATTATGAGGCGCTTTTCATTTTACATTTCGTTTCTACGAAGTTGATGCTCCCTATTAGTAGTCTGTGGAAGTGTGTGTGAGTGTCAAATACATAACATTACAGTAGTGTTTGTAAAGTTTTTTTTTATTGATTTAATCTATTTTTATGCATAGTTAAAAAAATATTAGCATTCGCCACTCCTTCTTTATATAAACTATAAGTGTGCGAAATTTCATAATCCTCCATCCGCGCAATTTTCGTAAAAAACTCACAATATTTTTCCTTCACGTATTAATATATTGGTAGATAATAAAATTACAGCAAATGGAAACCCACCTTTACAAATGGTTAGAAAGAGATGCAACCACATTTTCTAACTTATACTCATTGGCGTGCTTAGAAATATTTATACGTAAGAGCAAAATACTCATTGTATACAACCTAAGTTGCCACCTATTTGCTACACATGTGGGAGTTAAAGAACACTGAGAAGAAATAAGGGTATTCCTACGCGAACAAAGCTACATCCTACCTACTTAATATTCAACATTATTTTACTATGAATTCTTGTATGACGCTGATGTATTTTTCACATAGTGCCGTTTCGATCGGAGTTATTCGGTTTAATCGGCACTAACGTACCTACCTATTTATGTATGAAACTATATGTAATCTATGCATAGAGTGAAAATGCTGCGGAATGCCAAGAAAATCATTTCTTTTTTCAAAATGTTCACTATCACATTGAAAAATTAGGAAGATAATAAGTATTGTTCTTAGAACACGTAATCTACATACAATGATCCATATCAATTGCAAGCTGACCGCTACCCTGGCGCCTAGAGCCTAGCTAGCAACCTGGTGAGTAATTTACTGAAACAAACGTTTTGAAATGTTCACAATTTCAGAATCGGCCATATGAGCACTTGGTGTCATTCTTAATGTACCTATCGAAGTAAACAAAAATGTTGTAACTAGGAGATTTATAGGAATCAATAGACTCTAGGTGCTAAGCAAGCCACCCGTCAGTGCAGACATGACCTGATGAAGTCCACTCTGTATAATTTCATTTCAATATTATTCGTATCAGGCGTTTACGGCACCAATCCAAATAGCACTTAGTTTTAATATTATTGCTTTATGATATGTGCAAATGTCTAAGATGGCGCGTGCTGTATTATTTTCGAAAGGGACAAAGTCAGTCGTTAGAGCGAGACGTGTATATTTTTTAATGGCATAGTTAAGGAGTGTGCGGTGTAATTTGGTTTTTATTTCTTTTTTATGGTTTAAATAATAGTTTTCTACTCTGTTCTCTTTTCGTTAGTTATAGTCAACTACCTAGTTTATATTATTGTTATTTAGAATTTAATAACTAACAACTCTAAAATTACAAGTTATAAGAAAGAAATAAAAGAAATTTTGTATCAAAGAAAACTATAATATAGGAATAAAAAAATATGTATGTTTATAACAGCATTGGTACATTTTTTCTTAATATAACAGTTTTACGCGACCCTTTTTAAAATTCAGAACGAGTTTTTTTTAATTCGACGTAGCTATATAGGGACGCTACCCATCAGACTACCCCCAAAACTCCCATTAGGTAAATTGACCAGTGGTCAAACGCGATTTACAACTTTTATCCGTTAAAAAAATTCATTATAATTTTATAACTTCGGGCAAAAAAGGGTTAAAACTTTTTGAATCAAATAAAAATTTAAGGTTGTTCAATATGAAATGTTTTTTAAAGTGTTATTATAATATGTATTTAATTAATTAGTGTTAGATTTTAAGAGGAATTTCTTACAAAATTGAACCGCTGCGGGCTCGCGATCTTCTGCTGTTTCATATGGTAGGTACTGTTATAAACAGCAATTAATGTGTCTGTGTAGAACATATTTTTATCATTTGCATATTATTAAATACTTTTTATGACTACACAATTTGTTGATAGGATTTGCTAAAAGAGCCTTGTGTTAAACCTCACCTTTCCATTTATTTCATTCTGTTTTTTTACTACAAACACCTTCGTCGTTTTTTTTTTTTTTAATATTTTTGTAATAGATACAATATAATATGAGATATTATTCTGAAACACATTGTGTCGTATGAACTTGATTCACCCCTTAAACCCTTTTATGTAGTACCTACTGGGTAACTACTCACTCATGTACTTGCCTACCTACAATAGGAACATTTTCTTCTTTCACTCTATCAACTAGTTCGTTTTCGTATTCATTCATTTTTTGACCAGCTTGTCAAACAAGAATCGGCTATCTAATTCATCTTTTGTCCGAATCTAATAAATTATTCATCAAATCAAAATAACAAAAAAAAAACTGGATTACCAGATGCGCGCTTTATACAAATTGTAGCATATGGAATATCGATTTGATAATCGAATTTATATACCTGCATATTAAAAAAAACAGAAAGTATTATTTTTTCTAACTGGTTTAGTACATTTTTATGAGGACTGTTCAAAAGTTTTGTTAGCTTCTTGGAGCTTCTGATACGTTAAGTTGCGATCTCTTCGACTTTCCTATTCTTCAAATGCATATTTTCTTTTGTCTTTTTAATAGAAAAAAGTTTATATACTGTATAGTATTGAGGCCATGCCTGTTTCTTTTAAGAGATTGGTTTTTTAGCTCACATCCCAAACAATAACTATTGGTAGGTATTATTACGTAGGCAGCCATATAAATGACGTATTCGCAGTTATCTATACCTACATTAATACGTGAAGGAAAAAATTTGTGACCATTTTTTATGAAAATTCTGCAGACGGAGTAGTATGAAATTTCGCACACTTATATTTTATATAGAGAAGGAGTGGCGAATGTTATTTTATAAAAAAATATTATGCATAAAAATATATTAAATCAATTAAAATTAACAATAATTATTGATTTAATCTATTTTTTATGCATAATTTGGCGATTATAATCTTCCTCACATACAATGGCAACCGTCTTCTGAGGGGGACGAAGAATTGATGATTGAGAGGGATCTTATGGTTCGAGATCGTTCGAGCCACGCCGAAGCTACATGTCTGCGAGAGTGTCCAATGTCCAGAGAGGTGATAGAGATGGCGAATTTTCTGGGCCTTCTTCAAGACAACCACGTTCCAAATTGCAACGGTTGTCAGCTCGATTTAGTATTCTCCAGCGATTACAGGGTGAGCGTGGAAGAGTCCGACGAATGTTTGCTGCCTGTAGATAGGTATCATCCCCCCCTTTGTGTTCAGGTTCATTGTGTTGTCCCGGAATACAAGTCTAATGTAAAAAAATTCCTAAACTTTGAAAAAGCAGACTATATCTCTATAAATGATTACCTTTTGAACAGCGACTGGGCGTTTTTGAATGCAGTTAATGGCTTCCAATCCAAATTGGATGCTTTTTATAATATTTTACGATCTGCTATTGAGTTGTTTGTTCCGGAAACCCGTATTAAATCCTATGGTTATCCTAGGTGGTTCAACGATGAGTTAAAGCAGCTCATTACGGAGAAGAAAAAGGCGCACATCCGATTTAAAGAATCTAGAGCGCCATGCGATTATCGGACATTCTCTTCTATTCGTAAGAAATGTAAGGAATTGTCGAGAAAATGTTTTTCGGGTTACATGTCTGATATCGAAAGTACGATTCCGAATGACTCTAAGGCTATTTGGCGGTTCGTCAACTCACAAAGAAAGGATGACGGTCATATTCCTAATACAATGATATACAACGGAGGTAGTAGTGAGAATCCCAAAATAATTGCTGAATATTTTCGGACCTTTTTTAAAAGCGTTTACCTCATTAACGACGATGACGATTGTTTGACCAACTTCCACCCTAAATCAGTCATTTCACTGAGTCACCATCATGTAGAGCTTTCCCATATAGTTGACAAGCTTGAGAGTCTTGATGTTAAAAAACCATCGGGTCCGGACGGCATATCCAATGGTTTTCTGAAAAATTGCAGTGGCTCTCTAGCCTATCCCTTGCAGGTTTTGTTCAGCGAATCGTTGGCTGTGGGTCTGTTTCCAGATTTATGGAAGGAGAGTTTTATAATTCCTGTGCACAAGAAGGGTGACAAATCTAACGTCTGCAACTATCGGCCGATTTGCTTGCTCTCAGCGATACCAAAGATTTTTGAATCTTTGCTGCTGGATGGTATATCTCCCTGTCTGAATCGTCTTATCGTACCCTCCCAGCACGGCTTTGTTAGCGGAAGATCTACGCTGACTAACTTAACTATCTACGTAGAAGCTATTACAGAGGCTTTGTCAGAGAGATCTCAGGTCGATTCCATCTACAGCGACTTTAGTAAGGCGTTTGACAGGGTACCTCATAAAATATTGCTATATAAGCTGAAAGCCTTGGGTGTTAATGGTCCGTTATATGATTGGTTTTCCACTTACCTATGTTCGCGAAGGCTGATAGTGCGAGTTGAAGACGTTGAGGTGGACCCATTCATGGCAACCAGCGGGGTGCCTCAGGGCAGCCACTTGGGGCCAATTCTCTTTCTTTTGTTCATAGGGGATATTATTGATTCATTTGAGGAGGTCGAATTCCTCCTGTTTGCTGATGACCTTAAGCTTTTTAAAACTATCCGTAACATGGATGATTGCTATAAACTTCAGAGAAACTTAGATGCCCTGTGTGAGTGGTGCAATGTGAATAAATTAGATTTGAATGTTCAGAAGTGCCAGGTGATCACCTTCCACAGGAACAAAAAACCTATAAAATATAATTATATACTGCACGATACATCACTTCAACGTGTTTCTTCAGTAAACGATCTGGGTGTCATTTTTGATGAAAAGCTCTCGTTCATTCCCCACATTGAATCTATTACAGAAAAGGCCCTCAAGATGTTGGGCTTTTTGATTAGAGTTACAAAAGAGTTCAAAAATACAAATGCGCTAAAATTTTTGTACACATCGCTGGTAAGGGTTCAGTTGGAGTACTGTTCTCCAATTTGGTCCCCATATTATGCCGTGCACTGTAACTCTATAGAGCGCGTCCAACACAAATTTTTGAGGCTGGTTAATTTTAAATTGAGCATTCCTATACACAATATAAACTATGACCATCTACTAAATTTATTGAAATTACAAAAGCTTTCTGATAGAAGGATCGTTTCTGATCTAGTCATGTTATATAGGATAGTGAACGGTCTCTTTGAGTGTCCTGAACTGTTGCACCTTATTTACTTTCATGTACCGACGAGATGCACACGCCAGAGCATCCCGTTCCACGTTGAACGGGTCGGCAGTAATTACCTTTATAATGCAACAATTAGAAGACTCCATATGTTGGGCAACGAATATGCCTTTTGCGCCGACATTTTTGCCGATTCGTTTTTGACATTTAAGCGATCCGTTTCTAACATATTTTATCCACATAATCAGAATTCTCTGTAATGAGGTTCCTTTATGGATTTTATTTTTATATTATTTTTATTGTTATATTATTATTATTATTGTTTTTTTGACATGTGTGATTTGCAGCATAATATCATATTATTATTATCCCCTATCTTATTAGAATCAAAGGGTACTTTGACGTGGCTTTGAATGTGATTTTCACTTTTAGTTTGTTTTTAGTTTCTTAATAATTATTGATAGGTTATGTGACCAGATTATTTTATATGACCGGAAATTTAATTTTTATATATTTTTAATTTTTTTACTTTTTGAATTTGATTTTTTGTCTTTTATATGCATGAATTATAAGGCCGTGGCTTTAAGTATGATTTTTCACTTTTTAATTGTTTTAGTTCTGTCTTAATTGTTGATAGTATCAATTTTGTATTTTCTTCTGTTGCTAATTTGTTTGTCTTGAAATGTGAAACTCTGTTATTTAAAAGATTTATTTTGTTGTTTTGCCTTAATTATTAACAAATTGAAGGATTAGATTGCTTGTTTTTACTGAGGTCTGCTTTTAAATTTTAATGTAGGAAAAAAGAAATTTCATTTTTGTTGCTTTTTGTTATTTTATTTTTAATGACTTTAATGTACAAATCTTTTACGTTTTTTATAGTAGTGTTGTTTTAAAATTTGATTGCCAACTTATTATTGTGCTTTTAATATAGATTGAAATTGTTAAATTTATTTTCTCTCAAGCGGACGAAACCAACCTGGCAACGCATGTTATATTGTTTTATATCTGTGGTTTTCTATTGTCGATGGTTCACCCGTGGACATGTTATTGCAATTATTACATTATTACAATATTGTAGTGGTGTGTCTATGGGTTCACCCATTGCGCACATATGTATGATAATTATTATTGTGCGGGTGCCTATCCTGCCTTCTCACCGTGCAGTTGCATGTGTGAATGTTGCGGTGGCGAGCTTCGTTGTGTTTCTTTCCGTAAATTGACATTTGACAATTATGTTTTAACTTAACTTGTTTTATAAATATATTTTAATGGCCAATGGCCGTGTGTGATTTTTAAATAAATAAATAAATAAATAAATAAATAAATAAATAAATAATTTAATAAAAAATATTAGCATTCGCCACTCCTCTATAAAAAATACTATAATAACAAAGTTTTTCCTTCACGTACCTATTAATTTATAGATTCCAGTCAAAGCTTGGGAGGCGTTATGCACTTACAAATCGCATCAAAAACATTAATGTCTTTGCCCCTTTTGTTTCATCACAATCAGGGTGGCTGAGGCAAATTGAATCAAAATCTCAAGTTAAAGTTAAATTTATTCACCCACGCCCTTCCTTCCTGCAGGAAGAAGGTGGAGAGGTGAAGATGAAGAAATGCTGAAGATCCTCTCCTCTTTCTTCGCTCCTTGGTGATTTATTACAACGTATGGCGGCGGTGTACCAGGCAGGCAGGCAGGAGTGACGACTCCAGGACTTATTCGGGGTTCCTTCCTAGCTCTTAATAGAAATTCACCGCGTACGTGACAGGTCCTATTCACAAGCCTTTAATAGGGATGACAATATTGACATCGAATTTCGTATGAACCATCGATTCTTATGATTGTTACAGGTTTGACGATTGATTGATGATGATTTTCACGAAGTACTAGTGGTCGACCAGTGCTCGAAATTCGACCATAACTAATTATAATTATGCGTTTCAACATTATTAAAATTCCATTATCAAAGACTGAGCGAGCGCTATATCACAATTTTCTTTAAAAACAATGACATGAATATGTCAAATTTGAAATGTTGATAAGTTTTTTCTATAATTATTATAATTATTTTCATTGACTTATTCGTAATAGTCTTTTAGGCCTAAAATATCAAGAAAAAGAAATCTTAATTCAGTACTTTTAAACCTTCATGATGGCAGGCTATTTTTATTTAATCGTCATATTTTTTTAAACACTTTTTTTAAGAATTCTAAAAGAGTCTTGAAATCCCTATCGCTGTTATTTCCCTCGGAGTGTGTTCCTATACTCGCACATTCTCCAGACAATTTTCAAAGGAAACACACGCAAATTTGTCACAGAAATTGTGATTATTGTTTAAAAGACATCAGAATGTATGAGGGGGACTAAAGTATGTAGTAAAAGGAAATATACGAGAAGAAAATTATAAGCGGGATGAATTAACATACACTGCTACTTTTATGAACAAATATTTAAAAAATAGAAGAATATAAAAAAAATATAAGGCATTGATAAGTAAGATGTTAGATGTTATTTTTTATGTTAAAAAATTAATACGATCTAAATTTTTATTCGATTAATGGATTAAAAAACCAATAAGATAATATGATATTCTTCTAACAAGAATCTAACACGAAATACATCCGAATTTTTTTTTCATTCAATCAAAAATTATTGCAGGTCATGAAATTTCTCAATCTAAAGCACCATTTAGAATGCCTTTATGACAGTATTTCTTATGGTCGGATGTACTTTACTAATCACATTATATCGATAAAAGCGAAGAAATAGACTCCACTTTTTTCTATTTACTTATTTCGCATACAAATGCTCCCGTATTTTTTTTTCTGTTCAACACACCTTTATTGAAGGTAGGTACAATAAGACATCCTTTTTTTGTATGTTTTACTTTATTGTTGTATTTTTGCACTCCTTTTAATATAAATACCTACCTACTTAAAATTTCAAATGTACCTACCCCTATTCTAAGTTACGCTCGTGAAAGCATCATAATTTTCTATGGAAACATGCAAAACGCCCCCCACAGATTACATCGGAAAGCTCCGCAGCTAATCCATAATTCCAGTGAGTTTCTCACTTACATTAGTGAGTAATACTTTTGTATTTTTTTTTACCCATAAATTGATAAAAGAATAGTTGGTACCTACCTACTCGTATTTACACGATATCGAGAGCATTCTTTAAAATTCGTGACTGTTCTTTTGATACTAGGGTTGTTACACATAAATAACGTTCATTTTGTAACACACAGAAAGTAAAATACAATATATTCACTCTAACCTAATATAACGTATATGTACCTAATATACCCCACGTAATTTCACAAAAGATATATTATTTCTTATACAAGGGTTGGCTTGCACTAATATATAACGTGGAATATATTATTACTTACTACAATTTTCATCCATTTTCTTCTATTCCTTACATGGGAGAAAATTAAGAGTCTGCTCCAGCATTGAATACCCTCAGATATCAACAATTTAAACATCCGTAATGTATCCTTTTTATATTATTAAGTATCCTTTTTGTATTTTTAAATTTTTAATTGGTAGTTAGGTAGGCCTATTTAATACCTACTAGGCAGATATGAAAAAAACATACAAAATGTAGTTTGATTAAAGGTAGCACGGAATATTTTAAAAAGGTTCGCCAAATCTGATCTAAATCATAGGTTCTCAACAATATTAATTAACTAGCTGTCCCGCCCGTCGACCTTCGACCTAACCCAATTAACAAAATAATGTTGGCTTTTTACATGAATAAAATGCAATTTATGATGTAAAAACTTAATAAATTTTAGCTAATAATTCATTGCATTATGTAATAGTTATCGTTGATTCGGATGCAGGATGAAATTCGAAGGGTCATTAGTTTGATATCAAAATAATCCCTCTATAATTGCTTTACTTTTTAAAAAATTCAAAAGATGGCGGTGTAGTAGGAAGTACATCACATGTGATGTATGTTTACGTATTGTATACATACGTCGAAAGAATTGAACCTATTTAAACCAACTTTTGTGAATTATTATGTTAAGATAGACTCGCCGCTCACATTAACATCCGCATTTTTTTAAATTTTAAGTTCCCCTTTTTTACTTGATATCTTGTACCTTTCTCTTAAAACTTTTAACTATTTTTTTTTCATCAAAAAGAGACAATCATCGGTTAGAACAAATTTAGATACACTAAAATAAAGTGAATTAGAACCTTTTCCAAGTAAAGTATCGATCAACTTAACGGGTTTTAGTCTGATTATAGCCATTATTTAACCTGTATATATTTTAACCGTGCTCCATTCCTTCGAAATGGGCATGGTGTTGGAGGAGATCATCATCGATGCCACGTAAGGTCGAGCGTGTTGGAGGGTTCTTTTTTCCTCCCGTTGCCGCTTAATGGGGACAAAAAAGGAGTATTGAATTGATTGATTTGAAAATGATTTCCAATTTTTCGAATTCTTTTAACCCCCTCCCTCACTTCCCCCCTTGGAAATCACAAACGCTCACAAAGAGACGATTTTCTCCCTATTGAAAACAAATAATTATACCTTATTATGTAGATTTAAAAAGATCCTTTGAAACATGTATTGGAGTATTTAGAGATTATTTTTATGTATTGGAGTATTGGTCATTGTCTGTTTACATTGTTCGGCAACAATTTGAATTGTATAATTTTTGTTCTAAATTCAAATTTGCATAGAGTTGAATGTTTGTCAAACAAGTTGGAAAGTGAGAGACTGTTCACGGATTAACGTGATTATGTCTTCGTTCACTAACCAGGAATATGTCAACACTCCATCAAGAATAAGTCGCGTCTTCAAATTAAGACACATCCAAATTTCCGTAAATTTACGACTCGAATCGTCGGTATGGTAATCATGTTTGTGCCTACAAATTTCGCTGATTTTGTTTCTAACGAAGCTTCAAACCAATCAAATAATCGGAAGTTACATAGTGTCGACGAATCACAATATAATCTTGATTATTATTTCAAATTTCGATTGCATAAGGTTCTCTTTATAAATTAAGCACAAGTAGAATGATTACTTATACGAATTATTCCCAAATTGTAGAATTATAACATGTTGTAATAAAATGATAACGCTGTTTTCCTTTAATCTATCTAGAATATAAAAGAAAGTCTGGTTAGTACGAACACTTATAACTCGAGATCGATGTTTGATTTTTTGGATTCTTCTCCGCTCCGGATAACAGTATAACTATAAAAAACTTGAAAAATGCATAAGAAATAATATAAAACATAATATTCCAGTTAGTATGATACGTATTTCCTGCGACGCCAACGCCATCTATGAAAAAATCCATATTATCTACAAAATTATTGAGAACCTGAAAATCATGGGCATTAAAAATATTGATACGCAGATTTTTTATGAAATGTTTTCAAGCATTTTTTAAACGGATTTTTGTAAAAATTACAAATATGAAATCAATATGTATTCATAGTAAGGATTACAACGTCTGTCGGGAAAGTTAGTATTAAAATAAAAAACTGATTTTCCAAAGAAAGGTTTTAATTTTTGGAATCAGTTCCTTTTTTACGTATTGTAAATAACGAAGACCATTTAAGACACCTGTACCCCTATTCTGTAGCAAGTGTAGGGTAGTCACTTGAAAAAAGTGACTATTAGGCGATACATTTTGTATGAAAAACATCTATACGTATCGAATGCGAGAATCGCATATAGACGTTTTTCATACAAAATGTATCGCCTAATAGTCACTATTTTTCAAGTGACTACCCTACACTTGCTACAGAATAGGGGTCCTGACAATTTAACTAACTTAACTGAAACTACCGTTAAATTACATCAACTGGCCTATCTGGGCCATGTATTGACAAAGCCCACAAAAAAACTCATCCCGCCTTAACCTTAAATCGTCCAAAAGTAAAAAAAGTTGTGTACGACCTCTCCAAACGATGAGAAAATTATTAGAGGCGGATCTTCGAAAGCCATTGTCGACTTGGAGCAAGACGCATAGACAAGGTTCAGAGTGCAAAATGCTCTATCTAGAGAGCGGATATTTTTTCAAGTGAATCTGTTCTCACTCAATGTGAACCCAAATACACTCTTTGACTATTTCATAGTCCTAAGCTACTTAAAGTTTGTGTCGTGAAAGAGGAAGATGGTCAGCACTTAGGTTATAGAACCCACGACCACAGACCTATATTTTCTCAACATGAATTTGACCAGTGTTCACTGTTCATATTGAACAAGGTAGGTAGGTACACTCTTTTTTTATATTTATTTACTCAAGATTTCAACGGCTTTAGAGCCTTTAACATTAGATAATTTTTAAACATGAAGATAAGTTTGCTAGAAAAGTTTTTATCTATAAACAAAAATACGCGCCGACAGCGCCAATGTTGGGACTTGGAACCAGCCGATACGCGCCGACAGCGCCGTGTTGTGAAAAACTTACTTCTTGAAAAGAGCACTTAAGAGTTACCTACTTAAGTTTTCTTATTTTTTTTTTCATAAGAACCTTATCCTGACAAAAGCAAACACAACAAAAAAATAATAATCGAAATTGATCTAGCCGTTCAGGTGTGATGCGATGGCCAAGGGAATTAGGGCTCCATTTTTATATTTTTTCGTATTATTATTTTTTTAAATGAATCTGTGCTCGCTTAAAGTGAACAGAAATACACATTCGACATTTTTCACACAAAGCAAAGCTTTTTTTTGTGATGTTATGATATATTTTAGTGATGACTCTATTAACATATTATTATCTACCTTCATAACAAGCAAATTATATAACCAATTGGTCAAAATATAAGAAGGTACTTACCTACTTACCCTAATTAATGCGACACACCTGAGTAAGAATACATTATTAAGGTAATATTAAACACGTCTCTAATAATAAGACCTCACGCAAGAAACATAAAATTCTGTCCTTCTCAAATAAATGCTTGGATCCTATGCTAATTTCCAGAGGGATGGTCCCGCAGAACGACTGTTTAATACCCCTGGAATTTCTTAATAATTCTTGTCTGTTTTGTGGCGCATTAAACCTCCCCTCTTAAGACATTACGTCTCGGTATTTAAATGGTTGGCGACCCCTCCTTTGAAGATGCTTTGATTTTGATGACGCGAATTTCAACCTGATTTTATGACCGAGCTAGACCCTTAAAGTTGGTCATAACAACATGTCACCCCCCTTACAGGGTAGGATGAGAGGACAACAGACCACACCCCATGATTTTTGTAATTTAGCTTTTTGTCTCATATGCTTTCTTTCATCAGGGAACCTTTCAAAGTTAGTGATAAAATATTCTTGATTATAATTTGGTTGGATCTTCCTTAATAATAAGGCATGACAACGTATATGGGGAAAGATAGTATTGCTATCTATATAATACTGAATCAGGGCATTTATTTACAAACTTAAAAAAGTAAGTAATTAGAACTTTTCTAGAGATATATATAGGTAGATACTAGAACTTTCTGAGATATTTTATGACGATTATCCAGCAAAATCTTCATCTTCATAGTGCTGCTATCTCCCAAGTTTGCGGGATGAAGAAGTCGGTAGTTCCAGCAGGCGCTCTCAAGTTAGCAAACTCTTCGGATGGAAGTTAAAGTTGGGATGATGTATTTTAGAAACTAGACAGTTATTATTATAAGTAAAACACAGAGAGTTTCAAATTACCAAACTATAATTATTTCCTGCTTTCGCTAACGTTTCGTATCATCCGTCTCTCTTGAAACCATTCTTTGTCTACAAGAAATCACAGAATATAGCCACACTTTCTTTCAAAATAAGAAGGTTTATTAATAACTTAAGTCTTTTCTTAATTTAAGTAAAGTCTTGTTTCTTAATTTCTTAATAACTTAAGTATAATTTCCGTATAAAAAATAACGGATGGCATTACTTTCCATTAAAATTAATTTTAAAAAATACCTTCGTATAAGGACAAAATAATCACATGAAAATGAACAATTAACACTTTTGAAATCTTTCCCAAGCTTGTGTAGTGAAAGAGAAAAGCGGTCGGCCCAAGGAATCGAACACATACGTTCTTCAGTACAAAACTACGGCAACCAAAGGCTAGGCTAGCTACAGCCAACATAATATTATACTGAAGTAATGTGTTGCATGTAATTTTTATCTCTGTAATGCCTATGGAGGGAGGAAATAATAATATGTGTATCGTAGTTTTATATGTAGGTACCTGTGTATGTATTTTTTATTTTACTTTGTATTTTTACTGCTCTCTATGTTATCTTTTTTTCTTTAAAAGGCAATTTGCCGTTGATAAATAAATAATATGATATTATATTTATACAATTGACTGATCAGTAGAAAGCATTCATTTTGTGAACAGAAGAGATTTTCAATACTTTTTACATGTGTTTTTTGAGTCCAGTTATCAAAAATCTAAAACTAAAAGACGACTAATACCTTTATTAAAAGATGGACAGAAACGATTTACAATTTTAGAAGACAAAACGCCTTTTTTTTTATATCAATTTTTCTGAGTTTTGGCCAGAAATAGTAGATTTTCCATTTGAAAACCCGGTACGCGCCAAATAATTTGTTGAAAAATTACATAATTT
The DNA here is from genome assembly GCA_963576905.1 of Mystacides longicornis. Taxonomy (NCBI): domain Eukaryota; kingdom Metazoa; phylum Arthropoda; class Insecta; order Trichoptera; family Leptoceridae; genus Mystacides; species Mystacides longicornis. The sequence continues at coordinate 8,003,940 of OY756431.1, read as the reverse complement.
ATCGTAGGTAAATAAATGTCATTTTTAACATTTATTTATCCTACTCACAAAGAGTGTAAATTGGCCCTTTTTCAACAATTGAGTTTACATACTCCCTTTTACACCTCACTCGGGAGCATAGGGAGGCTCTCGATCTTGCGCAATGTTTATGACCTCCTCCCACACCGGCCACACCATGTCTAAATCCCTCAGCTCTGCTTCGAAGGAGCTTGAATTTACCTCATAATAATATGATCTAGGTTGTGTAGAGTCAGAGAATTCTTCAGTCAATTATTGTTCACTTTTTTCTCAAAATGTCCATTTAACAATTAAACCATTAGTGTTCTTTTTTAGTTTTTCGAGCATCCTGTAAGAGGCAGGAATTCGAAAAATCAAATCGGGACCGTGAGGTTGACCACCTCACGTCTTTAAATCTCAACTGGTCAGAAAAATCAATGGAGAGCTCTTGATGCCTCCCTTTGCTCCCGAGTGGGGCTTAGGCCCCCCCCCGCATTGCTGGATGGTTTGGGGGTGATTCGCGGCGGGATTGATGTGTCCGGGGCCGGCTTTCTGGTTTGATTGCTTCGATCGAGCTAGGTCGGTTTCGTGCAGGTCGGGTTTGCTGCGGATTGATCTCCTCCAGACTGGCTTGCGGTGTGCGAGGGGCCTTAAAGGGAAAATGTATCTATGTATGTATGTTCTTTTTTCATGCCTGTAAAAGCACTGTCTCAATTTAATTCGTAAAAGCCAGGTAATGAAAAAGTCAAGAATTTTAAAGACATTCACCTCCAAACAAACCGACACACATAATCACAATGTCTCGTAGGTAGGTACTAGGAAATAAACACGAAGGTGCTTATATGTGCGGTAAATTTGTGTATCTGGGTGGCACCTCCTTCAGGCCCCAGCCTCCCACATAGTGGAGGTACACATACATACTTCTAACCAACCAGCTCCGTTTTTGTGTTAATTACGGCGATAATTACAAGAAAATTACTCTTGGTTCCTTTGCATCTCTACACAACTTCTTAGACCATATTTCTAACTAACATAAGATTCTCAACATTGCAGATCCAGCCTTTAAAGATTTTTTTTATTCCAAATATTTAAATTAGTTTTCGTTTCATAAAAATACTAGTAATCTAAGGAGTCCACGAAAATCTCCTTTTGCATAAATGACTACTTCATTCCACACTATTTTTTGTATTTGAACTATCCAAAGACATAATGATATATTATCTAGATCGACAACAACTGAAGATGTGATTCAGCGAGTTTTGAAAGGTAGGATGAAGAGCAGATAGAAGAGGCGTGATTATAGACAAACAGCTAAAACCTTATACCCTTTTATTTTTATATCAGTTCGCCGCCACAGAGACAAAAAGGGACAAGTTTTGTTGTAAGTATCATGACTAACTCACCTTTACTTCCAATCCAATCCAAACTCCCTTTACGCCCCACTTAGGGGCATAGGGAGGCATTGCTCTCGATCTTTTTTTTTTCTTCAGGGGATGTTTTGCGCTCTGACCTGTAGTGGTATATTGTTTTTCCCCTACTTGCTCATGGTGTTTCCCAATTAGAGCTTCCCCGCTAATCACAGACGCTTCATGAAGTCCAGCATTAGGTCATAAACATTGGGCAGGATCAAGCGCAATGGAGAGCTCTTGTTACCTCCCTCCTCCCTGTGCTCCTGAGTGGGGTGTAATATGGAGAATTGGTTGATTATTAGTTATGTTAAGAGACTAAAATGCCCCTTGTATCACTGTTATAACGCTTCCTCAAGCTGGATGACTCACAGTCTGCATTTGTAAGAGTAGTCTTGGTTTCTCGGAGTTCAGTGCAGCCCTATAGAGTCCTTATTTTTATGAAAAAAAATATTTTGCTCGTAAAAGTTTTCAACTTTATTTAATAGGGTTATAATACCGCGAGGTTTGAGAAACAGTGGTACATCATTAACAGATCTAAGAGTCTAGGAGAACTTTCATTATGGATAAACGTAACGTGAAATTAATAATAAGAATAATAATTGGGACGCGATACCTCCGTCGTTATTGTTTCCAACTGTCAACCTGCTCCGTCCTCTTCTAGGGTAACCACGTCACTTTGTAAAAAGCATTTTGCGTAAGTAGATTTTCATCTTGTTTGATCTATTTTGTGGGTTGGGGAAGAGGTCATTGACCTCTTTTGCTAATGAATGTTTTTTTGCTGCACGAAAATTTAAAAAAATCTCAAAGTTTGCAACTCCATTGACAACGTGTCTACCTAGTTACATCGTATCTTATGAAGATTTTACGGGGGTCTTCAGCAGGCATTTCATAACAAGAGTTTAATTTGATAAATAAAAATACACTGGACCATGTCTTCCTTGGTTGTCCTCTGCGAGATGCCTATGACGTTTGCTCGGCTCTTCCCGATGTTCCACTTCCAACGAATGTGGAGCATCTTTTATCAATAAATGATACAACGGTGCGATCAGTGCTCCTTAGGTTTATAAATAAGAACATTATTATACTATAAACTTCATAGATAATTTATTGATCTGAAAATATTCTTTGCTTTAGATTGTTTTTGGCTATTTTTTCATTCTGAGACTGTTTTGAATGAATTTTAATGTATCTATGTATGTATAAGATTGATCATGGCACAAATCGTCCCTGGTTGGACGCAATGCCAATAATTAATAAAAAAAAAAAAAAAAAAAAAACTTTTTAACCAATTTACCTAATTACGACCAATGCATCTGTCAATGTTTACAGGGCACACTCTGACAATCGCACCAACTCATGGCTTCAACAGACAGTTAGGTATGCAAACGTAAATTATAATTCAAAAATATCAAAAAGTTGGTTCCAATAACAGACGCAAACTTATAATATGATTATGGTATAGGTTCATAGGAACGTACTACAATATTCTTGCCTACTGCTAATATTATAATAGGTAAATATGTATAAAACATATTATTTTATCAATCTGCCTGGTCTCCTGACTGGACTTTCAATGTCCATTATTGCTCTGTGTAACTGATACATTGTCCTATGGTTGCCTCCTAAAATGCCCATACCATCTTAGTCTATTTTCTGTAAGTTATGGTTGCGATCTTGTAGCTTCCTCGGAAATTTTAAGTTACCTACTTTAAAAAGAAATCACTTTTAATCTCTCGATTTATCCTTCGTCCAGCCACGTAATATAGGTATAAAACTGTGTGGACATATTGTAATTATACACTTTCTTTCATAATATCATTTTTACATATATTATTTTTAATACAATTAATGTTTATGTAAGTACCTACAATAAAATATAAGACTCGACTAAAAGTGGGACGGTTGTAGGTACAGTGAAGCTCCTAGCTCCCCCCTGGTGGTTGCCTTAAGGCGGGTGGGGCTTCCCACCACGATGTTTTAAACAAATTGCCCCCCGTCCCACGAGCTGCCTTTCTATTTTCTAAAGACAATGATAAAGCTTGCTTACAACCTTCTTTATAGTTCTCTCTCTAAGCTCTCAGGGTAAAGGTTTTGTTGGCTGCTCGCTCCCCGCTTTAAGCAGGAATTTTACAGAGTCCCGCCTCACCCTTGTCTTCCCAACGTTTGACTTAGCTCGGCAGGACCCTTATTTCTCATCTTAAGGAGACGCCTTATATGAAACAGCCTTAAATTACATGCACTACTTAAATTTTTATCAAATCTACAGAGATGTTTTTTGCCATCGAAAGTTATCAAATGAAATTTACTAGTGACCACAGCTCATTTAAATTATAAGTTTTATCATTATAAAGGTTCCATTGTCAAAGACTGGGAGAGCACTATTTCACAATTTCCTTTCAAAAACAATGACATGGATGGATACGTCAAATTTGAAATGTTGATAAGATTATTTCATTATTTTATCCATATTTTGTAAATTTTTAGTATTATTATTGGGTACTTATTAGAATATATATTCATTTGCTTTCATTTTTCATGTCTGCTCACTGCGCATGCTTCTTGGAACTTTTATCCATATTTTATAAATTTTTATTATTACAGATTATTGTTAAATTATTATTACTTATTAGAATGTATTATACTCATATTCTTTTATTTTTCATGCCTACTCGCTATGCATGTTTATTGCGAGCTTCTATCCAAATTTTATATATTTTTATTATTATTATTTATAAGAATATATTACATTCGTTTGCTTTTATTTTTCATTATTATTATTAATTTTATTATATTTTTTACTTATTAGAATGTATTATATCCATTTTCTTTTTTTATTTTTCATGTCTTCTCGCTACGCATGTTTATTGCGAGCTTCTAGCCATAATTTATTTATGTTTGTATTATTATTGTTATTGCTTATTATCTGAGATTTTTGTAATGTGGGTAGGTACTTACATTTTGTAATATTGTCGATTGACTGTAATTGGCCTAGAGGCCGTATGTGTTTAAAAAAAAAAAAAAAAATTAAAAAAAAATATTACTAAAGACAACCATTTTAATATATTTTCAATAATAATTTGACTACAGATAAACAAAAGAATATATGCGTCTGTGTCAATGTTAAATACATCGAAGTGTGTGTGAGTATCAAATACACAATATTAGAGTAGTGTTTGTAATGTTTTTGTTATTGATTTAATATTTTTTATGCATAAATTAAAAAAAAAAGTAAAATATAAGTGTGCGGAATTTCATACTCCTCCTCAGTTTTTGCTATAAATAGTATGATATAAAATTGACTTAAAAATACTTAACGATTATACAAGAACTTATGACTCTAACAATTCATTCCTGATGTTCTATTTTTTAAATGGAACAAACCACTAGGGGCTTACGACCATCTTCTACTGTTATTTCGAAGGCTGGCTTAGTGTGATCACTCTACGTTAACAACGTTCGCCATTAGGTGGTAATTAAGTCTCCGAAACTCCTAATCATGAGAATTCTCGACATGTTCAACATGTTGAAAAATCTCATGTACCTATACAACAAGTAGATATTTAAAGATTAATGAAAATAGAGATAAAAGTTGAAATTATTGAGAACAAATGAGCAGCTAAATTTAATGACTGCGACTGTATAAAACTACTTGTTTTACTTAAAAAAGCTTCACTAAAACCAAAATTTTTGGAGATTGAGAATAGATTCGATAGCACTCATAAGTGAATTATGTATGTAGCAGGGAGGGACTATTCCAAACCTTGTTTTGTATTCTTAATAGAAAACCGGTCCCTTTCTTCTTAGGTTGGCAGAAAGGATACGGGGTAGGAAGAATGATCTTTCTTGCTTGAATAGAGAAATAGAAGATGGGGGTGGAGGAATACGTAGTGAGAAGAATATAATCAAGAAAAGGGAGAGAGAGAGGGTCATAGAAGAAGGATGGTGTTGTGGTATGTGTGGGAGTAAAGTGTAGGTAAGGTTGGAATTATTGTGGTTTTGGAAAGAGATTTATTCTGCAAAAAATAGCTGAATATTTTACTGACAGATTTACGTAATGGGGCAGTAAATTACATCAAACCCAACATATCTTAAGTTTATATTCCTATCTTATCTAAATTATAAAAATGGAGAGCTATTTTCCGTGGTCATCGCTCGCATCACGTTTAAACGGGTGGACCGATATCGCTAATTCTTTTTTTGTCGTGTTGGCTTCTATTACGAGATGGTTCTTATGAACGAAAAAATTAAGAAAGTTGCGAGGATACCTGATTAGAAAATCAAAGAAGACTCTAAGTGGGTAACCTTCTCAGTGCTTTTAACAATATAATTTTTATTCCAAATTTAAAAAATAATAATTAAATTAAGGTTTGATAGGACCTGTCAATTGTTTGACGATTAACAGAATGCTGATGGAAAATATACCTATGATTTGAAAAAGATGCATCGATCTAAATAACATTGGTTAAAAAGTAATTATAAGCTTATTATTATACAAATTCGAGCTAATAACCAAATTAATAATATTTCGTCGTTGCATATTTAAAACGGAGCATGTGGCATTTTTTTTTCAAAATTGAATGAATTATACGACAAGAAAGAGAAAATGAAAGTGTATACCTACTTAATTCATAAAAATTTACACATGCACCATTTTTAATATGTGCAACGACGATTTGGAAAAGAAACTCATATCATTTTATTGCCCGCATTTGAAATAACTCATAATAACATTCTTCTATGAATTTTTTTTTTCAGATTTTCGACAGACGCCTTCTATATAAATATGTTACAATAATTTGGCGGTAAATATCACGACTGCAAATTTTTTAAGAAGGTAGGTTCCTTTGTAAAATAAATTATTATGAAATTAAATAAACCGTACAAGGAATCTACCTTAATTCAAGAGAAAACAAATAAAAACACGATATATGAATTTAAAAAAACTTAAGTGCTTCTATAAATGTTTTACACTGACACATTCACGGCTGTTTATATCAGTGCTGTATTCCTAGGAAAACGGACCTTCAAAAAGTAAATTTTTTAGCCAGAAAATTTGAATATCTTTCTGTATTCAATAGGTAGGTATCTTCAGGAGGATAATTGGTAAACTACAACCCTCAAACCCCTCAGAAAAGAGGGGCTAAATGATAAAGATTGGAGGGTTGTTAGGGGTTGCACCCCTCGACCTCCTGACTTGCCCCCACTCTGCAGCCCTTAAAGAAAACAGAGATGCCGTGACTCTTTGTCAAAGAAAATGGAAATGATGTGAATTCACAAAATGTTTCACGATATCGAACCGATACATAAATAATAATAATTATGGTGTAGAAAAATTTCAAATTTGTTTTGACACCTAAGCCAGTGAAGGCTCAATTACGTCTCTCCTCCGAGAGCTAGCTCAGAAATGATCTTTTTAAGAGAAAAAGTGTTGATTTTTATTAAAATCAATCATTGTGTGACAAATTTAAAAGCCCGCTTAGGGAGGCCACAACACCTCTCCTTTACGCTCGATCTTGCGCAATATATAGTTATGACAGATTTCAACACATTCAGAACAATATATAGTTATGACAGATTTCAACACATTCAGAACAATATATAGTTATGACAGATTTCAACACATTCAGAACAATATATAGTTATGACAGATTTCAACACATTCAGAACAATATATAGTTATGACAGATTTCAACACATTCAGAACAATATATAGTTATGACAGATTTCAACACATTCAGAACAATATATAGTTATGACAGATTTCAACACATTCAGAACAATATATAGTTATGACAGATTTCAACACATTCAGAACAATATATAGTTATGACAGATTTCAACACATTCAGAACAATATATAGTTATGACAGATTTCAACACATTCAGAACAAAAATATATTATGTCGATAAATTTTATAACCAATCCACGTGGATACGATGGCACGATGATCGGACAATAATTTCCTCTTTCTGTTCACCAAAAATTACATTTTTCATGGGTTTGGGGTCCCATGTTTAAAAATTTGCCATGGACCCAAGGTGGCCACTGATCGTAAGATGTCTATTTTGAATCTAGTATTGCTATTGATTTATTCCAGTACTTTTAGATTTAAAACTATAATTATTATAGAAAGAACGACATTGAAATCTGGATGGAATTTCAAGAGTAGGTCGTAAGCCGTCAGGTGTAAAATATGCCATCCATCCATCATCTGTCGGATGCTCATTTTGTTTGAAACTGAGGTGGCTTCGTCGCCCTTCTGTTATCGGAGAAGGACTCAGAAACGATCGATCTTGTAATTTTCGGTTGCCCTTTAAGATGTGTCACAGACCTAAATACCGGAACATTTTACCATTTATTTTTGTATTAAGGCACAAATCGTTGCTGCAACAGCCAAATAATGAAAAATACTAGGTATATAATTCTAGCGAATTTGAGACAATCTCGTATAACTTAACCATGATATACCCAGTTTTGATTTATTATACCTAACGACGGAGGTGTTGACTTATGTAAACATGTTCACTTTAAGAATAGCTTCCTCGAAGTGTACATACAGCTACAATACATACCTATTAGATATATGTACGTATAGTGAAGAAGTAAGCCAGAAGTGTACATACATTATTTAGGCAAGACGGAGCAAAAACGAACTTTTGCTTACATTCATATTTCCTATATATTCCTTCGTCATACAGGGTAGTTCTGAATCTAATTTCTTTCTACATATATTTATATTTATGTCTACCTGGGTAGGTTTCATCAGTAGGTTTGAATCTCGTCCAAAATCTAGTCTAGCTTCCAATTACTCGTCAACGTCATACACACAAAGAAGAAGAAGAATGCCAAACTCAATGTTCATAAAAAAGAAAGAAGAAATATAAATATTTAGACGTTAAAAATACGAAATACATTTATGTACAACTAGCTTTCCCGACAGACGTTGTCCTGTGTTCCTAAATATGAATATTGAATTCAAATTTGTATGATGATGAATTAATTATCATTTGACCAATGTGATTCCAAACGATGCGTCTGTTTTAAACTATATTTATTCCATCCGCATTCCGTCAATCGCACAAATTGACAATTTCTGTCAAAATTCCAAAATCGGAATAAAAATTGTAAGGTATAAAGTACTAATAAGGTTGTCTACGTAGAGTTTTCTTTGATTTTCTAATTTTCCATGTATTTTTCTTAATTTTTTTCTTCCAAAAGGACATTCTCCTTATAAAAGCCTACACGACAAAAAAAGAATTAGCGAAATCGGTCCAGCCGTTTAGGCGTGTTGCGATGACATCGGGAAATACCTCTCCATTTTTATATATAAGAATATTATCAAATCTTCAATCTTGTACCTATTATTTTTTTGTTTGTTTTGGCTCTGTTTTATATTACTTACACCACAATTGATAACATTCTTATTACATTTACATACCGTAATATTCGATTCAATGAAACATTTACATGAGTTACTTTGTTTTCAATATATGGCAAACTGTATTTATTAGAATAGTACTATGAAGATAATCTAACATCAGTTGGAAAAGTTTTACATGGCTCTGCGAAGAAAAAAAAAACTAACGTAATCCACCGGTCAAAACCAGGAACAAATAATAAAAATGGAACAGAGTTACATTGTAGGTGGACTCGACATTTTTTGTATAAGGGTTTTTAGGATTTGCGTCCTGTCAAAACAGACAAAGATTTAACAACGAAGTAATATAAATGTGATGTAGGAGCCTAATTCTTTTTTTCCAACATTGCAGGATTGGTGCAGTGGCTGTTCCGGATCAAGGAAGAACTGGGGTCGTCGATAGCCGAGGTGATGCAATTGACGCAGTGCTGAAAGATTGCAGATGCATCATCAGGGACGACGACCATGAAACATGAAGCTCACGACCAGGAAGACCAAGAATTCTTGAATCTTTCTGTTCAATTATTTCTCCATTTCTTAGGTGGTCTGCCTGTGGGTATTTAATTTCCTGCTGATTTCATCAGACTTCCGGATTTTGTTCCCTCTACGTGCCTTTTCCAGAAACGCCCTCTATTTAAACGTAGGTACGCCCTTTATTCCACCGTACAGGACATTCTTCATCTCTTTTTAATCTCATGCACTGCGTTGGAACAACAAAATAAGTTTGAAACGGAACTTTCCGCAAATATTTTTCTCAGGTCATCTAGCGTGACTTAAAAATAAATTCTCAAATCGACTGTTAGTCCCGTTGGGTTCCACCCTGTATAAAGTAATTAGCATACAAGCCTGCTAGGTATACATCGAAGACGTGTTATAGAACGGCACAGTATAGTTGAGTAAACTGAAAGTTAGTAGTAGAGCACAGAACATGCCGCGTTTGCATTTACAATTTTCCTTCCAGAGTCAGTCTTATTCCTACAAAATCTTTATAATATTAGCTAGGTACTACGAACCTATCTTTGTATCTACGTACCTATATCTTTATAGATGTATACTGGTAGGAGGTGCCTAGCCATTTCATGAAACAGCTCTTTGAAGGATCCGATAAAAACCACCTTAGCCATTTCATGAAATAGCTCTTTGACAAAATAACCCATTATAGGCTTTGGCCTCCAACTATTCATCTCTGCCCCGTCAATAGAAAAGGTTTGATTACCTTGAAGCACAATCGACTCATTTTAAATAAGGTTCCATGGTACGGCATGGCAATATTCCATTTCTTTGGATGCATTATACCCAGTTCCACAACTTTTCATTAATGGACCTATACATTCCAATATTTGAATCCCCCAATATTGACATCAAGGTGAGGAAAAATTTGACCTCTCTCTTGTCTATCTAGAGTCTACTGCTTCACGGTAGCTAAACATGGACGATTATCCAGAGCAGGTCCATAGATCTGGCTACCTCCATATGATACTGCAGACGCATGCTAGTGATCCATTGGTCGAATCCACAAATGAAGAGATGCTGAATAGAGCCAGGGAAACAAAGCAACTCCTATAAAAAAAAGTTGCACAACAATGGGCTACTTGTTAGGTCATAACATCAGGCACCCTGGGCTGCCCTTTACCATCTTTAAAAGAACGATTGAAGGCAAAAACCATACAGACAGCTTTGGAGATAAATACCAGTTGATCGGGGACAAAGTGTAGTATGTGCTCTATCATCTACCAAGAAACCATAACATAGATTAGTGGAGTTTAAGATGCTTGGTGCAGACCATCCCGAGGATTGTAACCATCAGGAAGAAAAGGAATTTTAGGTAAACATACGTTACCGCTATTCTTTTCACCAAACTATTTTTCATAGTAGCAATTTAGCAGAAGTCGTATTAAGGGTATGAACACTTTTATTATATTATTTTTATCTTTTTGTGTATTGAGAAATGCTTTGAAAGTGCTTGAATTATTATCAGTAACTTTAGTTTCTTGTTTAAATATCACTTCAATTGCACGCGCTCTCCTAACATGAACAAATTCAAGCTCAACAAAGACTCCAAAGCCAGGATATAGCATCTATTGTTAATATAAAAGTATGTTCAATCTGGTAGTAACTGCTTTGCGTATGTTGGAAAATCTACATAGCTAATTACACTGCACCTCATCAAAGTTGACGGGGTTTTTAATCAGATTTTTTTAAATGAATTTGGGCTCAACCAAAGTGAACTCAAATATTATTTTGTCATCATTCATAGCGAAAGAGTATGGGATGCGTAATTATTGATCCTCGGTATTTGTGTGGGTGCTGAATTGGGGTAGTTTAAAAATATAGTTATTTAGATATATATTTTGTTGACACAAGCAATGCAGCGCCGTAAAGTCGGGTGGCTCCATGCCGCATCCATACGTATCTATGGATTGTGATCTTTATTATTGTATTTCCGCTTCCTCTCTTCTTCAGCCATTATAATAATATTATAATGAAATAATACCTAGGTGTTTTTAATCGCTCCACGCATTTTTATTGAATACAAAAAAAAAATCAAGATGAACAATCATGCATTTCTTGGTGGAGTTTATTTGAAAATAAAGTTATAATAGAATGATAAAAGTTTCTTAGTCTCCTGTAACCATGTAGGACGTGTGCCTACGAAACTAGTCAGGATAATAAAAAAATTGGAAAAGTTATACAATATTTTATTTTTGAACTTTATTTTCGAATACAAAATAGATTACTTACCCCAATCCTCAGCTCAACAATATTCGTGTATTATACCTATTAAGTTAGGAACTTATAACTTATATTCCAAATCCAAATCCAAACTCCCTTTAGACCCCACTTAGGGGCATAGGGAGGCAACAAGAGCTCTCCATTGCGCTCGATCCTGCGCAACGTTAATGACCTCCTCCCACACCATGTCCAGATTCCTCAGCTCTGCCTCGAAGGAGCGGAACACAGTATGAGAGGGTCTTCCTCGTCTCCGGGACCCTGATGGGAGGAAAAACAGCGCTCTCCTCGGCCAACTGTCATTCGGCATCCTTAACACATGTCCCAGCCAAGTCCATCTCCTCCACATAATAGTAGAGGTGATGGGCTCACGCTGGGTGCGTCGGCGTATAGCGTCGTTCGTGATGCGGTGGTACCATCTTATACCCAAAATTCTCCTGAGGCACTTCGTTTCGAATGCAGATACTTTTTGTGCCTGGGCCAGAGTCAGGTGCCAGGACTCACACCCATACAGGAGAATGGGCAACACACACGCATCAAACAGTTTACATTTCGTCTCGACACTAAACGCCGACGCCTTCCATATCTTGGTCATGTTGTTGAAGGCGCCACTTGCCATACCGATACGTATCGGGAGCTCAGCCCCGAGGTCACCAGTGGTGGTAATGGTTGCTCCCAGGTACTTAAATTTATCCACCCGGGAGACCTGGTGACCATCGATGGTTATCGGTAGCTGTTTATCGGGGCAGGCATTATTTGCCATGAGCTCCGTTTTACTGGCATTGACTCGAAGGCCGAGGCGTGCTGTTTCGTCGCAGAGTCTTGAAACACTGCGCTGTAATTCCTCCACTGTCGTACTGAACAACGCTAGGTCGTCCGCGTACTCCAGATCGCACAGTTCGCCCATTAGACCATCTCTCTGTGTTATCGGTATACCTCTTGCTCCTTGCATGGACTTTCTCAACAGGAAGTCCATGACAATTATGAATATAAAAGGAGCCAGTACGCAGCCCTGTCTGACTCCCGTGGTGATCCTAAAAGCTTCAGTAGGACCACCTGGCGTTTTCACGCTACACTCGGAGTCTTCGTACAGGGACTGCACCATTTTAACTATCTTCGGAGGTATACCGTACAGAGCTAAAATTTTCCATATCGATGGTCTATGTGGGCTGTCGAAGGCCTTTTCAAAATCTATAAAGCAACAAGCGACTGGAGAGTTAAACTCCTTGCACTGCTGAAAGATGCACCTGGCACAGAAAATTGGGTCCGTGCAGGACCTTCCAGGTACAAAGCCGCATTGTTGCTCTCTCAGGACAGCCATGACAGGCCCCCGAATGCGGTGTAGTAATATCTGAGATAATACCTTACCGGGAACACTCAGCAGAGTAATTCCACGGTAGTTTCCGCATTCAAGGGGGTCCCCCTTTTTAAATATTGCGACGATGGATCCATTCCGCCAATCTTTTGGGCACCTCTCCTCTTCCCACGCCATTTTAAATATAACTTATATTACAAACATTTACACCCCTATTACGTAACAGATCCTCTAAAATTTAGTTGCCGATAAAAAAATAGAGGCCGCTTAATTATAAAAGCTTATTCCATAACTGACAGTTCCTCTAAAATTAAGAGGAAGTCCGCTTAAATGACCTACTAAAATTTAACTGCCGCCAAAAAAATAGAGGACTCTATTTTTAAAAAAGCTTATTCCGTAACTGACATGTTCGCTAAAATTAGCGGAAATCCTCTTAAATGACCCGCTAATTGATTTAATTTTGGCGGCTGGCAAGAAGGTCTTTTTTTTTTTTTTTTATTTTTTTTTTATTAATTAATATATCTCTAATTGGCATTACAGTATACAATTACCTTTTCGCCAATCAGAGTACAGACATAAACAAACGAAAAACAAAAAAATATCACTTAATAATAGTACAATAAACACAAAGAAAAGCCAGAAACAATAAAATAACACCTAAACAAGCAAATGTGCCAACAAGCCAACACACTCTGTAAATTCGTTGTAAGTTACATTAAAAATGTCAAGGTGCGTTGCCAGAATGTTGAAATATCGAACAGCCCTGGACGCAGGCAAAACGTAAATAATGTTTGTTCTACCTCTGGGTGGGTAGAACAAAATATGGGATCGTGTACGCCCGTAGCTATCCGGCACAAACAAGTTAATATCTGAAAGAAGAGACGGATTGTGCACAATTCCATAAATAAGCTTATAGAAGTGCCTGCAGATGTAATCGGCTCTTCTCATGCTCAGTGTAGAGTAATCGAGAAAACCCATGACAAACAATGAGGGATATAGGTAGGGGTAATACCCATACTCCACCCTGTACAAATATCTCAGAAACCTTTTCTGAACCTTTTCTAACACAAGCGAATATGTTACATCATCAGGACCCCATATAATAGATCCGGATTCAAGAATCGATCGCACTAGGGCCTCGTAGAGAACCCTCAGTGTTTTCCCGCATTTAAAAAATGACGCGTTTCTCAAAACAAATCCCAACATTCTATTGGCTCTACTCTCCACCCCTAAAATGTGCTTACGAAAAGTCATGTCATCCTGAAATGTCACACCCAAATCTTTCATCTCTGTTACTCGATTTAAATCTAAAGTATTCATGGTGTATTGGTGGCGAATGGGATTGTGTGACCTGGTATATGTCATGATACTGCATTTCGGAACATTAAAGGCAAGTTTGTTCTCGTTAGACCATACAACCAGTGAATCAACATCCATTTGCAGCATTTCAGCATCATTTCTTGATTCTATTTTTCGAAAAACTTTCAGGTCATCAGCGTACAACAGACATTCAGAGTATTTTATTACCTCTTTTATGTCGTTCACAAAAATCAAGAAGAGCAGAGGGCCCAAATTTGATCCCTGCGGTACGCCGGACGGGGTTTGATATTTGTCAGACATGCAACCATGATAGCTGACATACTGGTGTCTATTCTCAAGATAACTATTAATGTAAACTATGAGATACCGAGACAAGTCCAGTCGTTTTAGCTTTTCAATTAATAAACTATGGTCCACTCTGTCAAAAGCTTTTTCAAAGTCATTGTAATTAACGTCAACCTGTATTTTATCATCTAAACATTTTCCAATATATGATTGAAAATTTATCAAATTTGTAACAGTTGATCTCGATGGACGAAAACCGTGTTGCTGGTCAATTAAAAAGTTACTACATTCATTCCAAAGTCTTTTATGTATAATAGATTCAAGTAACTTGGCAGGTGTTGAAACTACTGCTACTGGTCTGTAGTTTTGCATATCGAATACATCGCCCTTTTTATGTATCGGGGTTACTTTCGTTACTTTCCATTTGTCAGGAAATATACTAGATACAATCGATAAATTAAAAATATACTGTAATATATAAATCAATTGCAAACCCACCTCCTTGAATATATACGAGGGGACCAAGTCGGGTCCAAAGGAACGTTTTGGTTTGAGCTTTTTGATGCTATATATGATCTCCTCCTCAGATATACCATCCGCAATATTGCTCCTACAGTCATTTACATAATTGTTTGTGTTTGGATCTGAAGGTTGTCCAAACACCGAAGCGAAGTACTCGGCAAAACCGTTCGCAACATCATGAGGATTTGAGTAAGAAGAGCCATACAGTTTCATTGTAGTCGGTACACTATTGTTCGATTTTTTATCCTTTACGTAGTTCCAAAAACGCGATGGATCAAGTTTTATATTCTCTTCGCAACCTTCAACATAGCGCTTATATTCAAAATTAATCTGTTCTTTTACGGACTTTCTAAGAATACGAAACCTATCATATGCTATAATTGATTTAGTTTGCTTCCATAGTTTATGAAACAGGTGTTTTTGTCTCATGTCGTGGATTAGCTTACACGAGAACCATTTAGGAAACCCTAGTCGAAAGTCTTCATTATTTGTAGGGAAAGATCGATCAAACGCATCGTAAAGAACGTCTTGCTAAAATATTAGACGATGTTTTTTCATACAGTTGGTTATGTCGTTGCTTTATGTCAGATTGAGGCGTCATACACGACTGTGTTGTATTCGCGCGCTTTTGACGTCGTCTCGAGTTTTATGTTCAAAATTGTTGATATGTTGTGTGATAATAAAGAAATAGTCATTTTAACAGAATAAAATATTGGTGTATAGTTATTTTCAGCGATTACATAAGGGTTCTGTGTGAAATTTGGATTTTAGAAGTGCGTCTATTTTACATTGATCACTAACCAACCAAGCTTTACTAAAATTGACAAATAAGTAAGTGAATTATTAATATTGATTTTAAGAGTATGAATTAATGTTTTTTTCTGATATATTAAATCTATATTTCAATATTAATAGGCGTATATGTCGCTAATATGCTATTATTTCTTCTATTAAACTAACCTAACATTGTTGTTTGTAATAATTACAGGTTTTTGCTTGTTGTGTACCTGGAAGTAAATTAAAAATATATAGGTATACCACTTTATTCCTTGTGATTCGGAACATAAAAACAAATAGCTGAGATGAATTCCTAAACCTCAAATATTGTTTGTGGGAAGCCTTTAATAAATTGACGATGTCATCAGGGCAAAAATTACAGGTGAGTTTTTTGTATAAAATTAATTGTATTATTTATAGAATATTTAATTAGTTTCATGACTCTTACAAAATTTGTCAAATCAGGAAACTTTTACGCACAACCGGACTTCATAGTGAAGAAAAGCTTTACTTATGCAATGTGTGCAATAAAAAGTTTTCAAACTCAAGAATCACACGCGAACTCATAGTGGAGAAAAGCCATACGAATGCAACCATTGCGATAAAAAGTTTAATCAATCAAATAATAACTCATGATAAATGCCATTTAAATGCAAAGTTTCTTATAAAAAGTTCAAGTTTTTTTTTATTTTCATAGAGTTTTATTATCAAGTGCTTTAAAGTCTGACATATGAATTCGGCTACAAGAAAACAAAGTTTGCATGAAGAAGTTTACCAAATCACGAATCTTTAATCCACACACATGACATTATAGCGGAGAAAAACCATACAAATGCCATGTTTTCAATAAAAAGTTTACACACTAAAGTAATTTTTTAAAGATTCTCATATGAATTCATAGCGTAGAGAAGCCATATAAATGCAAAGTTTGCATGCAAAAGTTTAATCAATCAAATAGTTAAATACATACATGCTAAAAACTATTTGAATGCAAAGTTTGCAATCAAAAGTTTCACATGTGAATTCAGCTATGAGAAAGCAAAATTTACAGGAAAAGGCCATAGGTCGGCGCCACGGGCGCCTTTAAAACACTAGTTTGTACATAAAAGTGTAAATAAATAATTAATATCCATTGAAAATATGCTTTAATTTCAGATGAATTGATTGTGATACTACATGAGAAGTTGAACCTGAAAGAAGATGCTGTTCCATGTCTGGTTTCTGGTTTCCCCATTAAATTTTTAACAAAATGATTAACCACCACCTCAAAGGGAGTCTTCAGAGAGAACTGCATTCTACATTCAAAGAGTAAATGATTATCAAATGTAATGGATTCACTCAGATGAATTGGGAAGCTTGATATTTCAAAACTACAATTAAAATATCATGTAGATAATAATTGGTTTTACAACTAATTTCTCGGAAAGATTAATTTATACTACTTGGAATATAGCGTAGGTTTTGTGTTATCCATTAGGCTCATGAAGCTTTTCATTCACCTTTCACATTTTAGCAGTCCCACAGATAGTACCTTGTTTGATCAACTGCATTATTTTTACTCCAATAAGTGCCCATATTGGGAAATAAAATTATTGTTATTATATACCTACCTATTTGTTTCTCTTTAATAATTTAGTTTTTCCAAACCAAAATATGTATTTGTTTAATAAATAAAATTATCATGAAGTTCGATTTAGACGAGATGGTGCAATTGGGCTTGCGAGGAAATGGCAGTAGCATTGCGGGGGACCCCCTAGTAGCTCTGGGGCAGGCTGGTGAGTTGATGTGTGATGTTGCTCACAATCCTTAGCATTGAGGGACAGATAAAGTTTTATTTATATATTGCAAGTATATTTTGGATGAGTACTCGTAAACTCTTGTCGATGTCTGTAAGCCATCATAATTTTTTTAAAATCCTATGTGCTGAAGATTGAGAATGGTTTGTATCTACGATATCTAATTAGAAATTTACTCCTCAAGAACCAGATCTTGATTTTATTTAACATTGATAATAATATATCTGATCAAATAACATACAGTGAGCAAATGCCCACTCTATTTACATTCATGGGATGGTCTCGGGTTTGAACCCCAGCCGAGATAATATGTGGAATTTGTACTAGAGAGGACTTGAGCTGTTTTTTTTTGCTATGAAGTGCAAAAACAATTTGTTCATGATTTGTTAGTTATCTCTGAAGGCAAAAATACAAATTTTAAGATTATCAATGCATGAAGAAATATCAGTTTCATCACATTTATGGAGCAATGAAAGGCCTATTTATCATTTTGAAAAAGTATGGAGCTGAGTTAACAGTGAAGGATATACTTTGAAAAAAATATTACAAATAAGAAGGTACATATTACTTACTATTGCATGTTCTGAGATTCATTTCAATATACAACACTATCAACTTGCATTAAACACTACGGCCTGTTTAGAGGGAATAATAATTTACTAGCGGTATCGGTCAAATCAATGACTGCAGAAGCTTCTTACCATTTTGGGCAGATGGCGGTGTACAATTGAAAACTGGGATAAGATTGAAAACCATTAATTAACAATAATACTTTATTCCAAAAATACATACCTATACAAAATTATAACTACCTAGTAATAAAATAGAGTATTTATATTCATTCATAATGGTAATTATAAATCACATTTGATAATGATAATACATAATTAACACAAGTTGGCAGGCTTATTGCCTTAAGAAATTTCTTACAAATTTCTTCGAAGTATGCATAATATTAGTAGGCATATTTTTTGAAGGTGAAACATATAATAATCTAAATTTAATGTTTTTTCTACAACTTTTAAAATAAAATTTTGCAATGTCACTTAATTTAGAATATTTTATATTGCCAAAATATTTTCATACTGCAAAACGGTCATCCTCAGTGACTGAACTCAATCTGCCAATCCAATATTTCTTATCCTAATTCTGGTACTTCTGGAAATACAGTTATAACTTTTTGAGAGGTTTTATGGTAGGCGCACCATTCGCAGCTCCATTAATGAAAAATAGAATCTCTGGCTCTTCGTTATATTTTTGTATTCATCTCACCAAAACTCTGAAAAAAAATATTTTGATAGTAATGAAGAGCGAACATAAAAATTATCTTACAAAGTTATACTTTGTACAAATTCTTCATAAACATACTTTTATGAATCAATATTGAAAAATTATATCCTTTTACAATTACCTACAATTTTTAGTTTACAATAAGTAAGCAAACACATTGAAATATTAATTGATACTCACATCTTTCCATGACTTGAGATGGGCCATTTGACTCAATAAAATGACACATTCTCCCACTTTTTGTCAACTGTGCTTACAATATTGCCTTTATTTCTGCATTTTCGTCATCCTTTGTGACCGCAACATAATTATTCATAATTGTCCTTAAAACGTTTTTAAAATAAAAATGAACGATCAATTCTCTTGTAAAAATAATGATTGAATTTGGCGGATGAACGACAAAATTGACACTTGAACCATAGAAATGACTGCGGTTACGTCATATATTCATAATTTTACTTGAAATCACACGACCTGCAGCTATGTTCACATCTATGATTTTAGAGGGTGTTATAATCATAGATTTTGGCGGGTCCGCTAATATTGGATGTTACGGAATAACATTTTTGAATTAAGCTTTTAGAGGATCCGCTTAATTTCAAATTTTAGAAGGTGCTAAATTTTAGAGGATCTGTTACGTAATAGGGGTGTTATTCTGTTTATTTTTTCAGATAAAATGATTAAAAAATATTCTGAGCCACCATGAATGGAAAACGGGATCTTTTGATCAGCAGTCAGTCTATATAATCATTCCATCAAAATCAGTAGCTATGAATGATACAGTTACGAAGGAACCTAGATCAAAATTATATTTGAGACACTTATTAAAATTCCATATTATACATATTTGTAGAAGGAACATAAGAAATTAACTAAGGTACACATATCTAAGCTATATATTATAATTATGTTTAAACACTATGTTAGTAGGTACCTACGCAGAGGTACCTACCTACTAACAGCCTTAGGAAACTCGCGTACCTAATCACATGTATGACGGGGGCGGGGGAGGGAAATCTTAATGAGAAAAATATACAACTGAATTTTAATTGGATCATTCCTCATACTTTCTGTGTTATAATAATTTTTTCAACTTTTATGACATTTAACACCACACACGAACAAACACGCCCTATATAATAATATGTAAAACTGAATGTTTGTGAATGTGTGCGTACTCAAGAGATTCAAAGACCATTGAACGTATTTCAATGAAACTTTGGTGATCTATTATACAAAAATGTCCGGGAAGGTTTAAGTGGAGTAGGTATGAGTTCAATACCACTCCTTGGAGGGTATAGTTACAAGTAGAAAAGGTTAAAATGTAACAAACATTGCATAAGCCAGGAGTAAACTATTGTTTTTTATTCTGGGTTAGATCGAAGTTCGGCGAGCGGGTCAGATTGTTTAAAATAAATCTGACCACACCTATACATAAATTAATGTTCCTTGGTGTATGATAATATATTGTTTTTGTTTTCTTTCTTGTTGATATGTCATGTATATACTGTGTTGGTGTCTATGTATATGTTCATACATAGACACCAACAAGAATATTAACCTTACCTAGCCTTTTCATGTTTGAGTGTCTCATGTATGCATATATAAATATTAATAACACTCCTTTGAATAGCGACTTTCATGATCATAATACGCGTTCTAAAGGGGTTATCAGACCAATGAAACATAGTCTTACTAAAGTAGATAAAAGCTTCGTTTGCACGTCCATTAGATTGTTCAATAAATTACCTGAAAATTTGAAATCTGACAATTTAAAGATCTTTAGGGGACAGGTGAAATCGTACCTAATAAGTAAATCATATTATACAATTGACGAAATGCTGAATGGATAACTCATGCCATATGTGAGAGAAATTTTTATTTTATTGTGTTCTTGTTTCCACTCTCAATTTAATAATATCTGCCAAAATTAGATGATGGTCTTTGAATGTCCAACACCTCATAGTTAAAATTCATTTTTTTGTTTCTATTATCTATGACAAAATGTGATATTGGACCCTTTACATCTGGTATCACATGGCTATTATTGATGTTATTATGTACCTATTGTATTTGAAAATGCTTTTTATATTTATATTTTTTTTGCATAACAATGTGATGCTTTATGTATTGTTTTGACAAGTTTAAGTGCCCTAATTTGGGCCTAAAAACGAGAATAAAGAATACTTGAATTGTATTACTGTCTTGACACTCTCAAATTCCTGAATCGGTTGATGTAGAAAAAAATATGAATATCGTTAAAATCAGAATTATCGAGTGAAATGACGGTATGACCTATCTTCACTCTATTAATCTTTTATAGAGGAACCTCTGCTAAAAATAATTCTTGAAATTATTTGCCTAAACTAAGTAAGTAGGTACCTATATATACTTACATTATTATTTATGAAATTTTTGAACAATATAGTCATGTTAAAAAAATTACACCATGTTTTTTTATCGTTACCTTGGTACCTACCGGTTTTCGAAAAAGTCCTCATTAGATTTCATAATAAATCAACCCGACTCAGTAGGTAATGGTATGTTTTCCTAGGAATCCGGTACCTACTTATAATCAAGTGCCTAACAACACCGGTTAATCACGTGATGAGAATGTTGTCTGTGTTGTTGCCGTAGCGACAGAAAACATTCAAAACATCAAAGACAGCCGTCTTGTGGGACCATTGTATTAGAAGAAGAAAATTTCGTCCTCGAAATCAGATTTGCGAAAAAAAATTCAAAATTTTCTTTCGTCTTAAAAACTCTTCTTAAGCGATAGAATTTCTAGAAATGTTTAATGAAAATTATAATGAAAAAGTATGGTGTATTATAATACTCGTATGTAGGTATGTAGGTCCCTACCCAGGTGAGTAGTCCTGGGGGTGGGGGCTAACTAGGAGCGTGTGTAATTTAAATTTCTAATATTATTTCTCCTGTACACTAGATAAGTTTTGTGCTACTCCTACTAACACTTAACGTAGGTGTGCCGCTAGATACGCTGTATTCTGAAGTTTAATTAACGGAGACTTCAACCTAATATATGACTATGTTCATACCGCGTACCAAGTCACGGGAATATCATCCGCATTGTTTTTTTTCGCACTATGACCTACTTCAGAGAGTGTGCTAAAGTAACATCTTAAAAAGTGCGAAAGTTAACCATGGTTGGGCTGTGGGGCTAGTACGAGTTTCATCGAAAGTTAATTGCACGCAAATAAGCGCTTATTAGGGTGCAAATAGTGTTCTTAAATCAAACGATCGAATCATTCGATCATTTTAGTATGAACATTTTTCGAAACTCTTTCGATGATCGTTTCGATATTCGATCATCGAAAACTTATACTAGGGCTACTGATCCAAATAGAGAAAATATGCATTGTTAGTTATCCTCTCAGAATGCCTTAAACCATCACCAACCGATTAACTGTATCTTATACTTAATCAGAAACGTAGTGTAGAAACGCCGAATTTGATCAAGGGTTTGATTACCTATAAGCGTATGGGATGGAGCCGCATGAGGGAATTGAAGTTGGCGAATACCTGCTATACCCACTGTAGATGACCCTCAATAGACTGAGAGTGGGTGTCATGAGATGCAGAAAAAACCAACCTCCGTCGCCACATATTGGAGTGGCTGAGGGGTGAGGATACCCCCGGACACGTAAAGTAGGTAGGGAGTATCCTTCTAAAACCTATTAAAAACCTTTGCAGAATCTCTTGCGATGCTTGAGTTTGTATTGCATAATATACAAGAAACAAAAACCGTATAAGACAGGTAGATCGCTAATCTAACTGCCATCAGGACTTCAGTAATTTGGAGCAAAGCTGATATTTTTATGATTGTGGCAAGACTATCAGCAGTATACTACAGAAGATTAGATGTATTACGAGAAGCCATAGACAAACAGAAAGTTTCAACCTTTGCTAAAGAAACATACTTAGGTACTTAATCCACGTTCGCTCCCCGTGTGGAACATGTGGACACCACGAAGTTCCTCCAAGCCTCTCCATCTTGCGCCAGTTATACAGCTTCATCCCAGCTTACTCCAGAATCTTGTAGAACCGCAGTGAATTCCCGCTTGATTGTTCATTTCGGCCTGCCTCGCCTTTTTGTCCCATCCGTATTGTAGAAAAGACTTGCATTAATTCAAGACTCTCGGGGGACATGCGGAGAACATTGCCAAGCCAGCTCAATCTGCGATTCTGGATTACTGAGGTAATTGGCTGTTATGCTGTTTTAGCGTGTACGGTCTCATTTGAGACATAGTGGTACCACCTAATCCCCAAAATCTGTCGCAAAAACCTTTTCTCAAGACTGAGGATCTTCTTCTGTTGAGCCTTCGTCAGAAATAAAGAAACTAAAGACGTAGACGTATTATTGTAGATGACCAAATTATTATGAAGACAGAGATGACAATATTATTATGTAGAGAAAATATAGACCTTTCTATACAAGAACGACACCTGGCACCGCTCACTCGACATTTTTATTTATAAGTAATGCTCTTTTTTGATGAGTTTGTCAGCCATATATCTCTCTTCATAAAAATGGCAAATGGATTATCAAACTTTTAGCCCAAAATGGTCAGCTCAAGTCTCACATCCATAATCGTCATTGTGTATCTTGTGAGAGTTGTAACAGATAACCTTATCAGTCTTTTCCGTTATCTTTTAAACTGAATACCTATCCCATCATTCAACCCAGTATTTTGTGAGCAAATATACGAGTTATTCACGGGGTGTCGTTTGCACCCTGTATAGGCTGGATAGCGGGTACCTATATAGTACAATAATAATAAGTGACGTATAGACTCACGTAGTATGTATGATGAAGTTCTCGCGCGCAAAATTTCAAATTACTACCACTATATAATATATTATTATTATTTTATACTCGCATAAACTCTACCTTCATACCTACCCATAATGCGGTGTTCACACGGGGCGATATAAGGCCAGACGATTTCGCTTGCATAAAAAAAATATCGCTCGGTCGCCCATTGATCGTGTGATGTGTTCATACAAGTCCACCGGCATACATTCAATCTTTCAGGTGCGCTGATAGTTTTAAAAATGGCGGACGTCGAGGTAGAAGTCGCGGAGTAATTGGGGTTAGTTGAAAATATTGTTTTAGACGATATAAGGAGACTCCTAATTGAGGAAAAATAAAAAAAAACGCAGATATCGGGTGCGGAATTGGATTCTAAGGAGAAATAAATTTAGAGCAGTGCTGTCAACTGTCAAGAAACAGAACATACGGACGCCGCGCATATCTGCGCATGCGTGCATCGTTCCACCAGATACAAAAGTTGAAAGGCGTTCAACTTGAGGCGATATCGCTTTCAACCATTTTTATCGCTTCAGATTTATCGACAATTCAATTGAACCGTGTGAACAGATGGCGATATTTTAGTGTCCTGGCGATATTCGCCTCGTCTGAACACCGCATAACACAGCAGATGAGAATTTATGATTTTTTATTCGAGCTTGGATAGGATTCATATAAGTTTAAACATCTCACAAACGTTAAGCTGCTAGCATTATTCCTTTCTCTATAATCTTGTATATAAAAATGGAGAGCTATTTTCCGATGTCATTGCATCACGCCTAAACGGCTGAACCGATTTCACGGAACTGATTTCGCTAATTCTTTTTTTTTTGTCGTTTAGGCTTTTATCAGGAGAATGTCTTTTTAGAAGAAAAAAATTAAGAAAAATGCATGGAAAATTAGAAAATTAAAGAAAACTCTACGTAGACAACCTAATTAGTACTTTTTACCTTATAATTTTTATTCCAATTTTGAAATTTTGACAGAAATTGTCAAGTGGTGCGATTGACAGAATTCGGATGAAATATACATGGTTTAAAACAGAAGCATCGTTCGGAATCACATTGGTCAAACGATAATTTATTAATTCATCATCATACAAATTCGAATTCAATATTCATATTTAGGAACACAGGACAACGTCTGTCGGGAATGCTAGTATATGTATAAAAATCTCAATTTCCGATGGTTTGTTTTGTTAAGTCTTATCCATTTAAGAAAAAGTTAAGAAAGGTGTTTAGAACATTAAAAATTAAAACTTAACTATTTGTATCTAGTACCTACTTTTGAGAACATAAACTTCTCTATTTTTTATTTTAATTGACTTTTGATGAAAAGCTGTCAGTTAATAATAATAATATTAATTTATTCAATGAAAACAATACATTCGTTTACAAAAAATACAATTTGGGGACTACCTCCACTAGGCAATGCCTGTCTTGGAGATATTGATTGATATTTTTTATTTTATTTACTTATTTATTCAAAGATTTACGGCTTTAGAGCCTTTTACATTGGATAATTTTTAAACATACAAAAAAGCAATAGCAACACTTGACAGTTTGTTATGAATTACAAAAAACTTAACCTAAAATCTATGTGGTTTAAAACTTCCTATTGCACGACACACACATGCAAATAAAAACACTCTGTGCACAGCAAACAGCAAAATTCAATAATTATCATTAACTAACTGACCCATCGAACTTCGTCTCGCCTCAAAGTCAATAAAATATTGCTGGGTAACATAACATAGCTAACATACATGACTGATCATTGTGAAAAAATCAAAAGTTATTTGGTTATAATATTATGAATCAGTTATTTCAAAAGCACCAAAACTCACCCATTTCTATATTAGATATCTATATTGAATTTTCATCATCTGATTTTATAAAAATATGGCGTTGTTGTTAGGAAGCTCGTTCCATACTAATTTCATACTATTTTCCATGTTTTTCTGTTATCCGGAGCGCAGAAGAATCTAATAAACTAAACACGATAAAAATCTGTTCAGCCGATCTCGAGTTATAACTGTTCGCACTAACCCGACTTTCATTTATATAAAATATAAAAAGATTGATCGATTGATAGTTGTTAGGATTTAAAATATTCCCTTTAAACATCGTTAAAGAAGATGTATCGTTCGGAATAATATTTTTTGATTGATAATAATTAATTTATCATTATACAAATTCTTCTTCTTGCTGCTCTTTGCTGATCCCAATGTGGATGTCCAGTTCTCCCTCCATCTCTTTGATGATCTCCCCGGTGGTCTACATCCCTCTGATAGTTCTTCCGTTACTGTATTCGGAAGTCTCTCTGGACACATAATATGGGTATACCTAGAGTTAGGAATACACTGGATAGTTATGTACCCACTTACATATTTTGATTTGTGTATATAACCTAAACTTAAAGCTCTCATACAGATGTAACTTTAAGTTTTTAGTAAAACCTAACAAATATAAAATTGAGAAGGTACACCGTAGATACAACAATGTCTACCCACCCAACAAGCACAAAAGTCGTGTTAGCTAAAATTATATGATTTTTTTATTGTGTAAAGGTCTTATGATAGGATGCAAATTGACTAACAGTCACAAAAGTGTCGCAACCATGACCTCTTAGCTTATACGACCAATATGTCAGTAAAGTTGATAATATTAACATGTTTAATACTACTTTATAAGACTCGTCCTATAGTTAAGTATTTTACCGTTTTTTACTATTATATCACGATGGTAATACGATATACACAATAAATGTCATATAAATAGTCTGAAAATCGCTTATACGACATATTTTAAAGGCAGTTATATAAAAGTCGTGTATTTGGTCGACAAAAAGTTTATACGGCTTCTTTACAACATAGTCTTAAAATCATCGTATAATTATTCATATTGATGGTTACACAACTAGAACAAGAAAGTGTTATAAACTTCGTATACAGAGTCGGCCAACAACTTATACGTACTTTTTATTACATAGACTTCAAAACGACGTATAATTTACCGTAATGATGCTAACACGACAATAAATGGACAGTTTTATAAACTTCATAAAGTATATCGCAAAACCTCTTATGTGACTACTTTTTAAGACAGATCCCTCGAACCATACAAAAAGGCGAGTTGACTCAGGGTCGCAGTTAGGTCAGGAATTATACTGTTTTATACATATAAGTTTTTGCAAGTATTACACACATATGGATTTTCGTCATAATGAATAATTTTACGACGCGTTTGAATAATGAATACGTAATGAATAATGAGTACCAAATCAATAATAGGCGTGACATTAATTTACATTTTGTGTGAACATTTTATGCACTTTCTTTTTTAGAAAAATGAATCTGTGCTCACTCAAAGTGAACACAAATACACTCCTTGACTCTTTTACAGTAAGCTACTTAAAGCTTGTGTCGTGAAAGAGGAAGATGGTCGACACCTGGGATCGAACCACGACGCCGTCCGCACGAAACACACATTATATTCATGTATTATTACACACATATGGCTTTTGATATGAATGCATAATAATTACGTAATCAATAGACGAGACATTCATTCCATTTTGTTGAATTTTTTTTTGCATATATTACACACACATGGCTTTTCATAATAATGGATAATAATAAGGTACCTAATCAATAGACTTGACATTCATTCCATTTTGTTGAAATTTTTTTTGCATATATTACACACACACGGCTTTTCATAATAATGGATCATAATTAGGTACCTAATCAATAGACTTGACATTCATTCAATTTTGTTGAATTTTTTTTTTGCATATATTACACACACATGGCTTTTCATAATAATGGATAATAATGAATTTAAAGATGTATGAGTATAAACTCATTTTCGGGGTGTATCTTGTATAAGTACCTATATATAATAATAATAACACTTTTCTACACAAAGGTGTCAGTATAGCCGGCGGAACTTATTGCCTGAGGCAATTTTTTCCAGTCAACCGGTCTCGTCCAATCTGAGACAGCCCAACCCCGAGTAGAAATTTTCAAGTGAAAAAACACTTAGAAAAACTCTGACCCGACCGGGAATCGAACCCGGGACCTCGGATCTAATGTCAACGCTAGTACAACTAGACTACCGAGGTCGGTATATAGTTAGTATCTTATAATTATTTGTAAGCATGATTTTTAGGTACCTAATCAATAGACGTGCCATTCATTCAAATTGGGTTAGAACTTTTTTTTGCATATACTACACACATATGGCTTTTCGTCATAATGAAAAATAAACACCTAATCAACGGACATGCCATTCATTCCAGATTCATTCACATTTTGTTTGAACTTTTTTTGCATATATTACACACGCATGGCTTTCCATCGAAATGGATAATAAAACTAAACTAGGTACTTATCAACAGTCCAACGGACGTGAAATTCATGCACATTTTGTTTGAACTTTTTTTTGCATATATTACAAACGTATGGCTTTTCGTCATAATGAAAAATAAACACCTAATCAACGGACATGCCATTAATTCCAGATTCATTCACATTTTGTTTGAACTTTTTTTTGCATATATTACACACGTATGGCTCGCCTCTGTTGTGGACTAGATGTTTATTTTTATTTGACAAAAGCCATGCGAGTGTGTTGTGTGCGTTAAAAAATTCAATGTCTCATAATATTATTTATTAATATACCTACTTGATATTCTATATTCATTTGCTATTCCTCCGCAATGTCATTAAGGTTTGTATCTCAAATGAATGGTTTTATTGGGCAACTTTGGACTTTTCTTGTTATCTCTTCCATGGTATCTGTTTTACAGCACAACAAAAATTAGAGTTGATGATTTTGAATGGGACATTTTATTAAAAACAGTTGAGATAATCATTTTTGCATAATTAAGATAAATTAACTGCATCTGAAAACGACCCTGAGCTCTCAAGAAAAACAAAATGGTAACTGTGGTATTAGAGTCGTTAATCCGACCAAGATATTGCATAAACCTCACAAATAGTAATTTGTACGACCAAACATCGTACAGCCATCAGAACATCATCGATTTTCCGACTTATGTTCATACAGGCGTCAAAAACCGTCATATTCACGTTACTAACATAAAATGGCGTTCTTATAGTTCACTTTAACTAAATTTGTAACAATTATTTTTCAAAACATCTTTTTAAATACAATCATTCCGAGAAGCGCATTAAAAATTATAAATAATGGATGTATAATTGAACAATAAATTTAAATTTGCAATTAAATTTTACACGCGTAGATAAAGCAAAACTTCAATTCGATAATTTAGCAAAACTTGAAATATTATTGCCTTTTATAATATTTTGTTGTTAACTTTATATTAAACAATCTCAACCGCAATGCAATGATGACGCATACAGACGAGATTGCCTGTGAATTTGACAGCTGTCGCGAAAATATCGCATAGTTATGGAAGGAATAGCCTATTATTCGACGAACTTGCCTGTCTATTTTGACAGCTGTTGCGTAGATGTCGCATACTCGTAGAATAGATTATTATTCGACGAAATATTACAATCTATCGTACTAATGTGCCATAGACGTCACGTCACTTGTGATATAGACAATAATTCGACAAAATATGATAAAATATCGTACTGACGGGACATAGGCGTCGTATACGTGTGTTATAGTCAATTATACCACGACAACTTGCAAAATATCGTTTAAATGTTATTTATTAAACTTTTTTTATCATATAAATGGTAAAACAATGTCCTTTTCCGATTTTTTGGTCAATTTATGTCTTCCTTACCACTGTTAAAACTACTCATTTGTCGTATAAAATGGGCCCATTCCGGGTATGTAACGTTCGTGTAGACCATATATCCGATTCTTCAATGGCAGGATTGTAATGTCTTTACGACTATTTTGTGCTAGTTGGGCAGTATTGTGTATACAGACAGCTATGTATGTAGGTATGTAAGTAATGGAACATTATTTGCATAGTGAATCTTTGAAGTACCCAAGTTTACTATAAAACTAACCTTTATAACACTAATATAAAATATCTGCTCGTAATGGCGAAGACCAGGCCCCCATTACTTTCTGCCCCCTTCTCAGTCCACCACCCACGTCAGGCCCCCGTCTCTCCCCCGGCAGCACATCCTACTACCCTCCTTGGGAGCTGAAGAGGTGGTGGTACCAGCACACCCTTGCTTCGGCACGTTCCTTCTAAACCACACAATTTTACTCCTTTTCATCTTTACCCTTCTTCTAGTTAAACCACCAGGAGAGCTTCGCAATCTTAACACATCCAAGGCGATAGAGCGTGCAAGATATTTTGCATTCGAGGCCCTTCAATTCAAGTGCCTGCTAAATTGTCACATTCCTAATCTTCTGTACCAATAGTCGAAATTCCTTATAATAGAATAGATGCAAAAAATGTTAACACCACTAAATATGCTATATACTTATCCACACACCAATTTCGACAAAAATAACAATAATTCATAGTCCCTAGAACAACAAAAACGGATTTGTAATATATCCTAGTGCCATCTAGTTTCAGTGGTGATTGAACAGAAATTTAGTTGCTTAAAAGTTTATTATAGGTACATTCCAATAGATTACTCGTCATTTTGCTAATAATCAAAGAAGATTATCCAAATACTTGGCAAATCGAACACACACCTCATGGCCTAGAAGTTAGAGGCTCGGCACTGGGTGGTAGGCTCGAAGGGTAAGGCCCTGACCATGCGATGAGCGATCATACGATGTTCTCAATTTGAACGACCCGTCCGCGTTTTAATATATGAGACACACGGTAAGACATGTTTGACATGTTAAAAATCCATTAATAACAGATGGTTTTCAAGTCAAACCATATCAGTTGAAATCTAACACTCCACATTCCAAATATTTTTATCCCGAACCCGATTCCATGCCGACCCAAACAGAGATGCTAGGGCCAGACCAACTTAGCTACTACTATACCAATTCCTTCGTTGCATATTATAATTTTGAAGCTAGACGTTTATTTATTTATTTATCGTGTCGAAACCAGTAAAACCAATTAAACTGATCTCCAGTACTGCGAAAAATGCACAGCGCGTGGAGATGTGTCAAAAATATCCTCCATAGTGCATGTAACAGGGCACAACGGACATTACAGCAAGTGTGGCATTGTCTGCGCTGCGCCGCAGTCAAATGCACCGGATTCGTCCTGTAGGTAGGGATTGCATTCCGGAAAACCGGATCCGGTATTCCGGCGGATCCGGCATCAAAATGCTCATATCGGATCCGCCAAAAATTTACGGATCCGGAGATCGGATCCGGTTTATCATATTTAGGGATTTTTCGACACAGACCGGAGTCGAATCCGTATCCCTAGCAATTCCACAGGATTGTTGTAGGTACCCATAAAGGTAATAAGAGAAGAGGAGGCAAATGCGTCACACTGAGCGCAGTGTAATGCTGTTTTTGCCTCCCTGTGCCCAAAGTGGGGTTAGGAATGTTGACTGATCGTATTGATAGCATTGACAATCCAATGAAAAGTCATCTCGTAGAAAAATGGCGTGAGCATGAAGCAATAATTAACCAACAAAAAATATATTAACCTATTTAAAAGCAAAACTATTATGATTGTTATCTGGTATACATTAGATTGTGTGTGCAGTTATATTCAAGGATAAAACTGAAATAATTTCTCAAACATTTTATTCTCGATATAGGAGTGTCTCTGAATATTTCCGGTTATAGGTATTACTTCTAGGACGCGGATGTCTAACTGCACATCCATCTCTTTAGTGCTTGTCCAAGGGTATTTTGGTTGATGTGATTTCATCCTCTTATAATTACCAGAATCACCGGATCCGTTTTGTTGACGTGATCATTCCAGTAACGCCTTCTATTGCTTTGCTACCTACCCACTTGCCTGCCGTTCTCGATATCGCAGAAGCTCCGAATTCGGAGTTTCTAACTCTACCTCGAATGGTTTATTCAACAATGTGTTGGAGAGTTTTCAAGAATCTTTCTTTGCCGTGGTGTCTGTTCTCTGAGAATCTTTCTTTTCAAATCATGATCAATCAAGCAGGTTAAAATAAATATTTTCGTTAAATTTGAATTTGACTTTCATAATACGTAATCTAATTTGTAATTTTTTTAAGTAAGTAAGTAAGTTTTTACCATTTAAAAGTAGTCATACCCTTATAAAATTACTTTCGTATATGTGCTGTTTTATTTTTAGCCTTCATTATTATTAAAAATGTCAATTAATCAAGGTTATTTCAATCCGGTCGGATCCGATCGGATCCGGCCGGATTGACGAAAATCCGGTTGGATCCGGCCGGATTCAAAATGAGACCGGATTGCAATCCCTACCTGTAGGAAACCCCATCGCTCCCTATTATCACGACAGTTGCCCACATCAGATCTCAGACGGTTCAGGGTTGCCCACGTTCTATAGTCTAGTTCGCTTCCAGCAACAAGATGTTCATGGGCTCTGAAAGGCTCACATATTTGCTGGTACTCCTCCCACCTGCGTGGGGCAAGGAAGGAACCTCCGAGCGGTGCCCCTGGAAAGTAACTAAATATTTTACTCAAGCGCAAACAATTCTTCAACCTCAAAGTTACAATAACCAATCCTTCCAATACGAACCAGAAAAACCTTTTGAAGTTAGACATTAAATACCTGACTATATTTTAGATATCTGTTGATCGAAATGGTAAGAAAAGTAAGCACTTAGTAGATCATTCTTCTAAATTATCGTAGGTAATATATTATTAGATGGTACCACCGCATCACGAACGACGCTATACGTCGCCGCACCCATCGCAGGCCCATCACTTCCACCATTACGGAGAAGATATGGCTATTGCTGGGACATGTGATGAGGATGCCGAATGACAGTTGGCCGAGGAGAGCGCTGGTTTTCCTCCCATCAGATTCTCGAAGACGTGGAACACCCTCTCATACTGTGTTCCGTTCCTTCGAGGCAGAGCTGAGGGGAGTTGGACATGGAGTGGGAGGAGGTCATTGCGCGGGAATTATGCGCGGTGGAAAACTCTTCTTGCCACACTATGCTTCTAAGTGGAGTTCAAAGGAAATTTTGATTTGATTTGAATATATTATTATCTTTAGATACCTATGTTTTACTGAATTGTTTTTCGTTCTCGTTGGTCGAAACATAATTGTCGACTTTTCTCAGGCACAATTTCTATTTTCTTCTTTGATATTTATTTCTCTTTTATTCCTTAAAAGATTTCACATTTCTACAGGTAAAACTAAATGTTAATAGAAACCGACTCAGGTAACTAACATGTTTCACAGCACATTTAAACAATCCCTTTCCTCAAGAGTGATTTTAATAAGCATCGAACTTTATGAAATCTCTTAATTAAAAAAAAAACTCTTAATTTTTTCAGTATTTTTACATCCGAATTACTTGAAAATATTCCATTAGATGTTGCTGCATGGAAATTTCTTGCTTCTCAGCACCCACAATACAAAACACACCCCTACCCATCCCTCACCGCTTTACATAACACCCTCAGGGACAAAACAGGTTCACTCTAAGGATGGTCATAAAAATGCAATGGCTTCGAATGCTCATTAATAATGTGTAATGACCTTGCATTAATATCTGTTCCATTCTTGGAGCTTATGTTTGTCGTAGTCTACGTCTTGGACAAAAATATTCTATTTCTGACGCAGTCCACTGGATATCTAAGAGCCTGTACAAACATAGCTTATTGAATCTGTAGCCTAGTTGTACTAGCGTGGACTTCAGATCACGAGGTCTCGGATTCGATTCGATGTGTTTTTTTCAGTTGAAACTTCTACCCGGGGTTGGCTTGTCTCAGATTGGACGGGATCGATTGACTGGAAAAAATTGCCTCAGGCAATAAGTTCCGCCGGCTATACAGCTATAGAAAAGTGTTATATATTATGAATTCTCCCACAATAACCCTGGGTACTTAGGTCCTTAAAGTGGCAACAAGGGTCCTCCAGACTCTTCAATCTTGTGTTATGTCAAATGATTCTCTCCGCACCATGACCAAATTTCAAACATACGCCGAAGTACCGAAATATTTCTGATGGTGTTTCTAGTATTCGGCAACACTGGTGAAAAAATGAGAACCGTAATCAATTGACAC
Organism: Mystacides longicornis; assembly: GCA_963576905.1. Classification (NCBI taxonomy): domain Eukaryota; kingdom Metazoa; phylum Arthropoda; class Insecta; order Trichoptera; family Leptoceridae; genus Mystacides; species Mystacides longicornis. The sequence continues at coordinate 7,970,126 of OY756431.1, read as the reverse complement.
ACTAAATACATAATATTATTCTAGGCTTACATCCAATAATAAACCTTTTTTTTTAATTTCCTGAAAACATACCTGCGCATTTTCAACGTTAAAGTTTCTTGTATTCCAAAACCGCCCCTGATCTCCGTAATTTTCTTGAAAATATTATTAATTTGGAACTAACCACCACGCCGTCTATCCTCCAACCAAGCAGACCCGCCTTTTAACTTTAAATAATGAGATAATATTTGCTTTGTCTCAAAGGACCTAAATACAATTTATGGCATTTTTTACGACTATCGTTATCTTACAAGCGTTGCAGTTATGGGGTAGTTTATGGAATAAATCTGGATTTTATTATATCCTAAGGTGTTTGTTTTTGCGATAAAAAATACAAGATTTACATGAATGCTGGTATGTTTCAAAGGGGTGCGTTTTCATAACTTTTTCTTTGTCAGCCCTCTTTCCACTGCTGAATGTTGGCTTGTAGGCCTCTTCAAAGTTTGTCATCTTTTTCAATCTTTTCCCCGCCACTAGAATCACATCGTCAGCTCATCTTTGATGGGTTCTCCCTATTGGTATCTTGTTTTTATATAGTCGCCATTTGAATATTCTTGGAGCCCATCTTTCATTTTGCTGTCTCGACACATGTCTAGTATTGTCTAGCCCAACGCCACATCGGTTTTGCAACGCAGTCAATGACATCAGCAACGCTTGTCCGGCGTCTAATATCTTCATTTCAGAAGGGGTTGGTAGACTAGCGGTTACAACGCCGGCTTTCGTGCGGAGGTCGTGGATCTTCCTCTTTCACGACACAAGCTTTATGTAGCTTACTGTGAAAGAACCAAAGAGTGTAAGTTTTGTGTTCACTTGAGTGAGAACAGAAACATTTAAAAAAAATCTTATTTTATCCTAATATTTATCGCTGAATAGACCTTTGTGCGAATTCGTATACCTACTGTGTTGGCTTTTGTTATTGATATTAGTGCTAGTAATTCTTTCCATTCTACTGAAAGGATGCACGTATATAATAATTTAAACATAATTTATACAAAAGTTGGTGACTGAACCTCTAGTCTATCGACTACTCTTGTGGTGGGTATATCATACTGTTTTGAAAAATTATTTTACTTCTTTGAAGATTTTCCTCTATGAAAGTGCCATATTTCATAGATCTGATCACAAAAGTTTGGGCAAGATGCCTCGGAAACCAGATGATTGTTATATGAATTTCTGGTTTGGAATATATTCAATTATCCAATAATGAATTTAAAGTTTTAGAGGTTGTTAATAATAAAATCAAATTATAAATTGTCCTCCATGTTAGGAAACATAAAATAATATTTTCACATAATCTTAAATGTGTGTTGCCTGTGTAGCTATGTGTGTGTATCTAGCAGAGAGTAGTTACGTAATAATTTTACTCATTAATAACATAATTTCTTACCCAACCTTTCCCTGGTCCTCCACGCCTACTCCGTAAGATCCCCGGTTCCCCTCGTAACGTCTTATTTAGGGATGCAACCCGCTGAAACGATGCGAGGAAACATTGACTTTTTAATACCAAATTATTACGTAAGAAATGACTCTGTGAGACATCAAAGGGAAACAAGATGTAAGGTATCAATAGATATAGGCGTTGTAATAAAAACTAAAGTTCTGTATGGACCTCCAATCCAGATCCAAACTCCCGAAAGGCCCACTTGGGGCATAGGGAGGTAACAAGAGCTCTCCATTGCGCTCGATCGTCAGCAATGTTTATGACCTCCTCCCACACCATGTCCAGATTCCTCAGCTCTGTTTCAAAGGAGCGGAACACAGTATGAGAGGGTCTTCCTCGTATTCGGGACCCTGATGGGAGGAAGAACAGCGCTCTCCTCGGCCAACTGTCATTCTTAACACATGTCCCAGCCAAGTGCATATCCTCCACATAATGGTATAAGTGGTGGGCTCACGCTTGGTGCGCAACTTATAGCGTCGTTCGTGATGCGGTGGTACCATCTTACACGCAAAATTCTCCTGAGGCACTTCATTTCGAAACCTGAGACTTTATAGAAAAGTATGGATCTATAGCCATAATATGCTAGGTAAGGCGGAATTTACAAAACCTGCATAGGACCTGCGATGGAGAGACCATTTTTGACAGAATGGGCCCAGACAGACTTCCAAAGATAGTAACGAAAGAACTACCGGAGGGACTTTGATCACCAGGGAGACCACCAAAGACATGGAGGGAATACTGGTCATCGGCATTCCTAGGACTGAAAAATAATAGATCCTCTATCATAATAAAGAGGCAGAGGGTAAACAATGAGTGTATTTTTACACTTATTAGTAACCAAGTTTTAAAATAAATTGAGGGTTATAATCCAACTGTCGATTTGTTGAAGAGAAATTATTTCTCGAGACAGATCGGCAGTATCAAGCCAAGATACGTGAGATTTGTATGGCCAGGTCTACATTTTAAACGGTTTTTCAAACTTTGAAGACAAAAAACACCAACTTAGAGGCTTCGCAGCATATATGTTTCAAATATGGATTTACTCAGGATTCGGAGGAGAACATTTGCTGTGTCTGTGTGTGTGTGTGTGTGTGTGTGTGTAAGGGTGTGTCTGTGTGTGTGTGTCCGTCCGTCCCTTATAACTTTTGATTCGCTTAATGCACAGATCCTAAAATTTCACAAAATATTGAATACTTTAAGCCTACAAAAATTTTATACTCAGAATTTTGAAATTTTCTTTCAGTCAGGGGTAATCAACCTTTGAATTTAGATAAATTAATTTTCTATAAAAAATACATACATTATAGCAGTACATCTCAAACTTTTCTTAACAATTTTTGTAAGAATTTAATTTATTGACGACTTCGTTTTATACAATGAACATACCGACTCAGGCCATCAACAGTTGGATCTCATGTTTACATGCAACTAGTTTATAAAAAATGTTGTAGCATATTATAGCGTACCTGGTTCATCTGTACAACTCTGAATACAGGTGACGAAAGCAGTCACGTAGTGATCTATAAATTGTAAAGGTTATCAGTTATCGATCATGGAAGGACTATATTATTCCCATCCTGTCACAGCAACAACATTAAGTATATTGTGTAACAATTCCTCTTCATGGCTCCTGCCCATCATGAGAAGTCTCTTAAATCGTCTTTTGATGCCCCCGAACAATAGGTCCTAACGGGATTCCTATCTACCGATTGCCACAATTTTATTGTTTTTGGTAATATGTCTTAATTAGAGGTGGTTAATTTAGCGCATAGCATGTTATTATAACGCGTTAATTTTAAATAGCGCACGTAGCGTGCTATGTTAAATAGTTTGTAGACGCTATGTCGTTATGAAATAGCATTTGGAAATCCACACTAGACTATTAGTCATCGCGTGAATGCTGTGAGTTCTGGACGCGTTATGTTTCTGTTGCAGCCCGCTAAGACTATTATTCTTTTAAAATTGCGTTTTTGCTAATAGGATACTACATGGCAGAGTAGATATAATGTGTAGACTTGGTTAATTTATGTAGGTTAAAAAACTCTTTGTGTACGTACTCATGTTAAAATTATTATTTAAAAACAATTCCGTGTTTTTATGTTAAATTTTATATATAGGTAGGTAGACATAGACAATTTTTCTTTAAATACACCTATAATAATTAATTTAAAATTTACAATAATGTTAAATACCTACCTACCTAAATATTCAATTCAACTGCCTATAGACAGTAATAAGCCTGAAAAGTATGTAGAAAAGTTCATTGGTTTCCTTTAAAAAAAAAATCAGTTATGCGACGTATTAATAAAAAAATATTCTTGTATAAGAGTAGAAAATAGCGCGCGAATAATCTGTACAACGAACGAGGTGTGACGTAGCGTGTTACGAAATCTAGCGTGCCGCTAATTTTAACACACCATCCTCGATCTGTTAAAAAATAACGCGTTATAAAATAGCGTATGAAATAGCATGCTAAATATTTTTAACATATAGTCTGTAGCTTGTTATTCGTTTATAGCCGTTTTGAACAACACTAGTCTTAATGTCCCCTTTGACCATTGATGTGGATGTAGGTATTCACCACATCAGGTTCCCTCTAGAAATATATTTCGATACACTCGATGTACGAATTGACATCTCTGGAATTTCTAAGCCTTTTGTTTTTTGTTACTAGCAAGATATGGAGCTCGAGATAAAAACAGCCTCTACAGCCTTCGTCGTCCCCCCGTTCCGAAACCCTCCCAAAATCTTGGAGAATAATAATAATAATACTTCCTTAATGTTCTAAGACATTAATCATTACTGAAGGCGTGTGCCTCTCAAAATAGGGTGACCATGATTGGACAGGGACACATTTAAATTTTACAAAGTTTCGATGCTACTTTCGCACTCTCTCATATTTTATTTATGCAAACAAGTTAGTTATGCTAGGTATTAATTATTTTTCCAATACTTAACAACTTAAGTGTCTAAAAATAGAGAAGTCCTTTTTATACTTTTTTTGTAGCGAGCTTGCAGCTTTCGACCATATAGTTATTACAGCTCATTGTGAACCTCAGTTTCCCCCTTACTTTCAATCTCATATTTTTTCTGATGAACTAAATCGGATGCAAAAATACCTTCTTCCATTTTCAGTATGAGATACATTAAACAAATTTGCATGAAATCTAGTAGTTGTTAAAGAATATGCAACAACTAATGACTCTAACAATTCATTACCGATGTTCGATTTTTAAATGGAACAAACCACTACGGGCTTACGACCGTCTTCTACTGTTATTTCGAAGGCTGGCTTAGTGTGATCACTTTATGTTAACAACGTTCGCCATTAGGTGGTAATGTTCAAGACCCCGAAACTCCTAATCATGAGAATTCTCGACATGTTTAACATGTCGAAAAATCCCATGTATACAACAAGTAGATATTATAAAATAAATGAAATATAGAGACAAAAGTTGGAAATTATTGAGAACAAGAGAGCAACCAAATTTAAAGACTGCGACTGCTGTCATGTATTTGGCGCCAGGATATAACTATATCCATTTTAGTTAATGTCTCATATTAATTGCCTATTGGCGTTGTTGGAGCAAAACTAGTAGTTGTTTATGAATAAATTTGTTTTATAAGATGCCTTTATAGAACAACAATTATTTGGTAATTTATTGTACCTTTTTCTTCTCAGACAGTACCCGTTCACTCCTGGACAAAGACTTCCTCCATCTTCTTCCACCTTAGGCTCTCTGGACCCATTTGATGCCAACGCGTTTCACGAAGTCATTCCACCACCATAGTAGTGGTCTCCCAACGCTCCTGATAGTCATTCTGGGTCTCCAGGTTTCGAACTCTTCCACCATATTTCTTCCTAGTCTCATACCATATGACCTGTCTACCCTCATTCGGGAGAAGCGATTCGTTTGCAATATTTGCAACATTTGTTCTTTTCGTATAGCTTCGTTCTTAACTCTATCTCTCTTATCGTATTTTTCTTATTGTACCTTCATTATGCATAATCCAAAATCTATATCTTAATAGTATCAAGTGCATAAATTGAGTGTTTCATAGCCAACGGGTTGATCACCGCATTGTATACAGCATTTGAGTGCTAATTGGTTGGAGCCTCAATGCGTTCTGCTTTTCAAAGATCGAAAGTGTATTAATAAAATAAAAATAATGTGTTGTATTTTTTTTTAAGAAAAGAACGTCACCCTAGCGTATTCCCAACCTCCAAGAAAGATAAATAATTTCTCTCATTTTCTCTCTGCCCGCTATTACTGTACAGAGTGGAGGGGGTACATTCTTGGCTCCGTGGCGTGGTGGTGAAGAATGGTTGGAAGGTGTGCGGGATAGCTGGGTGGGGGATGTCTGCCCTCTGGCATCAGCCAAGGTTGGGGAGGCAGCCTTCCTCTAGCGCCGGCTTCTTATTGGTGACTTTTGCACAATTATTTACCACCAGAACATTCAAAGAAAAAACATACCAGAATTTATATTTATAAGAGAGAAATAAAAACAGTGATTAACGGTATGGACAGCAAAAACTTATTGTAGGTTAAACACGTTGAGAAGTAAGAGACAAACAAAAGAAAAACCTATAAAAAGATTTAGGGCAAGGGTGAGGAGGAATAGGAATAAGAGATGTGAAAGAAGAAAAAGGGAGTAACTGTTCTGACGTACATGGACGTTTTACCTAAGCAGAATGAAGGATAATTTATTTGGGTCCATGTAATTCTTATTTTCTGGTATTAATCCTTGGTTGGTCGTAATTTTTCCCACTCTTTCTCTCTACTTTGCCTTATTCGTAGCAGTCCTCTTATGTTCCTTGGAGTAGGAACAGCATGTCTGAATATACCTACGTCTAGTACGTATTCTTGACGTGGTCATCCCCGATCGTTTGTCCCCTCGGTCATCCCCTCGATGATAGTATGTAGGAGACCTTCATTCCATATAACGTGTCCTATCCATCCTGCACGCCTTTCCGACAGGGTATTGAGATGGTGCCTTATTCCTCCTTCGATTCTTTGAAGATCCTCTTCATTCGTTATGTGGTCTCTCCAGGATATAATTACCCCCACAGCGGATATGTCATCGGAAGATATCTTTTCAGGTTTTCTTTGTCTAAAATATTAGGAGTGTAGTTTAAAATATTAGATTTAAAGACCTATTGTGAGGTATTTTATTGCAACATGTCCTGTGCCATTACCAACTTAGTTTTGCTATACTTACTCTACATTAATCTTCGTATTCTCGGTGTTTTTCCTTTGTCAGTCCAGTCTGTTGTCATATCAATCTCAACCTATTCTAGAACTTTGAATTCTGCGCCGATAGCCAGGTCATTGCTTCTGATGGTCTTGCCTCGTGGATTACAAGAAAACATCCTTCAAACCTTCTTGTCCGGCAGTACGCTGCCAAAGTCTCACCGTCTCCACAGCTACACATTCACATCCCACCTCCAGGATGAGAAGTTGCAGCACCCGTGCTCCGTTCTCACCCTGTTCTGCTGCATCCAGACCCTTCGTAAAAGATCGCTTCTTAGAAGGCAGGTACCTTATTTTATCGTTGGGTTTGTTATTTGATGTCTGGCTGTTGTTGGCTCATTTTATATAGATATCCTTGCCTGCCATCTTATAATTGTTTACAAAAGCTTTCATGATTTTAGTATCTTTTGAAGCTGAAATTTATATAGGTAGGTATGTAATACTTCTTTTAATTCTCTGATTCTCTTAATCACTGGTCTTATTAGAATCAATTATTGCTTTTTTATACTTAATTAATGCAGTAAACAGAGTCTTCATCTCTTCACTTAAACCACTTTTGATTGTTTTTTTTTTTTTTTGAAAATAATAATAAAACTTTGGTTCTGTTGCTAGTCTCAAATCTAACCATTCTACAAATAAGATAGTTTTGATTTTCCCTTTTGTAGGTAGGTAGGTAAAATTTGGGCTCCTGGGGAATTTAAAGTGATGGACCAAGCGTAGCCCCATCACTTCTACCATTGTAGAGAGGAGATGGACTTGGCTGCGGCATGTGTTGAGGATGTCGAATGACAATTGGCCGAGGAAACCGCTGTTCTTCCTCCCATCAGGGTTCCGAAGACGAGGAAGACCCTCTCCTACAGTGTTCTGCTCCATCTAAGCAGAGCCGTTTTATTTTCTGAATATGAGGTAAGTAATTATCAACACATCAATGATTTCATTTTTTTTTTTTTTTTTTAAATGAATCTGTGCTCACTCGAAGTGAACACAAATACACTTTTGACATCTTTCACAGTAAGCAAATGCTTGTGTCGTGAAAGCGGAAAATGGTCGACACGGCCGGGATTCGAACCCACGACCTCCGCACGAAACAGTGCGAAAGCCGGCGTCGTAACCGCTGGTCTATCGACCACTTCATCTTTATTGAATGAAGAAGAGCATGTGTGCGGAATGTTATGCGTTTGGAAGAAGCGAAAGAGGTTTGTTTGGATAGGAAAGAATGGAAATCTACTCTCTTCCTACCTACCCCCTTCGGAAAACGGCCTGATGGTTAAGAAAAAGTAATCATTGTGATTCTACATATTTTAATAAATTTTTAATGAAATTTTATTTTCAACATAGATACCTACCTAAAATTTTATTTAATTTTCAGTAAGTATTTAAGTACCGATATCCAAAAAAATATCGTCAATGCGAGGTTCAATGTTCCTCTTCGTAAATACACCCACTGCCATCTATACATAAATAGTAAAAACACTGTCGGACATGCGACATCTATGAAACGATAGCTTTATCACATTGGTTTGGGTATTTGCTAAAAATAATATGCTATTGAACATTGACCGCAAAATTTTAAATCTGAATAGTAAAACGACATTATAACTGAACTAACAGCAAAACCTGTCAGACGACATTTTACCAAAACTTATTTTGGGATAGGTAAGTAAGTAAATGTGCTTAACTAATATGCTAAAAATGTTTGTAGGTAGGTAAATGATGGGTAGATACCTATTAGTATAAAATTAATTATTGTAGATTTAAAAGTGTTTTTTTTTATCCTCGCACTGTGTCCGCGTAAGGGGTAGGCAGAGAAAATGAACCTCCACTAATTTCTATTCAAACACACTTCTTTCGCACCCAAATCACTCGACAACGAGTGCAAAGGGTTTAAAAAAAAAGTACCTACCATTGCTCATGGCTCATACAACCTCTCCTATTTCTCTTACTTCTGAGTTGGTCTTATTTGAGGACGGAATATGCGTGTTCGGTCCACACGTCATTCTCGGTCGGCCATGCGTTCTCACCCCTTTTCTTTCAGCCTTATATTATATTCCCTTTGTCAATCAGTTTACATCCATTCTTTTCACATGTCCAAACCATCTCAACTTATACTAACTTTCATCTTTGTCCGACACTTACAAAGATAGCAACCTTCGTAACATTCTACTAGAAAATTATGACAAAATTAATTTATTGTTTGCTTTCTATCTAGGTATTGTTTCTTTCTGTGATCGTTTTATGATTTATTCCAAAAGATTCATACGACAAGGAAACTAGTATCAAATCAAAGAAAACTAGTTCATAGAAATATAACAATAATTGAAGTAACGCAATAATGAATGTGTCATAAATCAACATAGAAATATCCAAAGCAGAATGAAATAAACATTAGACGACAAAAACTTCCCCTCTTAAAAGAGAGAAAAAAAACTGGAATAAAAATAAAATCTCATGGCTATTTAAGTACGTGATATCAGAATCAATTACAAAAAAAAATGTAGCTTTTTCACCCCTATCTGGTTTTACCCTTTTTTACAGAAATAAACCAGCTTTTTTATAATCTTCCCTGTTCCGATACAACCGCGGATTTGGCAGATTCCAAAAAGGGTGGAAAAAAACATCCCCTCTATTATTAACGTAAGTATTGGATATTGTTAGAGATTTGTAGGGATTTTTTCAGACCCTCCAACCCTTCTTTTCCAAATAACTGGGTTAATATCCAATAATTACTGATGGTACTATCCCTTAAGCTAGCATTTTTTTTGCCGAAATCTTGAAAGAACATTTTCGTTTAGCGAGATTGACCATTTTTTTAAATGAATCTGTGCTCACTCAAAGTGAAAACAAATAAACTCTTTGACGATTTCAAAGTAAGCTACTAAAAGCTTGTGTCATGAACGAGGAAGGTGGTCGGCACCTGGGATCGAACCCACGCCCTCTGATACGAAGCTGTACGAAAGCCGGCGTCGTAGCCGCTAGACTACCAATTATTATGAAAGATATACGTGTATTTGTGTTCACTTTAAGTGAGCCCGGATTTGTTTTATAATGTAAGTAGGTATACATAGCTACTCGGAATCTGAGTGAGACAGCTTTTTTCAGCTACCAGTTAGCAGGCACTGTTAGGATGATAAAATAGCGGTACTCATAGCACAGCACAAAGAATCTATAAAAGTTATATTCTATCTATATACGAAAAAATAACAACTAATGACTCTAACAATTCATTACTAATGTTGATTTTTAAATGGAACAAATCACTACGGGCTTACGACCGTCTTCTACTGTTATTTCGAAGGCTGGCTTAGTGTGATCACTTTACGTTAACAACGTTCGCCATTAGGTGGTAATGTTTGTCTCCGAAACTCCTAATCATGAGAATTCTCAACATGTTCAACATGTCGAAAAATCTCATGTATGCAACAAGTAGAAATTTAATAATAAAATGAAAAATAGAGATAAAAGTTGGAAATTGTTGAGAACAAGAGAGCAACCTATCTATATACGTTGAAGAAGACTATAGAGTCTTCATAAATCTAGTGGGCTTCTTTGATAGACACAATCTTCTTGAAGACTATATTCTGTAGAGACGAGGTATAGAGACGTTCGTTACGTTTATCAGCATTATTTTGAGTTATATTATGCACTATACATCATACTTTAACACAAACAGAACAAAGTTCAAAATCACAAGTTTAAAAAAATCTGCTTGTAAAATATTTAAAAGCCTTTTTTCATTCTGGCTTAACTCAATATTAATTTTTTTTGGCCGACGTTTTTTTCCTTCTCTCACCCGCGTCAACTTTTTTCTACTACGAGGTAAAACGGTGAAAGCCAAAATGGACCATAACTTACCAGCAGTACTTAATGATTATGCAGATTTTTTATTGCCTTCGATGGTTTGTTAATAAAGTGAACTAGAAAGAAGCAAAAATATGCTATTTTTTATCACTTACAAAATTATCTGAAAAAAAAAGGATGAAATTCATGAACCCAACAAGTCCTGTAGAGTCATCTAGCGAGGGCAAAGTTAATTAATCTTCGACGTCTCCCCCCACCATTACGTGCAACATTTTTCCTCCCTCCATTCTTTTCAACCCTTTCATTCAATTTGTCGGCGTGATTTACTCGGATACTCTACCCTGGTTCAGCTCATTGGTTTCACTTGGATTAGCAGAGGGATTTTTCTAAACCGTTCCAGCATAAACCATTTCATGTTTCCTTGTGCATTTATTTTTTCACTTTGTAGGTATTTATCTACCGACTTGCATTGCCGAAAACCTCGATCATCTGCGTGTTTTCAAAATTTTTTACAACAAAACCTTGTACCACATCTTTCACTATGTACTAGGATAATATGCCAAAACTGGAGCATTTTTTGTAATTTTCATACATTTCAAGCGTTTTACGAAAGAACTAGCGTCGGTCAAAATAGCCCAATAATAAGCCTTTTTGCACATGCAGGACGGAATGCGAGTTTGCTTCTGGGAACCTGCGATTTTTTTTTATATTATGTTGAATACCTGAAATATGTTGAATGTATCGAAGATACAGAAGAAGAAGGAGCTTCCTGAGAACAAAACACAAAACATAATATATCCCCTAAAATACCACCGGATAGGGCGAGAAAAGATCTCTGGCACACACAATATAATGGAAGCCAGCTAGAACTGTCGGAAAGCTTAGGACCGGGACACCAACTCCCTTACTTAAACTTGACAGACTATACGAGTGGGTGTCACTAGATGCAAGAAAAACATGCACAGGTGGGGTTTTAGTGCATGTGGAAGAGGATGTCTCCTGTAGCTGCGGTGAGACTCAAAATGATGAACATCTCCTCACTGGCCGAGATATGCCTGTGAGGCGTGCAGGACCTAATCATGAGTAATGAGAATGCTGTTGCAGCTGCCGAATATTGGTTTAGTGGATGGGTGATCGGACTCGTTAAGTAAGTAAGTATCGAAGATTCCCTATATGTGACTTCCTGAAAATTTGGATCCATACCTATAGGCATATTTATTTTGTGATTAGATATTATGACGTAGGTACAGTTTGTACACAATCTGTTATGTAAAAATTTGGCATTTTCGGGAAATTTGAAATGTATTTCTTAGGATCTATTCAAAGAAATGACCAAAAACGATTTTTTTATTCAAACCAGCACCTATATAAAGTAAGACAATATTAGCGCATGTTTTCTACTTTGACCACATATTGTGGACGCGATTCAATGAATACACGTTCAATATAATGTAGCAGATATCACAATTATACGACTTATATTTTTAAACAAAACAAAGAACTTTGGTACCTAAGTGTTGTATAAGTGAAATTGATCACAATTAAACCAGCCATCAATGTGAGCAAGCCCTAATGGTACCTACAATAATTGTAATTAACATAGAACTCATAAATAATTTTGATATCTGCTACATTGTATTGAAAGTGTTTATGTTTTATTTTTATGATTTAATTTGTATTTCAATCACTGAAAGAAATCCTTTAAAAAATCCCAACGCAATGCACTTGCTGGCAAATCTAATAATTATCCTGTAACAGCAGGTGTATTGCACAACAACAGGTCCCGGATAATTAAAACACAGCGCCCACACATCCCTGGGGATATACCGAGAGGGTCCGGTGATTTACCCCTTTTACGGTTATTTATCCCGTATTTTTATACTTATTACTAGAAAAAAAAAACTCACCCTTCTATTCATAGAAGGTAGATGCTGTTTTTTTTTCGCATACTTTTTAAGCGGCGTTTCTTCTTTGTGATTGTGATTCCCTATCCTCGTTTGGGACACGGCGATATCTAGCGTAAAGGGGTAAACTGGCTTCTATGGGACTTTGTACAACTTGTTTCTGAGATATTTAAAGGCAACCTGTCTTCAAACTAGATCAATTTAATACAATTGAATAATGTTACCTGCGTTTTTATGGGAACTTTTTGCAATCAAAATTTTTTTTATCTCTGTTTTATTAGATCGTCCCCCTTTTACCCCCGTAGACAAATTCAAATTGGCGTTCGACTACAAACGAAGATTTCGTCAATGTATAGTGCGAAAAAATTAACTGTCCACTGGAACATATAAACAATTATATAAACCAAACAGAGACACATATACCTATAAAATATTATAACTATGGAAAGTTAATTTCCTTCCTACTCTACATTGTCGAAAAATTCGTTTGTAGTCGATCGCCAAATGCAATTTGTCTAGGTCTAACTGGTCTCAATGTAAACAAGTAATATCAACAACCAATGACCTACTAATACTGTTCGATTTTAAATGGTATGAACAAACCCCTACGGGCTTACGACCGTAGGTATTCTACTGTTATTTTAAAGGCTGGCTAAGTTTAATCACTTTACGTTAACAATGTTCGCCATTAGGTGGTAACGAATATTATGAGAAATGTTTAACATGTGGCAAATCCCCGGGCAAGATATAACAAGTAGATGATTTTAATGAGATATAGAGCCATCTGTTAGAATTTTTCGTAAGCCCGTAGCGGTTTGTTCATACCTACCATTTAAAATCGAACAGTATTAGTACGTCATCGGTTGTTGCTATATCGTTAACGATATAGCAACATCTTTAAGATCTAGTCTTTAAAAATGGACACAAGAATCCAGATAAACTTAGAACATTGTGTAAACTAAGTAATTAAGTATCCATTCATTTTTTCACAATATCACAATGATTTGTACCTACTTAATTACAAAAATCTAGGTAGGTACATCGTTATAAAAAATATATAATAAATTATATACCTACCTATGTAGATTTTGTTATGGAATCTGTGTTCACTAACTAAAAGTCAACACAAATCAACTCTTCGACATTTTACAAGCTTTTATCGGAAAAAAGAAAAATGGTCGCCACCCATCGAACCTACGACTTTCAGTACGAACTCGAGACAGAGACTGAACCGCTTAATTTTTTTTTATTTAATTTAGTAATTCAAAAGAAAAACAATAACCTATCTACCTATCGTTGACAAAATAATAGTAGGTAGCTACCTATAGGTATAGGTACAATGAGTTATTTCAACACTTGATCAAACAAATTGGTACGAAAAAAGACAAAAATTCATCAATCACGAAACTGAAAATTTTTGGAATAATTTCTTCTTTTACTTTTTGAAATCAATAAATTCATACGTGGAGTTTTAATTTCTTTTCTCTCTTGATTTCGGTTATATTTTCATTAAATTAATCTCATTTGAAAGCCAGAAAACCTTCCTATCTACGAAAATAAATAAAATTTAGAAAATCACTAACGAAAACTCGGTGAAAAAAAATATTTTGTTAGATTTTTGTGAAAATAATAATGTTTTTGATCTTGGCTTAATGTAAAAGTACCTATCTACCCTATTTATTTCCACTTTGATGGAGTTCAAATTCATTAAAAAATAAAAAACGAACAATAATACTTTCATAACTCATATACAATATTTTTGCAAAGTTAGGTACCTACCTATAGTGAGAGATTTTATAACTGCAGAGAGAGAGAGGAACCTTCTCAACATTCTAAAATTTAAAGAAGGCTGCTTTTTGAATCGCATATAACTGAGATCTCTCCATGATTGATGTCTTAATTTAATTATTATTATCTATTTATTTATCATTAGAAGTTGTTTATTCAATATTCGATGTTTGTTCCAAGAAAATAATCCTTGAACAAAGGTGAGATTCTCCTTATAAGAAGTGAATATATTAGCTCCCTACGCACGCAGCAAAGACACCCTATAAGCGCTTAAATTTATTATAGGTAGGTACTTAGGTATATTATGTTAAGCGGAAAGATTTTGTATATATTATTGTCTCTATAATATCTTCTATATGTGTAGAGGAATCACTGGATGTAGAAGCGAAGTACCTACCTATAAATAAAGGGAATGGGATTCTTATATCGATGAGATTTCATGAACACATCGAGTTTTTATACAATGTGCTTTTAGAAACTTGATCAAACGAAATGTTATTTTTTTTGGGAATATGTCTTCCTAAAAACTCACGGCACTTATTAAAAAATCATACGTATTGTAACTACGTATTGTAACTACGTATTGTAATTACGTTCATACGTATTGTAACTACGTATTGTAATTACGCTCATACGTATTGTAATTACGCTATTGTAACTTTTAGTTTTTTTTTTTTTTTTTTTTTAAATGAATCTGTGCTCACTCAAAGTGAACACAAATACACTCCTTGACTCTTTCACAGTAAGCTACCGAAAGCTTGTGTCGTGAAAGAGGAAGATGGTCAGCACATGGGTACGAACCACCACGTCCGCAGTACGAAAGCCGACGTTGTAACCGCTGGGTCACCAACCACTTCTTATATTCGTAGATCGGTAGATTTTCTAACTTTCAAAGGAGATTAATTTGAAGAAAACACGCCATTTATCAAAGGAGAAAAAAAATAAAAACACAATGTACCTATGTACCATTAAAAGTATCAAAAAGTTAAAGTGCTAATATGAAAAAAATCGCATTTACATCGAAAACTAATGTGTAATTCGCACACTTTATTTGATCAAAGAGTAGAAATACATAGATACATACAACCTATATTTTTTTTTAATTTTTTTACCATCTAGCGGAGCTACCCGTCGAACTTCGACCTAACCCAGAATAATTGCTTAGCTTTAAAAAAAATCCAAGAGATGGCGGTGTAGTAGGAAATAAGTCACAAATGTAACATGTTTCGTTATTGTATTTTGTTGTTGAAAGAATAGACTCAATTAAAACTACACTTTACCGAATCATTATGGTAAGATATACCTAATATTTTTATACCAATATCAACGTGTCTTTTTTGACCCTATATCACAAACCTTCGTAATTTTGACTACGCTTTTTTGTAAAGAAAATTAAAAAGGTTTAAATTCATGAAATATCATTATTTTTTAAATTCATTTTTCGTAATATGTGTTTTTTTATATTTATTTTGTTTTATCTGCCTTATTGCTAAATCTGCCTTTCAAACAAGAACAAATGAAAAAAAAAACGTGTTTTTATATAGGTAGGATTAAAGGGTAGGTATGTAGAGATGGCAGCTCTTCCTCTTTCACGACACAAGCTTTAAGTAGCTTACTGTGAAAGAGTCAAAGAGTGTATTTGTATTCACTTTGATTGAGCATAAATTTAATAAAGAAAATATTATGTAATGTTTATTCAATTAGACTTAAAATATCGATGTAGCACAATGCTTTTCCATACATTTTTGAACTCCCTATTTTGTATAAGACACTGAGATACATAGAAAGGCATACATATCAAGAAAGTAGGTAGGTACCTTCTCAGGTTAGAATATTAAGATACATTTACTCACGATATTAAAAGCATCCCACCCTTCCACCACATCATATCCGCAATCCTCCTTATAAATACAAGCAATATTATTACCTAGCAACCCCCCCCCCCTTCAGCCCCCTACACTTTCAGCCACTTACATTAGGAGACACTCTTATTTACTTTCAGTCGTACAACACATTTTAACGGGGCGTTCTATGGTTCTAAGATTCAATAGGAAAATGCATTTGATGTTATATTATGGTGATCTTAAAAAGGTCGAATTTTTTCACATTTTTTCGTCATTAATATTTTCATTGATTTTTTGCAGTTCACTTTATTATTTTAATACTGAATATAAATATAATAATATTAAATAGGATGTAAACGAATGAGTACTATACCTAAGGAAGATAGATTTACGTGAAAATCTCTATATATAAAAATTAAGTCCTATAGCATCACGCGGCTTGACCAATTTTGCTAAAAAAAAATTTGTTGTATTTTCAAACCATTGTTATCCAGGTTTATTCAGCCAGATTAACGGCCCAACAGACAGAGCGATTTTCTACTTTTTAAGTCTTCCCACAGTCCTCTCTCGACTCGATTGACAAAGAACATTAAACAGCGGAATTTCCCTTATCTGGAAACAAAATTATTCAATCATAATTATGCGTGTACTATTCCTACTTAAATTTGTTGCCAAAGATGCCAAACATAGACTAAAAATGTACTTAGGTATAAAACAGAAAATAATGGATGCACTAAGCCATAATACGATTGTTGGCTTATCATATAAAGTAACACAAATTGATTAGAAATTAACAAGGTAAGATACATAACAAGAATATTATTGCAACAGTAGCTGAGCTAAAGTAGACCCGCTTGACTAAACATTTAAGAATTAAGAAAAGCAGATAGAGATTGTAAAAAAAGGCGTTCAAATGATGTATTTGGGGTTCACAAAGTTGCATTGAAGGCCACAGATGACGTGAAAGGACCAAACACAAGCGACTACAAATAATGAAGCCAACACAGTAAGTATTAGGGAGGCCCTGCCTACAGAACGTTTGGCTGTTATAGTAGGTAAATATCACAAGATCGAACAACTACTAGACTCGAAGCTCTAAGACCGCAGAAAACCATTAACATTAATAAAGAGGTAAACAAATTTATTCGCGAAGATATTGCGCGACATCTCGCGCAAGTCATTATAGATCGGTAGGGGGTAATGTGGGGCGCGAGGCGGCTGGGGGGCAATAAGGCGCGGCTGTAAGTTTCGCCAACTGTTCCTCCTAGTACACACTCTCTCGAGGTTTTGCTTAGATTATTATTACGCGCGATATAATCGCTGAGGGGGTGGAGTCTTGATACTATTATTATTATCTTATTATCATAACTTACATATTATTCCTCCTTGGTTTCGCGAAAATCCAGGGCCGTTTACTATTTTTACATATTACAATAATAATTGTAACGATTTTGAAATAGGTATATCTAAACTCATCAAGAAATGTTTTGCGTTTGTTCTGAATACATAACAATGTGAAATGTCATTTGTCAGGCTAGAGAGAGCGAAGTAAACTATTTTCCGCTCGCTTCTAGTATTATTATAATATCACTTCAGTATTGCCACTTTCACAAAAAAAAAAATACACTGAAATTAAAAAGGGCACTCTTTCTGAGACACCCTTTACAATAAAATGATATGATAATGTTAAATTTTATACAAAAAAAATGTTTTGTAAGATATACCGTTGCTGTCTGTCTCGGTTTCGATCCAATTTTCACTATTTATTTGGTCTACCCGTTTCAATTTTGGACAATACTTCACCCTTTGCTTTACTGTCTGTGAAGCCGATCCTCATTCAGGAGAGTTTTTTTCGCCCCACATTCACAAAAATTAATTAAGTACAGTGCCCTTATCTTTTCGGTAGGTATTCTATTTTGCTAAATCCAGACACATATTATGTAAGTGCTTATTTACTTAAAGTGTGCAAAGAAACCAGGCTTTCCTCACCAAGCTTTGTCATTTGCCTGAAACATATTATCTACTATTATTCACGTCATAGCAAGATCGTGTCAAAAAATACAGTTTCTTAGTCGATACTCTAAATTGCAAACAAGAGTTAATAAATTTAATATTACATCACTTAAAACTTGAAACTGAGACGACTCTGAGTCGCAGCTCTCTATTTCGAAAACATTACCCCAACTTCCTCTTTCTTCATCCATATTATTATTCCTTATATTATAATGGAAATGTCAGTATCTAACTACGTGTGGCACCCTGTTTCCACAGTGAACGAGTTACTCCTACCTACTCATTTCTACTTTCATATTATCCAGACACAAAATGTCACTGTTAAATAATTTCACTGTTATTTTGTAAATTATTTTATAATCTACGTATTTAACGTAAGTAACATTTTAACGTGTAATTTCATATTAAGTAAATGCTCAAAAAGACAAAAAACATGGTAACCAGTAAACGGAAGGACATAAAAGTTCTTATCCGAATTACTTAATGAATATGAAATAGAGCGAAATTCCTGCTAAACAGTTTTGGTGCTGGCTTTAAGAATAGCGCGTTTCAGATTCTGAAATTAATAATAATTTCAGAATCTGAAACGCGCTAATAGACTACTGAGGTTGGTAACCAAGGATTCAGATGCTGAAGTATTGATCTTCTACAAAATGCAGAGGTGCAAACATGATTGGAGCCTTATGAGTAATGGAGAGGAATAAAGGTAAGTTCTCTAAAGGTAAGCTGCTGTTTTTTTATTTTTTTTTTTTTTTTATTAATTTAGGTAAACAGACAGTCATTAACAATACATAAAAATTAAAACAGGTATGATAACAATAAGTGGACCAATTAATTAATTTTGCAAAGTCTCAATCAGAATTTTTTTTTCAGAAGAATGATCCGTTACTCGTTATCCAATGTTTAAGTTGGTTTTACCAATCTTAGAATATCTTAGTCAACTTAGTTTAAAATCTAACAGGGGTTTGTGTACTTGGATGATTATAAGACTGATAAGTGAAAACTTTGTTTATTTTACATCAGCGAGTTCTTCTTCTCTAGCCCGAACCCGTCCTCTCTTGCATGCAGAACTGCTCTATCTACTTTCACACTTTTTGTCTTCAGCCTTCGGCATCCTAACCACCTCCATAGACAAAGACGAGCATTTGGTGAACATAATGTCTGGGAGCATATTAAAATATACAAAAATGTTTATTTATCTCAGAAGAAGTATATGGGGTAGGCGTACGAAAACAGAAAGAGACGGACGCATCCATCAAACGAGACTAGCCTTCAATAGAAAGTCAAAATCTTTTGAATCCAGCAATATATACAGACTTAAAAATTCACAAACAATAATTATTATGTAATACGTGTGGAGCACTTAACTGTATGAATATGAAATTTGATGTCTCAGCAAAAAACAACGCTTTGAAGACTGAAGGACTTTGAAATGTGGACGTATAGGCGAATGTTGAAAATATCTTGGAAGTAACAAAAGCTCTTGCAATAAATCGGGAGGAAAGGAAAATGTTGGATAACATGTCGGAGAGGCGCGCGATATGGTTGATAATGATGCATCCTTAAAACTGAAACCGATAAATGAGAATTCCCTACCTATAGTTAACAGAACAGCAATAGTTGACTCATAATGCTCCTGCTCTTTGAGTAGAAAACAGACTGATTTTATTAGTTAACAATATTGTGGCAGACGTATCTGAAGCGGCGCACATCCTCGCCGCCCGGGGCCTCCCCACTTTCCTATCACGATATTGCGCAAGATGATACAAGAGTGGTAACACTTTTAAAGCAGCCAGGATGTGGGTGGAGGCTGACAGCGCGTCGTGAGGTAGAGCGCTGAAGGTGTGGCGGGATTACATCCGAGGGTGAGAGGGGGTCACGAGCCAAGAATTTAGTTTTGTTGCCGGAGTTTGGGTGTCTTCTTGGAGTTTCAAACATTGGTGTCGCGACGGTATTGTCAAAGGTCCCACTAAAATCCTTGGAGAAAAAAGCGTGTTAGAAATAATATTATCAGCACTCTTTAGATCAGTGATGGACATAGTTCATCCATTACCAGCTTCCATAGTCCTTTTTTTACATCTACTCCATACCAATGGTGCTCCAGTCTCTTTATTTTATAAGTTCGGACGATCTTGTTAGTAGTATTTTTGGGTTTATGCTACTGGTTTTCTCTCACCACTCTTGGGTTGTTTTGATTCACCATTCACCTGTTGTTATGACTTCGTGTCTAGCCCGGCTCAATTTTAGTGATGCCGTTTTTGGCATCTCTGTCACCTTTGTCCTGTCTCTAATCCATTCGTTCCGTTTTCTGTCTCCAAAATTGATACTTACTATCCTTCTTTCTTGGGTGATGCGGATTTTTTGCGAGTTTTTTTTATTAGAGAAATTATAATAGTTTCTTAAACCATCATGATATGAAGAATATTTCATGTTTCCTGAGCTTTCTCATTTTAGTTCATTCATTGATACAGAGTACGGCTCTTGCGAGTAGGTGCGAATGGAAAAAACTCTTCCCACAGTAAGGATAAATTTACCCTTTGACCACGACCAGAATTTGAAAATTAATATGAAAAACCTATGTCATTATTGTATCTTTATCTCTAGAAAATCGGTTCTCTTGCCAACTCTCTTCGCTAACCATGCAAGTTAAACAATCAGAAAGATATTTTTTATTAGTTCTGCAATGTGTCTTCGATATTCTTGAATAAAAACTGTGCTATCTTCAAAAGCGACACAATCCTATCTTTTTCTCCTTCTTTCTGACGCTAACTCAATGAGAGAAGCAATAAAAAAGATGAAATATACATAATCGCATTATCAGCTGAAAATGGGAAGGTGCATGTTTTCACATCCGGACAAAATTCATTAAGATTATTGGGAAAAGTTTGGTGCTGATGAATCTGGTTTACTTACTTACTTTAACTTCTATGTTTGAGAAGCGCAGAGCTAAGATTTTATAATATTATGAAATAGATGCGGGGTAAGCGAAGGGCGTTAGCTGGGAGTCGAGGGGTGCGAAATGGGAGCTCCGATGGGAGTCGTTAGATTGTGTGCGGAGTCTGGTTACCTCCCTCACGAGAAACGTGAATCCTGTAGGTGGTGTTAGATACTTACAGTACATGGTAACATCGCTTCTTAAAGACACCCAAGGCTAGAGGAAAGATGTTCGCTTTAATTTTCTCCATAACTCAGCCAGGATAATATGAAGAAACTTGTTCATGCGGAGTACTTACGTACAAACTTCTGGTTCCTGTAGATTAAGGAAACACGTGATTATTACTTCACACTAATAAAAATTTCATCTTAATGATCCATTTATGCATATTCTTGGTTCTCAAATTCTCATCTAGCTATGCACAGCAATGATCCTATGAACAAAAACATTGTTCAGAAAAATGTCATTACTAATTTTTTTTCTTGATTGAAAGTAAATAAATTATTTAATTAAGGTATCTGTAGGTACCTATCTATATTTTTTCTATTTTTTTTAGATTTTTACGCAAGCGCAACCATTTCTTCTGATTCTTAGGGTTTAAATACCTACTACCTATAAATCAGTTCGTAGAAGAATGATATAAAATGGCAACACTGTCAAAATATCCTAAACAAATCTGAGTCAAATATGTACCTAATGTAAGATTGCCGGATAATTCTAGGAAGTAAGTAGGTGCGGCTAGGTAATTTCACAACCCAGCTAATGCCTGGGTACTTTAATGACCCTATTAACACTGATATTAGGGCCTTGCAGAGCCTTATTCACAACTGACAACCTTCTCATTTCAACTCGAGATATCTGCTTTATTTTACTCAAGGGTAACTTTTGATTGCATTTTAAATTATTGTAGTATTGTACACTTTTTCTGTAGAGGTCTATTTATTTTTATCTGAGACCAGTTCCATTTCTTCTTCTTACTATGTTTATAAATCTTTTTATTTTTATTTATAAAGAAGGTCAGGGGACCATAATATACCCTTTTGTGTCACCGCGACCAAATTAGATCTATTGTGACATCCTTCAATTCATTCATGGAGCGCTGCCTATTATTGTACCTTGTCTCCAAAGGCCTCTGGCAGAGTGACAGTGCCTCTTCCCGGCTACTGTCCTCTGAAAGTCTCCCTAATCGTCTTTTTGATGTCCCCCGAATGATAGGTCCGAGCGGAGTTCCCATCTCCCGGTTGCAACAATCGCTTTTGGTCATGTGACCTTATGTCTCCTTTGTTGGGTCGATCAGGTCGGCAAAGCTGCCACGTATGTAGATACCATACATCCTCCATAGCTAAAATTGGGGAAATAAAAGTCCCTACAGATCCATGAATACAGGAATTATATAGGCAAAAGTCATTCTTAGGTTGTCTGGTATCAGGAAGCTTGCGTTAGTTACTAACCTACCCGTTAATCAGACATCCTTTGGCTCGGGTTGAATGACACCTCGGATTGGGGATATTTGGGCTGGAAGCGTTACTCCTTCCGGAATGACAGGACTACGTGAGTGTATGGATGGGAGAGCTTATAGAAGACAGGGGGATAGGATTCGGATGTATAATGTGCCCTGCATGTTGGACAGCCATGCAAGACACCCCATTCTCTTTTTGTCTAGTTGACCCTAGCATCCACTCCACCGATTATATACCGCCATTTCGGCTTGGTGCCAACATAACCGGGTCCACCGCTTGTAGGTAGAGAGTCGAGCTGAAATGCAGTGCCTAAGAGGCATTTCCGCGTAATATTTCCTTGGACCCATTTTTATAGATTTGTCTGTTCATTAAACCTTGTTCTTGTGATATCCATCAGTTTTCCCACCATCTCTCCAGCGTCCCTAGTATCCCTTGCATGCATTCTTTCAGGACCCATTCTGTCCTCATGCATAATCTCTCTATAATCGCATTTTATCTTTTCTTCATCTTTCATGGTTCCTCTACCTTACAATGGTTCTTCTTTATGATAGATGTGAGGCTCATTTTTATAATGTCGATTTTTTTTCAGAGATTCAGACCCGCGGCATATTGAATCCATCCAGTGGATCCAGTATTTCTATTAATAAATAATCCCATGGATCACGTGTACTTACCAATGTACCAAGGCCAGCGTAGCTTATTTTTACTTAGTCCAATATGCGGCGGGCCTTGATTTTTTGCCTGGCGCCAAATACATGACAGCAGTCGCAGTCTTTAAATTTGGTTGCTCTCTTGTTCTCAATAATTTCCAACTTTTATCTCCATATTTCATTAATTATTATTAAATATCTAGGTACCTACTTGTTGTACCTATATATGAGAATTTTCGACATGTTGAACATGTCGAGAATTCTCATGATTAGGAGTTTCGGTGACTTAATCATTACCACCTAATGGAGAACATTGTTAACGTAAAGTGATCAAACTAAGCCAGCCTTCGAAATAACAGTAGAGGACGGTCGTAAGCCCGTAGTGGTTGGTTCCATTTAAAAATCGAACATCAGTAATGAATTGTTAGAGTCATTAGTTGTTACATATTCGGTAATTTGTTCACTTTTTCAATTAAAAGCTTTATTTTTTAACACTTTTCTTTTTTGGGCCCTACTGATTTCTATTCATTCTTAGAGAGGAATTTACAACATGTTCGAACGAATTCACCCTATAATAATATCAAAATTCCCACCTGTTATTTAAGGTTCTTCTCAATCCTTCAACCATCCCTTGAAGATATAATCATGCATATTTTTGGATGATCTGAAAAGAAACTGCATTATTTTAACCCCTTTCTAGTCTAAGGAACCTGTCTGCACCCTACACTATGACAACCAGCCGTATTCTGAGTGTGACCACTTTTGCATTTTAAATATAAATCTTCATTAACAGTGACATATTATTATTACATCAAAATTGTGGGTACAAGTCGCTCAGTTCTGTTTGGATGGGAGGAAGAACAGCATTCTCCTTGGCCAACTGTCATTCGGCATTCTTATGTTATGTTGGTATCTACTAATATTATAAAAAAATAAATGGCAAATATTAAGAACATTATCATGAAGTGACCATTCACGTTTTGGGGTAACTAGAGCTCACTCAACCCAATATGCAAGATTTATACAAGAAAGGTATCTAACCTATATATTATAATAGTTCATTATATTCAACGACAAATATAAAAGATTTCTTTAAATAGACTACTTACGTAGAATTTAAATAAATACCTACAAGTACGATTCAAATAAATACCTAAAGAAAGTAAAAAAAAACTATTCTCATAAAAAATCAAACCAGTTCTATCAACATAGGTAGGTACCTACGGCTCAACAAAAAGATAAGAAATATCGGACAATAATAAACTGACCAATACAAAAATCACTATAAAATAATATCAAATTTTATTTAAAACGCGTTCGAATATGGAACCTGTTCCATGAGAATTTGAAAATAAAAATCGAACCCGTTTTTTTTTCAGCGACAATAAAATAGTATGAACCGAACTAGTTTGGTCATCTAACTGGTAACACTATGGGTGATGTTTTGATTGTGTTATTATTATTATTAATATTGTCTATGGACATACCCTCCATTTATAAGTAGCTACTGCTGTAGTAGCACTTTAGACAAGAAGGTACACATACCTATCTGTTTATAGGTATGCGTTTGTTGTGTCGGCGAACTGACCATAGATAAATCAAATTTAACTTGTTGGCTAGGTAAACAAAATATATAGCTACCCACTCTTGTCCAATATTGCTAGAATAATAAATTCTCGCACCATCTCAACAGCTATGCTTCAAGTAGGTAGGTACTTATGATATCCATAAAGATTCAAGTGTTCCAATAATAGACGTCTCTATAGAATGCTTAAAATAATGAATTATGATAGAATATCTGCTAATTTCATCCTCTTACTACTAATTAAGGCAACCAGCGAGATACCTATCTCATAGTGGGCAGCTTAAAATTTACATGCTGGTAGGTAGGTACCTATCTATACGCCAGCCAACATAATATAGGTAAGTATATGCGCCGATTCTAGATTAAAACGCTTTGGGTTCATCTCCCGGCCGAGCTAGAATTTCAGGTCAGGATGTCACCACAGCCCGCCAACCAGAGATAGAATGCCAACCCCGGGTAGAAAATGTGAAAACCACATACCTTAATTAACTATATCCATCCGGGAATCGAATTCGGGTAAGATTCCAAAGGCTTAAAGGTAAAATGTATAAACTTAGGTTGGTCATTTCTCTTGAAGCTTTGAAAATATTTTTTTTACACACCTTTATAACGTAAAAATATATATTTTTCTTCTTTTCAACTAAAGGTATAACAAAAGAAAATAAAATACCAAAAATTTCGCCAATTTCGAGCGATCTCTTAGGTAGCTACCTTCATAATGCTGAAAAACAATCATTATGACTGAAAATTTGTAGGTAGTATGCTGGACCGGAAATACACCGAGAGCGCATTTCAAAAATAAATAAGCAATTCGAAATTTAAAAGCAGCTTGTTCTAGTTTGAAAATAAAAATCAATAAAACAAACTGTGCGAGTGAGACGGGTATAGAAAAAGAAAACATTCCACCTTTATGTAGAATACGGCAGAACAAAGGATGTTAGAGTGAGAAAGACGAAAAAATCCCCCAATAAGAAGGTTGTTATATTGTCTTAAGATGCCGCCCCCAACCAATGGCGGAGTGTTCCATAAAGCTTCTAAGAAATCGATAGGTGTGTTTCAAATACGCCACCCTCTCCTCGTCCCTCTCTCTCTCTCTCCTTTCCTCTTCTTCCCGCCATCGCTTTTCTTCTTCTTCAGCTGTATTCGTTCTTTCCCGCCAAACCGCCATCTTAAATCTCGCGACTCGCGGGTGAATGAGACGCCATATTCGCACATTCAATGAGTTAGAAAGAGATGAAATATTTTGACGACGTTTTCAGAGTTTTCCTCTACTCCGTATGACGTGCTGAATAAACAACGCAAAATGGATCGCACTTATTATTTTGGTTTTGTTGTATTATCTATGAACCAAGTAATCTTACAATCATTATATTTTTTTATGAAAATGAATCTGGGCTCAAATACACTTTTGACATTTTTCATATAAAGCAAAGCTTTTGTTGTAAAAGTGGAAATAGTAGGAATCGGGATTCGAACCCAAGACCTCCAAGGAGGTCTATTAGAGGAACATGCCTAATATGATTGTTGGATTAGGATTATAAACCATTAAATTACAGTTATCAATCAATTCTCCCTTTTACACCCCACTCAGGGGCATAGGGAGGCAACAAGAGCTCTCCATTGCGCTCGATCTTGCGCAATGTTTATGACCTCCTCCCACACCATGTGTAAATAATAGATAGGTACCTACATAATAATAAAAACAAAAATCAGATTCAATATCGAAAAAGAAAAATAATCACATGATAAAAAAGTTACAAAATAACCTGGAATAAGGCAGATAAAGGAAAGGAAGAGGTATGGAAGGATATAGATGTGCGGCTATCACATCTGGCGCCCACGTTCATTCACCATCATGAACCACGCGGGACCTCTAAAATATTTGCATTGTACCTACACTGCAATATATCGGTGAAAAAATATTATGTCGACATGCTGCAACCAAATTTAAAGACTACGACTGCTGTCATGTATTTGGCGCCAGGATATGACTAAGTATATTCATTTTTGTTAATGTCTCATCTTTATTGCCTATTGGCTTTGTTGGTGCACAACGTTCTAATTATGTCTAGATTCTTGCGACCATTTTTCAGGAATTCAGTAAAAGTGCTCTTTTGCTAATGTTCAGCTGAAATGAGAAAATAAATCCATTTTTTTTATATTGAGTCATTCTATGCATCTAACGTCTTCTTATACGACGTATAAACATAATTTGAAAGGAAGAGGATCTAAGTAGGTAGGTAGGTGGATATTATCATTTTGAATGTAGGTTCCTTATTTCTAAATTCAAAATGGCTGCCTCAGTCATATTCTAACGTTTTGAAAGTAGTCACCTACCCAGATAATATGATGTATGAATTTTACATTCATATCCTCCACTTATATCAAACCAAAAAAAAATAAAAAGATGTCGCTAGTACCTAGGTGTTTTTGAAAAAAGAATAAGGGAAGAATATTATATCTATGGTTGTCGAACAATTGTAGGTATAACCCGTAATTTTGGTTAAATTGAATTATTTACACCATAATGTAGACAAAAATAATATTTGTAGCGTAAAAACGATATTATAATTGTATCTATAAAATCAGTGATGTTTTTATTTTAGGCATTAAAAATACCTGTTATTTAAAAAATACTTTTTGTAATAAATTCATGGAATATATCATTTTTCTCGTTTTAAAAAAATATACAATAGGTATCATCATTACCTACATACATAATTTGTGAAAAAGCGTATAAATTGAAATAAATTTGGCGAAACGGAGTATTTTAGACATGACCTCAGTTTGTTTTTTTAATTTTTGGATATACCTAAAATAAACAAAGAAAAAATAGTATAGGACCTTAAAATGAATAAGATCCCACAGAAATTTTTAAATCTTCAATACCTATTATCTCGAAACATGGTTTTATCGAGTTATACTGTTTTATCCGACGACCATATATAGGTAGGTACCTATTATATTTATATTCATAAACGAACAATTTTCTATAGCAGATGCACGGAACAATCTACTAGCTTTAGGTAAATTTGACAGCTCTACAACATTCTATTGCCTTCTATGACAGAGCCATCTTTCGGATTTGTCAGAAAAAACATTTAGGTATATAATATTATTAATGAATTTTATTCTGCTTAAAACTTTGCAATAAAATTCTATAAAATAATTTGTGGTGGTTATGAAGTGATTGGTAGACTAGCGGTTACGACGCCGGCTTTCGTACCTACCTACTGACTTTCGTGCGGAGGTCGTCGGTTCGATCCCAGGTTCCGACCATCTTTCTCTTTCACGCCACAAGCTTTAAGTCGCTTACTGTGAAAGAGTGAGAGTGCATTTGTGTGCACTTTGAGTAAGCACATGTTCATTTTTATAAAAATTAGTTAGTTCCACGGGAAATATTTTTCATAATGCAGTAGGTATATTATTAGGTACTTACCTATAGGTTTGACAAAAACGAATCAAACATCTAACTAGTGGAAATATTTT
This sequence comes from Mystacides longicornis, assembly GCA_963576905.1. Lineage (NCBI taxonomy): Eukaryota > Metazoa > Arthropoda > Insecta > Trichoptera > Leptoceridae > Mystacides > Mystacides longicornis. The sequence continues at coordinate 7,941,928 of OY756431.1, read as the reverse complement.
TCATACTTAAATTATATATTCATCTATAATAAGTCGATAGTTAAATAGTAAGTATAAAAAATGATGGCTCTACAGTAGACAGTCTACATCGCGTCGTTGCAGTAGATTGTCGGGTTCTGAGGCAGCATAATTGGAAGTGGAAGCAAAAAGCCAGTTACATCAGTATGAAAGTTCTGCTATTTTTTTATCCATCACGCCGTTTCCCGAAGGGGGTAGGCAGAGAGTACCTCTTTCGCTTCTTCCAAACGCATAACATTCCGCATACATGCTCTTCTATTCCTTTTGCTGCTGACTTGACCCTCCTCTAAGACTGAACCGATATGGTCGGACCATGTCATTCGAGGTCGGCCTCGTCTGCGTGCACCCATTCTTTCAGATTTATATATCCTTTTAGTCATTCTCTCCTCGTTCATTCTCTCCACATGCCCAAACCACCTTCTAAAAAACCAACTATTCACTTTCATTCTAGTCACTACGCTAACATCCACTCCACATTGTGGAGTTAAAAAGATTTAAAAAGAGTTAAAAAGATCTAAGTCAAGTTTTAAGATTTTTTTCGGCATGATACCTATTTAATTCATATATTTTTCGATTAACTTGAAATATTTGTCAAACTCTACAAACTTCTTAGCAGAGCGGGTGTATAGGGAGCCGTGGGTGGCTCCAAGGCAGAGTAGCGAGGCACGACCTCACCATGCTTTTGAGACAGCGTGGCGCGGCGCGGCACTACCTAGAGCGGGTGAGGGAAAGAAAGAGATAGAATATTAATAAGTAACTTTACAATATGTTCACTAATAACATAGGTTCACATTACAATATTTCACCATCTCTAATACAAAAGAAAATCGGGTTAGTGCGAACACTTATAACTCGAGATCAGCTTTACAGATTTTTATAATCTTTGATTTATTGGATTCTTCTCCGCTTAGGATAACATAATAACTAATAAAAAGTTGAAAAAAAAATGGATAATAAATGATATAAATATATTATAATATTAAAGTTGGTATGGAACGGATTAACTGCTACGCCACCGCCACCTATGGAAAATTATATAACAAAAAAATATTGTATAGCTGACAACCATTGAAATTAAAAATATTGATACGTACGAAGATTTTAAAGATACTTTTTTCAAGCTATCATAAATATTTTTTTGACATTCAAACATATTTTAAACATACTTTTGTATAAATTACAAATTTGAAATCAATATTCATAGTAAGGACTACAGGACAACGTCTGCGGGAAAGCTAGTATGGTATAGACCAGTGGTTCCCAAACTTTTAATTTCGTGTACCACACACGAAATTATAAATTAGTACTTAGCGTACCACTGAACTGTAACCGTTAAAAAAACTTCAAAATGGTAATGTCAGTAAAGAAAACGGCAACAACTGTATGACAACAATATAATATCCTAAAATCTATACCTACTATAGATAGACAATATGTATTTCTAGTTCAGCAGTGCCTAACCGATCCTCGGTTGAATTGCTTAGTTGAGGAACCTCGATAGCCTAGTCTAGTTGTCTTACACCCGAATTCATAGTCGTAACTTGAGTATTCCCCGATACTTGAGTGCTCGTTAAGTAGCTGTTTTCATTTCATAGTCACACAAAACTTACCCAAGTAGTACTCAAGTAGCTGTCAAACTCAAGTCGTCGACGAACACGACTTAAGTGTTACTTGGAAATGTCAAACGCTGCTTTTTGTAATGTATTTTGTCGTTTTCTTGCAGTTTGTGTTTAATAAACAATAAAAAAGAAATGTCCTAAAACATAATTAAAAATACATTTTGTTTTGTGGCAACGCTTTTCGCCACAATAATATTTACCCCACTACTCAAGCGTTGACTTAGCGAAGTAAAGGGGTATTGTTTGTCCATAGAATGCATCCGCTACTTGAGTATTGCCTTTTACTTGAGTACTCCTCGGCCAAGTATTACTCAAGTAAACGACTATGAATTCGGGTGAGTCGCTATACTCATTATCGTGAGGTGCCAGGTTCAATCAAGTTATCCAATAAGAATATTTCCATATTTTTCAATTATCGCATCTGCCAGGTTTGGTTTACTGTCTCAACTATTGGACCGATTGACTAGTAAAAAAATTGTACCCCCTATTCTGGTTTAGGATCGAACTAAAATAAGAACGTTCCTAAATTTAAGAATTAAGTTTACATGAATTAAAATGAACTAATTTGAATATAAATCCAATAGTAGTAAGGAAAGTTCTTAGTTTTTAGGTATAGAATACCAATGTGCACTAACTAAAATTGGAACGTTCTTATTTGAGTTAGTGCACACTAAAATTGAAATAGAATCGGGCGTATAACCAACCACGCTGGTCCAGTTTTCTAACTCTTTAGACTCATCAGAATCAGAATTCCAAGTTCGATCCGAACATAATTTAAATCTAATTCTTCCTTTAAGAGGCCTGTTAGCTTTTGTTTTGAAGTTGCTCTTGTCCGGTGGAGTCCCAGCTGTCTCGTCATCTTTGGGCGCTCTTGCTCGAAGTCGATTACCGTGAGGCCGGTTGTCCAGAAAGATATAAGTCAGTCTGGCACTGTGTCTTCTCGGAACATGGCCATGCCAGTTCCTCCTTCGCTGTCTGCTCCATCTGACGATATCATCAGCCCCACATGCCTCACCAATTCTAGTGTTCCTCACTCGGGCTCTTAAAGCTTACCCCACAATCATTCTCAATATCTTCATCTCTACATTTAGATAAAAACTAGAATATGAGAAGTATGGTATTTTTACATAAACTTAAGTGAAAATAATAAAAAAAAAATATTTTTCAATCATTATACGCTGTTGATCATCAGTTAAAAATATTTAGGTACTGAAAAAAGTTAGTGTTTCGTTTAACGGAATTTTCCAAATAAGAGTTTCGTTTTTACAGGAGCTACTGTATTTTATAATGTTGTACTACACCCGGCTTAAGGTTTAAGGCAAGGAATAAGCGTATCGGTGTAGGTACATTATTTTATAATGGTAATATTGAGCATACGTACCTACACATTATAGGTAGGTATTTACATACGTTTAACATAAAGGATGTTAGCGAAATGTCTAAGGGAGTGATTTCAGGATGTAAGGTGCGCGGGTGCGAATGATATGACAGACAGGAAGTAAGCTTAACATGACGTTGCTGGGAGAATGTCAAAAGCGATGTCAATGAATTATGGAGATAGGTACACAATATTACTCCGAAATCAACTTCTGTAAGTTTTGTGAAAGATAATGCTTCTCTTCATCACACTCATCCATGAGGTACTTACAGGACAGGAAAAAGATTAAAAAACTGAAAAAATCTAGTCAAAAGGCATATAATTTCCTTATAGTAAACTACTTAATCGGTATCAAGTAATTTAAATGAAACAATTAATTTGATATTTCAACATTATTTAATAACGTGACTAATTTGGCAGTCACAGGTCCTACATGGTCACAGGTGACTAAGAAACCTTCTTCTTCTTCTCTTAACCTCTCTAACGAAATTTTATCCCATAGGTATATTAGCGAAATAAAAATATTACTACAGTTATAATTGCAAGGATCAGCGATAGTTAAAATCGAACGTGGAGACTGCGATTGAAAATGCGTGATCCGATGATCTACGAAAAGAAGTAGATAGTCAAGTACCTACCGGAACAATATTAGGTATAATGGCAACATTGAAAGCTAAATAGCAATGTTGAAATTACCTCATTTTGTGGGTTACTCCCATTATGAGAATCCAACACTTTTAATTACTTGGAAGAATACCAAGATTATAATGTAGGTACTTAAGTTGAAATAAAAAAATACGTGATTACAAGAAGTTTGTTTAATATTAGGTTTAATAAAGGTGGATATTTCTTGTCGATGCCGGAGTCAATAGTTTGGGATCTGGAGATGGGGGAGGATAGTGGTTAAATTTGTGGTTTGTGTAGTAGGTAGTGCCTACCCACCATCAGGAGCAGCAGATAAGGTACTGGGGTAGTGGTAGGTAATAGTAATGTATGGGAGGGGGTGGTTTCCCCATCCGGGGAGCTATTTTCATTAGTTTCTGTTCAAAGATTTCGCGGGGCGTGGTTTAAAGTCTTGTTCGAGTAAAGAGATTCTTGGAAATATATTACATAACGCACTGTATAAGTAATAATATGCAGGGTTTAGAGTACCACCTAGATCAAATTATTAAAAAACGTAGTAACCTCTTAGAATATATCCTTATTGTCCCTTGTAGTGATGTCGGATCTAAAAAAAACTTGATTTTACAAGAGAGGGAAGGGAATAGAGGTATAATATATATGTATGTGCCTAACAAAAAATATTATTTCATAGAAATTTTTTATCAAGAAATAAAGTTCTGATATTTCTCACTAAAACTAAAACTAAATACACAAACCCTCCAAAAATTAAATACTAAACAGTGGGCATGTTTAAAGAATGGATGAAAACCAGATAGTCAAAACAATGTACAAGGCAGAAAAATAATTTATGAGGTAGATAAATAATGCATAAGGCAGAAATTCATGGTTCACTATCTCGAGAGTGAATTCCTTCATTGGAAAGAAGAAGAAGTAGGCAGAAATAAAATATGTGGGTAGACGTGGTCGACTGAGGCAGAATGCCATCTGGTAAGTACACAGTTTCCACATGCTTTCTACGTGGTAAACTCGTTGGTTAGCTGGTATCAGGTCTATAGTTATCTCTGGAAACATTTTCATCCTGTGACTTGTGGACGGCTTCGAAACTTGAGTGGTGTAAAAATGTTAAGAACCATGCACTTTGACCTGTGGTCGTCCCCTTTCTATACATTCCCATACCATAAAATTCGGGTGTCATCAAATTTCACCGGGATTTGGAGAAACATATTTCCCTTACGAACACGGGACCAGTACCCCTAGTTATAACTATAAGTTTTCGATGATCGAATATCGAAACGATCATCGGACGAGTTTCGAAAAAATTCCATACAAAAAAGATCGTTTGATTTTCGAACACTATTTGCACGTTTATAAGCGCTTATTAGCATGCAATTAGCTTTCGATCAAACTCGTACTAGCCCCACAGTAGGATCAGTTTCAATAGCCGAGTATTTTTTTATTACGGGCAATGCACGGGCATTAATGTTTTCGCACATCAGAAAGGCTAATAATTTCATCTTGTATTACTAATTAGATATTATTTAACTACTCAGATATTATGAGCCTGAAAAGCAAAAATAAATCTAGATCTGGTTGTCGTGAGATGTTACACCCTGTATACCTTCTACAATCCGCCTCCGTGAAACGCTGAAACCATGAAATTTAATATGTACGTATAGGCGTATTACCATGTAGCATATTATTATACCTATTATGTATAGGTAGGTAGGTACGTTACCACGACAAACATTGTAAGAAACATTTTATATGAGCAAACATTCGCAGGGAATTAACTCAACATATACATACCTACCCAACTACCTATATACCTACCTTCCGTTAATGTATATAATAGGTATGCCATCTATATATTATGTACCTACCTATGTACATTATAACTGATTTTCTATTAACGGTAATGAAATACATTATACTATTAAGTAAGTACCTACTAACAGAATGTATATACCTACCTACCTAGGTATAAGTATCTTAATGTTTCTATATGTTGTATGTAATGTTGCTTGAATAATTTATTAAACTATTCAATTATGTTTGCCTTCGAAAATAAATTAATATAAGTAGGTACCTGCCTAAGTAAAAACCTATAAACCTAATTTGGTAAAAAAAAAATTATAGATTTGACCAGAAGCCAGGCACAAAAATAGAGATTTTCTATGGACCCCCGAATGATTTTAGAGACCCCTAAAGATTCCAAACAACTGAATCATCTGCTCATTTAATTTTAATAATAGTTTTAAGAGCTATAAACATAGAACACTTGAATTTTTTTTTTAAATATTTAGCTTTGAAGAAAACTTTATGCAAAGATTTTTTTTATACAAAATCTATCGGGTACTGGCTTATAAAGCTACATATAACATATAGCACTAGTGCCACTATCGGATTATTCTGAGATTAAAATTCGATATCGTAAAATCAATGGTTTGGCCACAGTTCTGTATTTTAGTCAGAAATCCGGAATTTTTTGAAAATTCACAAAAACCGTTAATAACTTTTGAACCACCCAATATCGCTGGACATAAATGGTGTTTAAATCGATTTATATTGAAGTCGTCTTGCTATGGCTGTTACACCTTGTATAAACAAATTTATAATGATAATCTATAACTGAACGTAGGTATCTACTATAATATTATGATAAATTTGTTATTTAATGTGGCTAGGTAATTAAACTACCCGAAAAGCTTTATCGCGATGAGTTATCGAGGATATTTGATGGTGCCATCAATTCACGTGAAATACAGATTCGAAAATAGATGTCCAGATTAGAAATCCATTTCCTTGAAAGTTTAATACCCACCGTACAACATGCACGATTCGACAAGACCAAATTTGTGAAATAAATGTCCACAGTATGAGCATATATTATTATCAGCACACCGGCAGAACACAAGAAGTTTTAGAAAGGTTGTACAAAAATAATTGTCGAAGGTTTCAGAACTTCATGACGACCTTTTCTAGCCTTGTGTACTTTCACAATACTTATGAGTTCTCTTATAAGTTCATCTCTTTAACCTTTGGCTTGAGAAATTTATGTACTTTGATATCATTACCTAGTTGATGCATTGTGTATTTGATATATTAGCTTGCTTACATAGTGGAATTCAAAGACAATTATTATACTATGTCATTACACCTTGATCAGATCCTTAATTTTACCCACCACTTCGTGTCCGTTAAGGGGTAAGCAGAGAGACCTCCACTCTTTTCTATATCCAAACACACTTGTATCGCTTCTTCCACCGCCGACAAACATTTTTTATATAACTTCCCCTAGGTATTTCTTTTACTTTTGACTCGGCTTTCCTTGAGGACAGACTCATAGTGTTTGATCTGCGTCGGTCGATCACGTTTTCTTTTTGTTGTTTTCTTACAGCTTTTCTTTCAGAATTTTGAATTTTCTTTGTTATTCTATTTGCATAAATTCTTTCAACAAAGCTTTTCAAATTATTTACAAACACTTACTTCCATAACACTCGTTTATTTCCATGTCTTCCAGAATATTTCCTCATACCTATCGATTTTCCTTTTATATTATCTACACAATTAATTTAAATAGGTACTACATTCTCCTTTTTTCTCCCACGTCCATATTTAACAGACATAAATCTATAATGGTAATAAAAAAATCGTCATGCACTAGTTTATGCTTTCTTTAGTATCAAAACGGCATCTGAAGATTCGTTTAGTTAGAGCACAACTAAGCACCGTTTATATTTAGATATGATTATATTACAAAATAAATTACACAAGTTTAGATTGAAGATATTATTTCCAAACTGGGATTAATGTAAGGCGCAAAACTTTGCCAAGATCTCCAGCATGGATAAGATCCGGATAACTTATCAAGAACACCTATTTATTATATCGAGATACGTTTTTTCACAATGCACCGACGTGCGCCCGAATATTCCTTGATGGCGCAAATCCTGTCGTATACTTATCGGAGTTTTTCTATTCTATTTGGATAACTATTGTTTTAATATTTTTCTATAGTGTAAAATGATCATTCTAAACCAGTCACTAATACGAAAGTTTTAAGTCTCAATGTTTCCAAATCCACCAAGAAGCTTCAATATTGTCTTCAAAGATGGAAAAAGCCTATAACATGTTTTAAATAACCTATATTCAATCCAAACTCCCTTTTCTCCCTACTTAGAGTCATAGGGGCGCTCGATCTTGCGCAATGTTTATGACCTCCCATGCCATGTCCAGATTCCCCAGCTCTGCTTCGAAGGAGCGGAACACAGTATGAGAGGGTCTTCCTCGTCTTCGGGACCCTGATGGGAGGAAGAACAGCGCTCTCCTCGGCCAACTTTCAGTCGGCATCCTTAACACATGGCACAGCCAAGTCCATCTCCTCTCTATAATAGTAGAAGTGATGGTATCACGCTGGATGCGCCGGCGTATAGCGTCGTTCGTAATGCGGTGGTACCATCTTACACCCAAAATTCTCCTGAGGCACTTCATTTCGAAAGCTGAGACTTTTTGTGCCTGGGCTTTGGTCAGGTGCCAGGACTCACACCCATACAGCAGAATGGGCAACACACACGCATCAAATAGTTTACATTTCGTCTCGACGCTAAACGCCGACGCTTTCGATATTTTGGTCATGTTGTTAAAGGCGCCTATATATACCATTTTTTAATTTTACACTTGGAGGATTAGTCGGTCTGACTTGTGACCAATAAACTGAGAGTACTTTCAAAATATGTACCAATTAGTCGAAGATATTTCATGAAGACAACAACACACCAACCTTATTGTTTTCTCTTATCTTAAATAGAGCGCAAGAGTAAAATATTTTGAAATAAGAACGCAACACATGGGATCGATCATTGATAACATATTAAGATAAGTCATAACCTATGGTACTATTGGCTTTAAACGTAAAACAAACGGCGCAAAAACATCCACAAATGCAACAAAATATTAATGTTATTCTCCTTCGTTTTCTCATTAAAACTTCTAAAGTTTAATCGAAACTTTAACGGCTGCTATCATCGTAATTCCCTCTTTGCGTTGTCTCATAATATTCTATAAATTTAATCATTTGAATGATGGTCACCCCTCTCACTTCAGCCAATCAAGGTGAAGAATGGTCACGTGACTCGGTGGGTTGGCCTATCAAACTTCTTCGATAGTGTGAGTATGATTTATATCAAAGGATTGATTTTCTATCACAGTAAATGGATAAATTAATTAGATTTGCAAATTTTAGTCTTAATTTTTTTTCTAAACTAATCCAACTGAATTAGACAGTAGGTGCGATTCAAGCTTTCCATTTTTAAAACTAACACAACATCTAAAATCTAACAAAATCTAATTTAAAGACTGCTTTGAAATGTAAAGTAATTACCTGGATACTAGAGAAAAGGGTATTTAAAATGCGATTTTCCATGAATAAGGAACGTAATTACTTTTCAAAACAAAAGTAATTAGACCCATCCTAGCTTAACGAATCTCCATTTTTGACAATTGCATTCTATTAATATAAATAATGTACTTTTTTTTAAAATACCATTCTAAATTCTGTGGTGGCATGGTAAAAGGCATTAAGTCAATGGGATGACATTTCTCAGTATGGCGGATTTACTAGTCAGTATTTTAAGAGGTTTCATTTTTGTCAAATATTATTTAATACAAATAAAATAGATCAACTTTGATGCATTTACTTCGTTAAAAAGGGTTCACTTTACGATTACTCATATTTATTTCTTCAATATTTCTTTGTTTATATACTTTATTTATAATGCGTGTCTTTTTACCTTGACAATTTTGGCTCATAGGTTGAAAAAATTTGTACTTAGGTCAAATTTTACAAGGAAATATTCCCAGTCACTCTCTATCACATGGTAATTTATTATTTTTCAACACTTACATTTTATTCTTCATAAATATTAGTTATTTTTTAGCTTACCTATTAGTATTTTCTAGCATAGCATTCCCAAAACATCAGTAGGTAAATTTTTTTTGCACAGAATGTAATATTGTTAAGTAATAAATGAAGAATATTCTTTGAATAATAAAATGAAATTAGTTAATTATAGGTATTATTACCTTTGTTAAGATAACCCTCTCTCACAATATACCGATCCTTCAAAGCAGAGCTGAGGAATTTATACATGGTTTGGGAAAAGGTCATACAAGCTGCACAAAATCATGCGCAGGGGAGGTTCCAACATCAAATCATTGCAAACCAGATGAATATTCGGAAATTTGAACATTACGACCTAATAGCGAACGTTGTTAACGTAAAGTGATCACACTAATCCACCCTTCGAAACAATATTAGAAGATGGTCGTAAGCCCGTAGTGGTTTGTTTATACTATTTTAAAATAGAACTGTATAATCAGTCATCAGTTGTTGATATAATAGTCGCACTAGCACGACTTTCTTTAATTTACATCAATAATAGTATTAAAATAGCAATGAAAAAATATTTAAAAAAATAATAATATGCAGATAGTATTACCGATCTATTGTCTATAGCTTAACAATATAAACAACGAAAGTTGTAAACAGATTGGTCGACAGATAAGGATGATACCTGCCATAAAGTTCACAAAATACATTATTTAAACACATTTTAAAAAGGTTCACTTTTAAAAGAATGGCTTCTCACGGCAGCTCTATCATAGACAACACCGTTTTACTTCGTGGTAGACAAAATTCGACGCGCGTCGTTTTACCTTGCCAAATAAAATTAATATTGAGTTATGCCGGAATGAAAAAATGCTTTTAAATCCTTTATAAGTGGATTTTTTTAAACGTATGTTTTTGAACTTTGTTCTGTTTGTGATAATGTATGATGTAGCGCATATAACTCAAAATGCTGAAAATCGCGACTTAATGCCTTTTACCATGCCACCACAGAATTCAAAAAGCGAAGACAAGAGATAACTTGAAATTGAATTCGAAATTGTAGAGTTTTTCTTTAGATTCTCAAACTGTGGATAAATTTATTCTATTTTTTTTTTCGTAATCAATGCCGTATTAAAATAGTCCTCAGTGAAACTAATTTTTATGCACTGAAAAGAAATTCTAAGTGTAGTATTATCGTTAAAAATGTTAAAAAATTGGATCTGTATTGTGATTGAAATGCAGAGTAAGGCCCCAGATCATGATGATTTTTCACAAGAACTTTTTTTTAATTTTTCTTTTATTTCATTCATTTTTAATTTCTCTTGTTGCCTACTTGTGCCCCTGAGTGGTGTGTTAATGAGAGATTTATATTTTTCAATATATTTTTATACCTTTATAATAGAGTATGTATTGTATCAAATACGGTGTGAGGTTTTCCAATGCAGATTTACTGGTCCTCTTTATTTTCATGATTAATAATGTTCTTGTATAGACTAGTACTAGAACATTATAGTCAAGTAACACACTCACCTAGAAAAGTTTATCAAGAGGTTAAAATATAAACGACCAATCTAGAACTTTCTGTGCTGATCGGACCCCTTATCTTCCTTCTAACAGGGTTTTAGGAGGATTAAAAGCTACATTTTATACTCTTTCTGCTCCTACAAACCATAAATGAGAGATTTTAACATGCTGTGGAAAGTATATTTTGATACAATGTTACATCTGTGTGTGAGTTCATAAAAAAATTAACATAAAAATATTAGTAAGAGAGGGCCCCACAGTTTTAGAAGCGCTTAAGAGCGGGTAATAGAATATGTAAGTAGCGCCATCAGGCGTGCAGTGGCTGCGCTCGGAACTTTAATATTGCCAACTATTTAAATAAATCTGACAGTAGATTCTGTACCTACGTACCGCAGCACTTGTGCGGCAGTATTGAGCATATGTGCATCAGAACTATGTGCAGTGAGACACTTTGTTTTGCAACACTCTGTATTGTATCTAGCAATTCATAAACTATTTCCTTGTATACGACTAGGACTAATTTTAGCATTGAAATTTTATACGTGCTTTGAAACATCTGTGCCCTTATTCTCGTAGCGGTTTTAATACGCTCGTATCTTGATTGACATCATAAAATGGCGGATTGGTATTCACAAAACAAGATATCTAGTAGATATCTTAAAAATTCGTTATGTTTGAAATATCAGTATGAAAATGATCCAGTTCAAGATAGGATTAAGATTAAATTCCGATAGTTTAGTGTATACGACTGCTTGCGTTTGTGTCTTAATCTTATCGTTAAGTGATTTTTAAAAGCGATTGATTACGAGAATAGCCCTACTGGCGTGAAATGCAGTCCCATCTTATAACTGGTATTGTCAAATATGCTTACTGTAAGGATTGTACTGTCAAACTCCATTATAAATGACCAACATAAATATTAAGTAATTAGTAAGCGTGCGTTATATAATGGAGTAGGTAGGTAGGTACCTACATAAGTGGGTACTTCCTATAGATTTTTGCAAAAAGTGAACTTTTTGCTGATAAAAAAGATTGAAATACCTACCTATGTAGGTACTTATATGAAAAAAGCTAAAAAAAAAATCCTTAATTAGGTACCTATTATTTTATTCAAAAATTAAAATGTGGATAATTCAAGGATTTTCGTATTTAAAACCTCGAATGAACCCCAAATTTCGATTTTATGAAATTTATTATTTATAAAAGAATTTTATGACCCTGTTATGAGTTATTTTTAATGAAAAGCTAGTATTGGTAAGTCATATTTGTTTTCATATATTTTTAAATCAAAATTTTACTAAGGCTCGACGGGTTTTGAAAAGTGCCCCAAATTTGCTGAACAAATTGAACATTTTACCATTTTCACTAAATTGGGGCCTTAAGAACAATACTCACCCATTCCAGATATAGATTTTTTTGTCATTTTGCAGAACTAGTTACATACTTCCTGTACCTACCTATGAACTAATTTGTGTAACCTAGTGCATGGTTCAGTCCCCAATTTTTCGATCGAAACGTAGATAGGTTCCACGGTGCCGACTATTTTAGTCTTTAAAAACACACAAGTTATAGGCCTTCTTTGAAATATGTCAAAAATGTTTGTGTGTTCACTTCAAGTAGTTCCAGTTAAACTGATGAGAAAAAAGTGATTCGTTTGAAAAAGTAAGATAGGGAAACATGAAACACTCTACCTGAAAATTTAAATTTGACTTTGTACCTTTTTCGTTATCGCTTCTGTTGACGATAGTTTTAATACATTGTAATATGAAATCCTATCGCGCTGCAGCTCCTCACAAAAGTTTTCCAAGTTTCAACCGCCCTCCATCCCCTCTCACCCCACTCTTCTCTTCCACTATTTCAATTCCACACAGCCTTTCCTCCCCTGAAATTCTTCCCCTACAGATGGTTTTTCCAGAATTCGCTCCCCTCTCAAAACGTGTTTTTGGAAGAAGTTTTCAAACTGGCTTTAAGGAAAGGTAACCGAAAATATCATGTCCTTTATGCCTAAATTGTGATAAAAATTAAGCTCCAAGGAGAATCTGTAGTTTAAATCAGATTCATTATCAGTAGAAGACGGTCGTATGCCCGTAAAGGTTTAAATTTGTAGAATTTTGCCTCATTTAAAAAACTAACATTTTATTTCAATGACTGTACTCACTCAAAGTGAACACAAAAACACTCTTTCAAACTGAGCAAATAAGCTTGTGTGATGAAAGAGGAATATGGACCTGAGATAGAACCCATGACCTCCGCTACGAAACCATTGGCCTAACAACCACTTCAAAGATTGATTCAATGATTGCATCGAGAGTATAGTTTCATACATAAAATATTCATCAGGTAAAAATAATGTACTTAAGATGTTTCTTCTTCTTCTATCATGTTGATTGGTTTGCAGCAAGCGTGAACATCTTCTTCTCCACTTCTCCCGGTTCTCCGCTGTTCTCTTCAGTTCGGAGTATGAACTGCACTCCATGTACCGGCATATTTGCTGCAAATACCGATCGAACCCTCGACCATTTCCTCCAATATTGTACCTTAGTTGATGTTTATCAAATAAAGTAAATAAAAAAATTAAACTCTAATCTCATTACTTCCAAGGAAGGTCAATTTATTCTATATTTAAACCCCACTAAGGAGCATAGGGAGGCAACATGCGCTCTCCATGCATTGCACTCAAACTTGCGCAATGTTTATGTTCACGAATGGGGGGACACCAACTGCCTGTACCCCCCCTGGTGGGGCCAGGCGTCTAAAGCTTATTTCTTACGCCTTTTCTGACCTGTCGGGCTTAAGGACCTGTGGGGCTAGTACGAGTTTTATCGAAAGCTAATTGCACGCTAATAAGCGCTTATTAGCGTGTTTGAATATCAAACGATCGAATCATTCGATCATTTTTGTATGGAAATTTATCGAAACTCTTTCGATGATCGTTTTGATATTCGATCATCGAAAACTTATACTAGTGCATGGTACTGTACCCGTATTCTAAGTTTTATCGAAAGGTAGTCACTGAAGTAAAGTGAGTAGGTACTTATTACATGATAGGTATATTTTGTATAGAAAACGTGTATAGCGCCGCCACAAGCATAATTCTAGAAACAAAAGCGATTCTCGCATTCGATACCACGTTTTCCATACAAAATGTATCGTGTTACTCACTTTACTTCCGTGACTTCCTTCCGATAAAATTTAGAATACGGGAACTGATCCCTCGATCCTGATCTAACTTTTCGATTTCTTCTGCCTCTGATAGGGTTGTAAAAAAAACAGCAACATAGCAGACAACACCACAATAGGTACTAAGGAAGGTACCTACTAATTTATTATTTTTGAATTTCATATAAAAACAGAAGAAAAATATTAACGCCCCTCTTAAACTTCTAGACAAGCATGTTGAACACTGCTGATGTTGGGGAAAGCTATTTGGAAAGGAACGAAAGAGAAGGCGAGCGGTGATTTCAAAAACTATGAAATCCTCTTCAAGCAAAATACACTCTTATGTGGCTTGTATACACAGATAACTGTATAGAGACCTGTGTGCTAGTTATAAAGTGATTTACGTATATAAAAACGATGGAACCCACCTAATAATGGTGTTGGAATAAGGAAGCATATAGGGTGACCACAGGATCGACTAAAACTTTGCACAATTTTTTAAGATTACCTACTTATTAACTTATAAAAAAACACATGGAGTGGAGAATGTCCTTCGTAAAGGTACTATTGGATAATCTGGTTGCTGGTGTTCTAAGATCGATTAATAACTATTCGATTTAAATGATTTGAATAAAGTTTTACAATAATGAATATTTTGTTCATGTGTCTGCTATTTTTGTGTCGTTCCTGTTGGTGTATGATTGCGAATAAATAAATTAAAAAAAAAAAAAAAAAAAAACACTTTTTTCTGCCTTACCGTGTGTCCTAATTGGAAAGAGTTCACGCGTCCGTCCGCGCGACTAGTTTCATATAATCAAACGTGGACGGATCGTTCAAATTGAGAACATTGTATGACCACGCGATCACTTTTCAGTTAGGACAGGGCCTTTTATGGTAGGTATCGAAATAAGGTACCTTTTATTGAAATTTCTGCCATTTTTATGTTTACATACATAGATTATTGATGATTTTTAATGAGTTATATTTTAGTTTGAACCACTTTTTATACAGACGTTGTTCTGTGTTCTTAAGTGTGACTATTGAATTCGAATCTGTATAAGAATAAGCTTTTGACCTTTTAACCAATGTAATTTAGATCGATGCATCTGTTTCAAACCATATATTTTGCATCGAAATTAATTTAATTTCAATTTTTCAAATTTGGAATAAAATCTATATTGTTAAAAGTAGTAAGTACTTTTCTAATTTTCCACCCAACTATTTTAATTTTTTCTTTCATAAGAACCTTCTCCTGATATAAGCCGACGAAAAAGTATTAGCGAAATCGGTCCAGCCGTTTAGGCGTGATACGATGACATCTGGAAATAGCTTTCCATTTTTATATAATAGACAATATACCTACTTACCTACAATGCTTTTCGTTAGTTGAGTACCTACCTACATTTTATGTGTAGGTATGTTAAAATATTTTAAATATAAAGAATAATTTATGCCTCCCTATACCTACTCTTATGGGGTCAAAAAGGGAAAATGATTGATTGAGTGGGTTGGATTTAATATTATTTACGTTGATACCTTAATATTAAATTGGTTATATAAACAAATATGAATAAATCTTATGACTTCGAGGAAGAAATGATTGGAAATGGTGTTCCTAAGAATTCAAATGTGTGGTCACAGGAGAACATTCGCCTCCTTGCATAGTAATTAAGGTTTTCATCCCGGAGTCGGGGAGACGTAGTGGCGATAGATAATAAAACTAGTCTTAAAGTTTCCTCCCTTCCGCACTAGACAAGTACTTACCTCTACTCGGCTCTCCGCCTGGTCCTGCAGGGATTTATAAAATCTCCACAAAACTTGGTACAACCCTTCGGAAGACTCGTACGTTTTTAATCAACCTTATGGTAATCTTATTTCTTAACTAGCCTTTTTACCCGTCCATAAAATTATTGATAAAGTTTGTTGAGAAAAATGGGAATTATAGAACCTGATTTCTGGATAAAATAAAAGTACCTTTAAAGTATGACCCTAAGTAGGGTCAAAAAGGGAGAATAATTGATTGATTGATCTACTTTAATGTTATATTACTTATATTTAAAAAGTTGGAAGGTTTGAATTGGTAAATAGGTAGATATAATTAGATAGTAGGCGTGTCTGTATGAGAAATATGTAGAATTGCTGTGGAGGCAACAAAAGTGAGTCACAAATATAGCATTTTTATCTATTTACCAATCCTTCCCCATCAAGGACATTAGACTTGATTTCTGTAAATGCTGACCTTATTCTTCTGTAACAACATAATTATTATGTACCTACAAAGTTATATTTATTCTTAATATCAAATTTAACAGGTAGGCACATAGGTAATTATTTTAGTATTCTAGACCTCTACCGAGCCAGTGATTATGTACATGAAAATCTTTTGTATGAAGAATTTTCAGCATGTACAGCCAGCAAGAAACATTGCATAAAAAACTATAAAAATTCAAACCCATCTGGGAATTGGAACCAGAAATTCCTTATCAGTAGTGGGCAGATAGTAATTTTAATGTTGTGGCCATCATTATCAGGATTCGAACCTGCACCATACTTCCTGCATGATGCCATCCTTCGTGTAAGTAGAAAAATCATTGTAGATTGCTTATTTCAAACAAAACTGGATTAGGGTAGTAATAAAATTTTCAAATTATTATGGCATCCCATCAATTTATTAAAATATTTCAAAAATTTAATTTGCTTACATAAATAAAACAATTAATACAATTGGTAAAGAAACACTCTTTTATAATACATAACTAAGGGGTTTTACAGTAGCTGTTTAAACTTCATTTTTACAGGGTAAAACTTTTATAATAATTTTTTAATAAATGTTAATTTTGAGTATAAATATTTACTTCTAGAGGATTAGACCTCTCATCTATAGGTGCTTAATATAAGTCATACCAAGAGTTGACAATTAATAAGAGGTATACAAAAGTTAAAGTGAAAGTTATTGTTAGAGATAATATTTTAAAATTTTTGACACACTTTAAAATTCTGTAGACATCTTGGCATTGCATCAATGATATATAACTCTAGGAATCCCAGCTCCATTGAAGAATTATTGAAGACATAAAAGCATCGAGCCGTTGGCCCTATGGCTAGCGTCTTAGCAGATTGTTGAATTTGTCGAATACTCAAGGATTTCAATTTGACCACCTAAATAAGGAAAGTTGTTAACGTGAAGTAATTACACAAAGCTATTTGAAACATCAGGAGACGAAGGTCGTAATCCAGTACTGGTCAAATTGATAAAAATATAGCATTTTAAAATCGACCATAAATAATGGTGTAATGTTGAAATATTATATATCAGTCTGTATAATATAACACTTTTCAATGTTATAGCATTGATTGGAATATAGGACCTGATTTTAGATTTCAACATAAAAAAAACATGTTGTTTAAAATAATAATAATTCTGAAATTAAAATAATTGTCTCCAAATAAAAAAAAATTAATGGTTTAGAATATAGATTAAACTGCTATAGGCTTACAATAATTATTGTCCTCCAAGGCAATCACTTGTAAGTTTCTTTTAACTAATCTATGAATGCTTATTTTTACCTACTTAATACACATAATCTGCAAATTAAATATAACATAGGTAATCTTTATATTCATAAGAACGATATTAAAAATTCAGTAAGTAGTAAAATAATGAAAAAGTCAGTGCGCGACGGTTGGGTTTAGAGTCACGCTGACCATCACCGCTGACATGCGAAATGTATAAACTTCTAAGAAGCGTTTTAGAATAACGCGTAGCTGTCAGCACGGACGCTTCTTAGAAGTTCATACATTTCGGTTGTCAGCACTCAGCGGCATAATCTGTAAATTAAATATACATAGGTAATCTTTATATTCATAAGAATGATATTAAAAATTGTGAGAAGTTTATAAGTAAATTAATATAAGTAATAATTTTTTAATAG
Source organism: Mystacides longicornis (assembly GCA_963576905.1). Lineage (NCBI taxonomy): Eukaryota > Metazoa > Arthropoda > Insecta > Trichoptera > Leptoceridae > Mystacides > Mystacides longicornis. The sequence continues at coordinate 7,923,787 of OY756431.1, read as the reverse complement.
TCCAGGCGTTGGTTATTATAACATAACATTTTGTTAAGATTATAAGGCCTGTTCCAATTAAAATCTTCTTTTTCCGATGGTGTTACAGCCCAATTCTAGCCTTGTGTTCCATAATTCGACTCCTCCAGACAACCCTGTTTCTGTCCTAATTTCGAGAGTCAAGAAATTGCTCGCATCCTTCCTGACTTCATTCGCACATCGCAGCCAAGGTCTGCCAATTCAGCATAATTTTCTCTTTGGTGCCCGCAATGATGGCATTCTCTGTCCATATCTGGCCCACCGTAGCCTATGATAATTAACCAATATTAGGATGGAAGGTTAGATATCTCAAAATTTCTTATGCAAAATTTAAAAACATATAATGGGATTACACTTTATAAATAATAAAGAAATGGATATAACATGAGTTTAAAAATGTTGATATTGATAAAAGTAATATTTACTTACTTACTTTGCGTTTCCGGTCTACACTTTGCCACACCAGTAAGCAGCGACAGTCATCGCCTCGTTCGCAAGGATAAGGTGTTTGCAGGTTACATGTTATACCAATCAGCAGGCATGTCAAGAGGTGATTGTCATCCTGGAGCTCACCACATTCACATTCAGTTTTGTCAGCAGAGAGGTAGCCCCATTTATGTAGGTTTTTCCTACACTTGGTGACACCAACCCTAAGTCTATTGAGGGCAGTCCATAAAGTGAATGGTAGGTGTTCAACCGTACTGATGCCTTGTAAAGTAATATTGAGAAGATGCAAGACTTATCTGCAAAAAAAAATTATGTGTGTTGAAAAATGTTTTTATTGAGCCCTTTAATGTTGCTGCATTTAATGTCTATTTCTTTTTATTATTTTTATTTATTTTATTTTATTTAAAACATTTATATACAAACAGTGAAATTGATACAAAAATAAGACAGTACATACAATTTGCAAAACATACACCAGTGAAGTATATACATTTAAATCAAACATATAAAACTGTGAGGTAAACATTTTTTTTTGAAATAGGTTACATGTTATATACCTGAAGTATAGAATTCCATATTAATGTAAATCTCAGTCCATCTATCAAACTCATACGACTTGTATGTTTTTGGTTTTGCAAGGAATGAATAATTTCTGACGGCTATTTTCGACAAAGCTCAAACAATAAAAATAACCTTTGTGCGAAACTAATTCGCAATATTACTCAAAACTACACAAAAGCTATAATTATCAAGACAAACAAATAATAATATTATTATTATTGCCAATTATCTCATTTTTATTACGCGTTGATTATTTACTGCGTATAAAATTTTACACTTTTGACGGCACCATAGACCATAGAAGTAGAATTTTATATCATTACGAAGACGCATACAACATAATTAAGTAGTCTGTGCATACAACTTTATTCCAACCCTTTCATATTGAAAAAAAATACAGTATATAAATAATTCATTATATTGTAAATATTTATAAAATTGATAATATTGAAATTATATATTTTTTATTCATTTAAATAATTAAGACCTTTTTTATTTAATAATTAATTATGACGTAGCAAATTATTTGGTAATTATAGACGACATTTTATTCTGCAATACATATTTTCTAGATTTGATAGTGTCTGTAAAAGCAACCTTTACAAAAATATAATATGAAGAAGATGTAATTTACACACAAAATATATTTAAATTGGTTACCTAAGCAATATTATACGCTGCTTTATTTTAATCTTGGAGGAATTATTATATTTTAATTAGATTATAGTGCGCCACACCAACCATAGATTTACTAATACATAGATTAGTAGAATTCATTGTCAATGTCACTCAATATTGATAAATATTGATCTGTCAAAAAAATAAGAGAGTGATGGAATGCTAAATGCTTCCAATTTCAAAATATTGGAAGCATTTATTTGCTGCTCAGTAGATATTTTCGGTAGGTACCTAATGTTGTTTATTAAGATTTATTATATAATCACTTCTTTGTAATTTTTAAGTACTGACTCAGAAACATAAAAAATGATGACCTTTTCTGTGACATTCTTTCCATCGCTTAGGATTTTATTTTTTTAGTTTAAGAATGCATGAAAATCACTTTGAAATGTTAACCGAATTGGAAACAAATGAGCTAAGACTTCCATACTTTTTTCAAATTATATAAGCAATATGATTTATGCTAAACTATAAGATTTGATTTTAAATTCAACCATTAGTGCAAAGGGGTTAGTAAAGAAAAATAAACGCAAATATTTACTGACTGATGATTAATTTATTCATTTTCAGTGTCACAAACCTTGGTTGCTTTTATCTGTCATCAAATTGGGCTGTGACAGAGTCACATTTGGGTTTTTTTGCGTCAAAACTTGGTCGAAACCTGTCAATCTGCACATACCACATCCAACGATTGCAGTTTTGGTCTTTGAAGGATTCTTTATTCTACAGGATCATGTTTGAGATGTATAAAGAGAATATGTTGTTGACGGAAGAAACTACTACACCAATTATCCCATACCATACTTTTTTAATATAATGCTTCTTGTCGTATTATGAAACATACGCAATAAAATATTAATATATATTTAACATTGTTTTTAATTTATCTTCATACCTATTAATTAAGAATTTAGATAATTTTGTTATTATAATAGCAAATAAAGTGATATTCGATGATTTTGTCCACAACAATCTGTTTTATGTGATTAATTGAGATATGAATATTATACAGTATTTCTTAATTATTATGATGTGGATAAAACAAATATATTTTTTACTATAATAAACATGCACAATTACCTGACAAATCCATTATGATTTTGATAAACAGGAACGTCATTAGTTCCTGTCAGATTCGCTTTCTTTCAGAGTTCTGTTTTATCGACCAAATCTACTAAAGAATTTTTATACTCATTTCAATTTTCAAAAATCATTTTTACGATTAATATATTTAAATGTATTATGAATTTAATTTCATGTATCTTTATTATTTACCAACGTTTAATATGATTTTATCAGGTACTTACTCATCCTACTCAATGGCTACGACAGATTTACATAAACTGCGGCCATAAATTTTTTTAAATGTGTCAAATTTGAAAATGGAGGAATTATATTTCCAAAATTTTGCATTAAATCTTTATTTATTGAGAATAATAAGATTTGAATAACATTTATATGTATAACGAATCAATCTCCAATTATTTTATAACATTTTCATACCGTAATACCAAGATTCTATTCAACGTTTACATGAGTAATTTTGTTTCCAAAAGATGGCTTTCTGTCTTTTTTGAAAAATTTGTATGAAGATCCTAAAAAAATAAAGTTTTTTAAATAGCTCTTAATATATTAAAGTTAACGTTGCCAATTGTATCTTAGAACGTTCTCGAGCAAATTTCACCGCTCTGCGCAGATTCATATCTGACGTAGCATTTGTATTTTGAGCGTGATGTTCACATATACGGTAAAGTATTGTCAAAAGCACGCAAACATTTCTGAATTATTATGTAGATGAGTATATTCAAGAGTTTGGAAGGAATTGCACCATTTAAATTTACATGATATGAGTAAGTATATTCAAGAATTTGGAAGGAATTGCACCATTTAAATTTACATGATATGTTTTGTCAATAAAAAAACGCCTCATTGCAACAGTTAAGTAAGGTTTCATATGTGGGGCATATTGTGCGTAGGGAGGAATATGGGATCCTCCAACTTGATGAACAAGATAGACAGACATTGTGGCAGATCCCTTGGTTGCGCAATGTGCGAGATTGGACCGGAATAGGGCGAGTGCAAGAGAATATAGTGATGTCTTCAAAAAAGGGATTGCCAACATCGGGGAGACCTGATAGGGCACAAGAAGAAGGTGAATACTTATTCTAAATACAATAATGTCAAAAACTTACCTATATAATGTGTTATATTGACACTTGATTGTTACAACGCCGCTGTAAAAATTCGTACCAACCTATTGTTACAACGCCGGCTGCCGTATTGTTTCATGCGGAGATCGTGGGTTCGATCCCAGGTGCCATCTTGACCATCTTCACAAGCTTTAAGTAGCTTACTGTTCACTTTGAGTGAGCACAGATTCATTTAAAAAAAATGTTAGATAGGTTCGCCCGAATATAATAAAATTCAGGTTATCGGTTAGGTGTCGCTTTTTTACATCTATATCTTTCATTCGACAGAATGTGATAGCCGATGGCGAAAAAGTTTGTCACATTGTGATAGAAGGCGGAGGCCCCTTCTAGTTTGAAAATAAAAAGTCCTGAAAAATGACACAAGAATCTAGAAAAATTACAATGTTCCATTCATTTTGTTGAGCCCAACAATGGGACTTTTTAATCAATTTATAATTAGGAACCACCGCAAGTAAAATGTATTGTTATAATAATGTAAGTAAGTATATATTTATATAATTTAATTCACATTACAAACAAAATCCTAGAAACTTTCACCGCTGTCGGTACATAATAAGTCTAGCTATAAAGTCTACATATATAGTGGGTGAGTAGCTAGAAACGCGGCACTTATCAAAAATACATAAGTAGGAGGTGGAGGGGAGAGATAGATAAGGGTAGTTTGTTCTATTACAGATATCTAGGAGGAGAGGGGGCGCTCTCTACTTGCCACCCTTATTTTGAGTTATTCTAACTCCCCCTAATTTCCAAAATCCCCACACCGCTCCTCAGTCTGCTCCACTATTACATACAGTGGGTGCTCGCTTATCGAAGGACAAGTTTGTATAGGCGAGCAATTCGAAAAACCAATAAATTTGTAGGAAAAAAATTCAGACAAAAAATACTTTGTATATAGGCGAACTATTTGGGAAAACCAATTGTTTATTATAATTAAACAATTCAGATAACGAATAGTTTGTAGGCGAACAATTCGGATAAGGAAAAGATTCCAGGCGAACCATTCGGATAAGGAACAGTTTTTAGGCAAACAATTCGAAAAAGGAACAGTTAGTAGGCCAACAATTCGGATATTGAACAGTTAGTAGACGAACAAATTATTGTTATAATAAGAGGCTAGGTAATGAATCTTTCAGATGGATTTTCCGTGTAACTAAGCTAAATCAAACCATATTAATTTATAGTAAGTGGATATAGGAAAAAAATCTCAACAGAGTCTACAGACACATTAGTCTGTCACATTTGTAGGTGGGGGGAAAACCTTCTTTGGCGAGGATTAAAGATATAAACGTAACATAGACCAATATCTCATTATCAAATTCAAATAATAAAAAATCGTAAATCATGCCGGATTCAGATCAAGAGGTACCGGATTTTCTACGTATTTTTCACTCAGGGTTGGAATCCTGTCTCAGAATGGACGGGACCGGTTGATTAGTAGATAATGCTTCAAGCGTTAAAGTTCCACCGGCTTAACTGACACCTATGACGTATGTGTTGAAGAGTGTCATTTAGCTTCGCGCCGGCTTTCGTACTATTTGGTGCGGACCTCGTGGTTCGATCCCAGGTGCCGACTATCTTCCTCTTTCACGACACAAGCTCTAAGTAGCTTAGTGTGAAAGAGTCAAGGAGTGTATTTGTGTTCACTTTGAGTGAGCACAGATTTATTTTTATAAAAAAAATATATATTATTTTATATCTTCTGTGCTTGATCTCTCTGTAAAAGTTTTTTGGTATTCCTTGAGAGCGGACATGACATATTAACCGCTGTTTATAGCGGGTGCCGTATTTCTAGGAAAAGAGAACATTAAACGGTTTAATTCAAATCGTTAGCCGATGATCGTATAAGCAAAGAAATCTTGTTAAGAAAATGACGTAAATCGATCATTGACTGTAGGTATACTATATTATTATATTTTCGGAGGTGGTTTGTGTTAGTTGTGGGGATGAGGGCTGGTGGTAGTAACGACGTTAGGTACCTACCTGAGCGAATCCGCCATCTTAGTTTTATGTAAGGCAGTCGCAAAACTACCCTTCGTGGCATTACCCCACCCCACCCCACCCTCCCTCTCCCGCTATCTTTCTCCCGGTTCATCCTTTTATTTCAGAATCGTTAATATTATCATCACCGAAGGTTTTTTTTTTTTACTTTCTGATAAGACGTTGACATTTTTATTCCAAGATCGCAATGTTAATAATAATTTAGTTAAGCATGTAGGTAAGAAGGTACTTAAGTTTCATTGAACTGCAAACGATCGGTTCTATCACATGCGGAAACATGATTTTACTAACTGTAATGTTTTGAAGAATCTACATAATAAATAACATGACAAGGGCGGATCCAGCATTGGCACCAGGGGGGGGGGGGGGGGTCACGACATGGTAAAAAAGGTCATTTCCAAATTTTGGTATCTAGAAACTAAAATTTTCCAAGGTCATTTCCATGATCCAGGGGGGGGGAGGGTCTTCTATTAATGATTGGGTGCAGGGTCATGAACCACAAAAACTTATAATTATAAAAGATAAAGTAGGTATTTTACTAAATATTGTAAGTACCTACTGTACTTCAAATTAAAGGCCTGATTAAGGGTCATGACCCCCCTGACCCCCCCCCTGGATCGCCCTTGTAACATGAAGTCCGTGCCGTTTTAAAAAAAACTTGTATTGACTAAACTTCTATTATATTGACTATTATTCTGAAATGAAAAACAGACGATTGAGTTGCTTCGTATCCACTTTTAATTGAGACTTTTGACATTTCTGTATTCTGAAAATGTTTTATCAAATACATTAGATGCGTAACTACTGGCGACCGATTAAGTTCGAAGCGGGAGCTTCTTGCGTTGAGTTGGAACGTGAATTTGAGAATCTCAGTCAATGTCTTAAAATTGACGAAAAAACTATGAATCTTTCCCACAGAAAAACAGAGTAAATAATTTAATTTCAGTGATGAAATAACTCACTTGTATAGTTTTCAGACCATTAGGAGTTTGGTATGATATTGATCTGAAAAACTTTTCTCGGGGTAGAGCGAGAGACTAAAAGAGAACAGAAAAGTTGGAGAGGAGAGCCTGGTGGATGTGGAGGCACTGCTGCTGGCAGAGTTGAGGGAGGATTTTTAGGGGAGGACGGGGTGGTTGTATCACAGAGGAAGGCGAGGATGAAGAAGAAGCATCCTGCAAAACAAAGTTGGAGAAGTTGAGATGAAATTTTAGACAGAGATGGAACATAACAAAAAAGCAGAACTAGTACCTAATGATTTATTTTAATTCGAATACCGAATACTAACTTATTAACAAAAATAAATAATAAAATGTTTATTTACTTTTTAATAAATTAATAGCTTATAATAGTATATTATCAATAGTATAAAAAAAAGTCGGGTTATTCGGGTATTTCTGAATGTTCGAAAAAAGTTCAGTCAAAAATTGCCTACCAATATTTTTTATGTCCATGGTTGTCAGGTAAACAATAATTTTGTTGTTATATAGATTTTTCATAGTTGGCGTCCGATCCGATCAGGAAATCCAATCCATACTATCTTTAATATTATATTTTATATTATTATTTCTTTTGAATTTTTCAACTTTTTATTTGTCATTCTGTTATCCGGCGCAGAGGAGAATCCAATAAATCAAACATCTGAAAAAATCTGTTTAGGGGGCGTTCAAGTATTACGTAACGCAATTTTTGAAGATTTTTGACCCCCCCTCCCCCCCATGTAACGCGCCGTAACGTTTTTCTGTACCCCCCCCTCCCCCCCCTAAATGTTACGTAACACCCAAGAGACTATTTTTTTACTGAACTCTCGTAAAAAAATAAAAGGGTTTCAAAGGGTTCCTTTGGCTAACTTCGGAGAAAAAAAAATACTATTTATATGTTCCATAAATTTATCTTTATTTTTTCTTTTGCTGTTTTCCAAATTTTGGCATAGCTGCGTTGGCAAGTCCAGTTGATGATGTAAATCCCCCCTTTTGACCACTAACGAATGCTGACAACGAAAATAAAATAAAAATGACGTAAGTATAATACAGTCGAGGGATTCCCCGTAAAAAATAAAAGATTTGCTAACTTGGGAGGGCGAAATAAAAATTACATACAATGCAGTCGAGGGACTCCCCGTAAGACTTAAACGAAAAAGGTTCCTTTTTTCGCAGAGCGAAAAATTCTTACGCTTAGGGTGAAAACACGTAGAAAGCCGATTCCGACCGGCGCAAAGAATGTTGTCTATGGTTTCAATGCATTTAAATGGGCATGCCGGAAAGCAGGTTTCTGCTTTTGCTGTGCGTATCCCCATTCAACTGCATAGAAACATTCTTTGCGCCGGTCGGCGCGGGTCGGATTCGGCATTCTACGTGTTTCCACCAAAAGCTTTAACATCGGAGAACAAAATAAAAATGACGCACGGTACAATCGAGGGACTTCCCGTAAAACATTGTCGAAAAGGGTTCCTTTGCTAACTTCGGAGAAAAAAAATGATGTACAGTACAATCGAGGGACTTCCCGTAAAACATAAACGAAAAGGGTGCCCAACTTCGGAGAAAAAAAAAACAAAAATGACGTACAGTACAATCGAGGGATTCCCCGTAAAACATAAACGAAAAGGATTGCCCAACTTGGAAGATTTATTTCCCAATTTTTTTTATTTAAGAAAAAAAAAATACCGTTACGTAACGAGTTGTTCAAACCCCCCCCCCCTCCCGCCCTCGTAACGCACAGTAACGTTTTGCAAGACCCCCCCTCCCCCCCAAATTGCGTTACGTAATACTTGAACGCCCCCTTAGCCGATTTCGAGTTATAAGTGTTCGCAGTAACCCGACTTTCTTTGATATATTAGAGATATAAACTTCACATACCTACTTAAATTCCAATCTCAGCAATAATGTGTGCGTATGTGAAGGTAGGTACGTAACTAACTAAATAAGGACTTTAATATCGGCAAGGCTTTAAACTTTTAGCCTCCTAGATATTATTAAGTACATAACTTAAAATACATACGTCAGTCAATGACGGAGTCCCGTATCGAGTCTGACGCATGCATGAACGAATCAATAATTAATATTTTTCGGTAAAATCTATACTCATTTCTTTCTGAATTTAAAGAAGTAACATCCAGTAGGTAGGTATCAAAGCTAATTAAGACTACAAAGATAATATTATTTTCTTAAAATCTTTAGTTCACAACCATAATACCTATCTAATTATTATTGCAAGTCAATAATTGAGTTTGGTTTCTCAGAATTTCGATAGGTGAATAACTCAAAACGGCTCAGTACCCGTAAGTGTACCCACGGGTACCTACAGGTGTCAGATTCAAGGGTTCGAAGCCAATTTCACATCTATACCTATCCCTAAGAAGGTACCAAATTTACATCTTTCGAAAGAAATTATTGATTGGTGGAGAACGTATTAGGTATATTAAGTATAAAAAAAATCTGGCACAAAGGGACCAAAAAAAAAAGAAAGAATAAATTTGAACATCAAGGGATAGTAATAATAATAATAATAAACACTTTATTGGCATGAATAGTAACAAACCAAAATCGGCGGGCTTATTGCCTGGAGCAATTTCTTCCAACCAACCTATCTACCTACATCGAGTTATTCTGAATTAGGGGGATTTTTAGCATTAAATAAAAAAAACGGAATTTTTATCTTGTGTTTGTGGAGTCGTTGGTTAATAAAATACTAAAGGTAGGAATTTCAATTCGAATATTTCAATGTTTAAAATTGACCCAAAATGGGCTTTAAGGCCGTCCCGTACTGTTATATTCCGGAAATTTTGTTCACTCAATTTCGAAAAATTAACTTAACCCCATCAAATAATGGTGAAAAGAAAAAAATAGTTCTAATTAGCTAGGTACTTTAATATGTATTTTTCATTTTACTCACCATTATTATAGTGGTTTGGAGTGGGTTATACGGAGAGGACTGCATACATACATAAGTTATGTCCTAATGGACAAAAAGAACAGAACAGATCCCTTCTCAAAATTCCACGTTCTAAAGGCATTTGTGTATTATAATATATTATTATTGTTATGTTTTTGAGATTCACTAACTGTTCAAAAGTAAAACAACGCATTGAATTTTTTAATTGAATCGATATTTTTTTATCGATTGACGATAGATATTTAGGAATTTTATATTTTTGTTTCGTTCACTTTACCTACGATCGATTTCTTGTGCAATAGCGCTCGGGTTGGTTGAAATCACTAGACATTACCCGCAAAATTCAAAATTTTTGGTTGATTTTAATTATTTGCGTAATCGAAAGATACAGAATTGGAAAATAAGAGGCGTATTACCTAGTGACCTAGTAAAAGAGCCAATAGGCAATAAATATGAGGCATTAACAAAAATGGATATAGTCATATCCTGGCGCCAAATACATGACAGCAGTCGCAGTCTTTAAATTTCGTTGCTCTCTTGTTCTCAATAATTTCCAACTTTTTTCTCTTTATTTCATTAATTATTATTAAAAAATATCTATTGGTTGCATTGCATACATGAGATTTTTCGACATGTTGAACATGTCGAGAATTCTCATGATTAGGAGTTTCGGAGACTTAAACATTACCACCTAATTGTGAACGTTGTTAACTTAAAAAGATCACACTAAGCCAACCTTGGAAATAAAAGAAGAAGACTGTCGAAAGCCCATGGTGGTTTGTTCCATTTAAAAATCGAACATCAGAAATGAGTTGTAAGAGTCATTAGTTATTCATATTCGTTACTATCTAGAGTGATCTGGTTTCTGCTTATACTCCTAGACTCAAAATGAATCGTATTAGCTTAAAAAATATTTAGAATGTAATTGTTGTAAATTTTAAGATAAAACCTAATTAAAAGTAATGCAAATTGTTTCAAAATCAGTCGTCCATATATAGTGTCTTTTAAGTATAAAGGCTCTCCCAAAGTGAACATAAAATACATTTTTAACATCATTTACAAAAATCAAAGCCTGTGTTGTGGAAGAGAAAGATGGCCGGCACTGAGGGTCAAACGACCTCCTCTACCAAAGTCGATGACTGAACCGCTAAGCTACTAATCTTTTGAAGTTTACATAAGTCATAGAAAAAATATTTTTATATTATGATGAATGATTGGCGAAGAGCTTTAGAGGACAACGGGTTGAGAATAAGTCGACCATAAACGGAACAACAGGACAACGTTTTTACCTCCAAAACACACCATTACCACAAACAACATCCTTTAAATACCTGGGCAGCGTGATAACACCTCAATGTGACGCAGATGAAGATGTCACCCACCGCATTAATACAGGATGGCTAAAATGGAGGTCCCTCTCTGGAGTATTGTGTGATACAAAGGGTAAAGTATACAAGACCGCAGTAAGACCCGCAATGACATATGGCTCTGAATGTTGGGCATTAAAACAGAAACACCAACAAAGCATGCACACTGCAGAGATGAAGATGCTCAGATGGGCTGGAGGAGTAACCAGACTCAGTTATAAATGTCCATGTCCGAGGAAGTTTCAAGGTCGCACCCATAACCGGAAAGATGGTATGGACATGTTATGAGACGACCACAAGACAACATGATCCAGAGAGCCATGGACATTGAAACTCCAGCCAGGAGACCAGGCAGACCACCCGCCACGTGGTTGTCGAGCATCAATAGGGACCTAAAAGAATGCGAAGTGGAGCCGGAGATGGCGTTGGACAGACAATCTTGGCGCAACAGGACACGGAGAGCCGACCCCAAATAATGGGACAAAAGCGAGGGCGAAGAAGAAGAAGATAGAAAAAATATTTTTCAGTGTCCTGTTTTCCTATTTGCAGGGCCAAGTTTGTTTCTTAGAGATATAACGTGGAGAGGCTTAGTAAAATGAGAAACCTTTGATGTTGGCCAAAATTCTAATTAATTTTTGGGGTCTTTCAGGATAAACATTTCTAATAAGTTGTAGGTAGATATCCGCCCACAGGCCCCAAGACAAACAGCCCATACTAATCAGACTACATTTATAGTTCTTATTAAATTGTAGTTTATTGTTATGGAATGGAAACACAAACATAATAATTATCATCTTACTTTTACTCAAATGTGCCTACCTATCTGTTGGGTACATTAAAAACTTTCATTAAGTAATTCTTGTCATATTTTACCGAGTCTAAACCTATAAAATAAAAGAAAGACGGGTTAGTGCGAACATTTATAACTCGAGATCAGCTGAACAGATTTTTATGATGCTGGGTTTATTGGATTCTTCTCCGTTCCGGATATCACAATGAGTATCTAATAAAAAATTAAAAAATGGAAAAAAAATAATATAGAATATTATATTAAAGTTATTATGAAACGGACTTCCTAACAACAACGTCATCTGTGATAATTCCATAACAATACAATTAACCTGAAAACCATAACATTGTGTTTCAAAACACCGGTATAAAGATTATTGATAGAATTTATTTCAGGCTTTGAGAAACATTTTTTTACATTCAAACATAATTAAAACGTGTTTTTGGATAAATTACAAATTTGAAATCAATATTCATAGTAAAAGGACTACAGGACAACGTCTGTCGGGAAAGCTAGTTAGATATATTATGTAGTAGGTATGTATGACTTAGCCATTCACAACTTTTTAATGCAATATTACGTCAGGTAGGTATGTAGGTACTATAGGTATTTCAAGAATTTATAAAAATCTATAGATAGGTACCTATACCTATACTTAGAAGGATCGTCTTTATGCAATATAAACCTTATCGAACGTAAAATAGATTCAAATTTTCATATACCTAGGTATTACAATAGAGTTTATAGCTTTTTGAAAAACTTTAATAAAAAGACAGGTCTCCATCGTGAGTTTTTAAAAAAATTTTGCAATCCGCTTACAATAATTATTTAGTGATTTATGGGTTAGTTTTCACCGTTAGTTCTATTGTCTCTTTTCATCTATCAACTGTGATCTCGTATGTAATTTAGAAACAGAACAACAATGATTAAAACTGTATATACATAGGTATGCATACGAATACAAATAATGATTCACATAAAAGACTATAAAATTGCAAAAATCATAAAAAGTTGTCAAAAAACAATTAAGCAATAGTGAAAAAAAACAGCCCCTTATCCTTATTTCTTCGTATTTGTGAATATGTATATATCGGTACATGAAAGGTACATAGGTAAATTAAAGTGCTGGAGGTTATGTACCAACCTAATATGAATTATTATTTTACCTTTAAATTACAAGTTTCGTCTAGAACTTTGAAAGGTTTAGACGTCTGAAATCTTATCAGTCTATATAGTTTCTGACATCGAGTAATCAGAAGCTTTGCAAAAATGAGAACCTTCATTTCGACCCTCCCATACCCTCCGTCACAGATCAAAGAAGATTGGACGCGCTGACAAAAGACAAAATTGTCTTTAGAACCCGCATCCTTATAATTAATATTATAAGTCCTTGCCTGTATCATCAGCTAATTAGAAACGGCAGTCATTCGTCTTTTGTGTCATCCGAAATGACTGCTGCAAAGAGAAACCCCGTCTCTGTGAGATAAGGTACTAAGGTTCGAATACCTCTTAATAGTGTATACTTTTAATCAAACTAGCATCAAACCCCCAACTTTTCAATCAACTAGGTACATAAAATCTTACCTTATAAGTAGGGATGACATATACCTACGTCCCGTACCTATATACCTACCTACGGGACTGTCCCGTATTATTAAATGTCTCGTATTTGTCCCTTATTGCGTACAAAATAAGTAAAAAGCTGCTAACCTAGGGTAGCCTAGAACTCATAGTATATTATAACAGCCTTTTCGTGTAAAACATATCTTTGCATAAAAATTCATCATTTTACGATTAAAATGAATTTATCCATGGAATTATTATAGAAACTTTAAAATGATATCGACTATTGGAGCTTTTTAATATCTGCTTTAGAACTACATATTCAATATTAATCGGTACTTTAAGGGGGACCCACTGAAGTTACGGACCTCAAATTTTACGTGCTTGTGTAGGAGCATAAGACCAACCCATACCTATACCTTTTTTTTTTAATTTTATGAAAATCGAAGATTTTTTTTTTCTTTTTTAGCCCTTTTTCCAGAACAAGTGAAATTTTCTTTGGATACTTTAAGAGGGTTCCTGAAGGTACAGATCTCAACATTTTACTGACTCATCTACATCGAGGGGCTAACCGTTCTACCAAATTTCAATCAAATCGGATAAGAATTACTATAAGTTATGGGTGCGCACACATTTTTGGCGTACGCGTACGGGTACACGGAAATTAATTGAAATCCGATCACAAGACTCATGTATATTCCATATACTATGAGTAACAATGTCTTTTCGAGACTAAACACTGAACTGGGAAGATACATCGAGGGCGAAAGACTTCCAACACATGTTTAACGTAACATTCTGTCAACAGCATATTATGCTGCTGTCAATTGACAATCTACTTGGAATCGATAGTGGTCAAGATATTCAAATTGTTCCATATTTATATTGCGAGGATGGAAAAACTTAAGTAATTTTTGAATATGCTGATGTTGCTTACAGAAAAAACTTATTGTCTTATGGTTATAATTATCACCAGCAGTTGATCGAATACTAAAACTGTGTCAGCCGTCAAGAAAAAAAAATTGAAATACTAAAGGAAGGAAAAATCAAGGAAGGTAAGTGGATGATTTTTTTTTGTGATAGATAGGTACTTACAATTTTCAACAATGTTTGTAATCTTAATTACAACACCCGTTGACGCTATGGTTATTTTGATTGAAAAAATATAAAAACAAATATTAAATACCTACTAATTTAGGTTCATATAGCATTCGTTTATAAAACTAAAGAAATTAGGGGTATGTTAGGTAGACTAAGTGCGAAAATTCTCTTCAGAAAAGAGAAAGAGTAAACTTTTTTGCACTGATCTGCCAGTAAAACGAGTGAAAAATTTAATATGATGGGATAATATAATAAACAGCTTACTTGTCCTACCATATCCGAGATAAAAATTTGAAGTGAAAACATACATGAAAATTTTGGACCAGAGCATCAGTGAGCCCTAAATGATTTTAAAAACGTAGTTATTTAAAAATAATACTTTAATAAATTTCATCCAAAAAGCATTTTTGTTTGATATAACGAGCGATTTCTGTTGAATTTTTTTTTTCTTACTCTTCTCAATCTAATTGTTGTTCATTAATTGCATATAAATAAGCGATCCAACGATTTTATTTTAAAATGCGACATTATAACGTAAGTATAGACTTACTAAAAACAAACTTATAGGTAATAGAAGGAAGAAGATCTACTTAAACGATTGACGGCCAACTACTTTAGCATTAAGAAATTATTTAAAAAAAAATAATGTACTTAGGTAACGTATTTCGGTGAAACTTTGGTGATCTGTTCTACTAATGTCCGGGAAGGTTTAAGCGGAATATGAGTTCAATACCACTCCTTGGAGGGTAGTTATAAGTAGAAAAGAGGGTAGTTATAAAATGTAACAAATATATTATAATGATTATACTGGATTAGGTCGAAGTTCGACGGGGTGATCAGCTAGTATCTACCTATTCCTGTAAATCTCAAAAGGTGTCAATTTTTTACCACATTAGGGACTGCGGAAAATTTGTCATTTCTTCCCATAGCTACAGTTGTATTTGAAAACCTATGATTAATATTAGATTTCGTCGATGTAAATATTGATCACGCTATAGCATTATACTCGACCGTCGGTGATGAAGATTTATGAAATCTTATCAAAAAAAATCATATAGGTACGTAGATATTCTTATCAAAAATTCATATATTCTTTTAAAAAAAAATCATATAAGTATTCTGATCAAGAAAATTCATATACCTATTCTTATCAAAAAAATTCATATATTCTTATCAAAAAAAATCATGTTTACCTACTCCAACTTTTACGAAACACTTGGATGAACATTAAGCATGATTTTGACTTTGTGTCTCATAATTGCGACTTGCGAGGTCTTGACGTTTTTTACCCATTAGACTCGGTGTTGTCAAAACCAATTTAATTTCTCTAAATAATTAGGTACATAAGGTACATAGACAGGTAGGTAGGTAGGTATTATTAGCTTCTATTCTAAAATCAATATAGTGAAGTATGTATTCAATACAATATCTTGAAAGCATCTTAAATAAACAAAATGGCGCTCGCGAATGTATGTATGTAGGAGAGAAATATTATTAGTAGGGGAGAGCGGGGTCTAAAGTAACGCGGGTCGGAAGTAACAACGTCCATATTTTCTACCGTGTACATGTGAACTTAAAATGAACCAACTCTAACAAACCGCTACACACGTTCCCTAACCATGCAGGATCATGACAATCATCGTGCAGTCAGGGCGAGTGCGCTGTCACCTTTTGTGTTTTTTGACATCAAAAGTATTTTTTTAGTGTTGAACCATTTTTGTGAAAACATACTCAAAATTCGTTTAACTAATCTACGTAAGTATTTATTTTTTATCATCTTAGATGTTATTTTCGATATCTATATTTAGATTTGACTTAAACGTAGCAGTTTATAAATATTTTGGTATTAATTCTAAAAAATGTGTTTGGGGTCCAAAGTAACAAAAATCACGGGGTCCAATGTAACTGTTACTTTGGACCCCAATATACTTTCTTACTAAAAAAACCGGTCAATATGGTCATAAGTAGATTGTAAGCGAATTCGCCTGTTAAGCAAAGGTTCGATACCTGCTGCTGGCTATTACTTCAAGGTACTAGTTTTTTGTAGTACCTCTAAATTTTGGTTACCACTCGACTTTATTAGGTTTTAAATTATTTGAATTTTGGCAATTTATTTTGTAATAATTACAAAACAAATATATAGGCAAACATATTTATATTACATTTGTGATTATTTATTTTAGAATGCCTAAAATAAACCCTGAAAATCTACGAGAGGCCTTGCTGAACAATCAGTGTACGAAGTCGCCAATCTAGATCATATTGATAATAAAATAACCGTAAGAGAAGCGGCAAAGAATGTGCATTATGTCATTTCAGTTGGGTAGATATGCTTGTGCTGGTTTCAAGTTCCTCTGATCGAACAGCTCCTGAATCTTGCTCTATGCCCGTACTCATTTCAAGTCCACCTGATTAACAACCTCACTCTTCGGCTCCCACCCAGCCATCTCAAAGCAAATCGATACAATAAATACGTTAGACGAACCGGGACCAAGTGGATCATAACAATTTTCGCCTGTGCTGGTTCTTGCCCAAAATTAAGCCCTAAACTTCAAGCAAATAGTGGAAGGAAAAAGAGAAAATCCGCGATCACACCCCTGAAAAACTGGCTATTGAGGAATAAAGTATGAATAGCAAAGCTAAAAGACAAGTGTTGGAGTTTAAAACGACACAGAAAAAGATAAAAATTAAACAAATATGAAAATCTGAAATAAACAAGCCCCAAGAGGATTCTACTGACGATATTGAAGATGAATGGTTGTGCATAGTGTGCATGGAGTCATTCACAACATGTTGTTCAGGAAAACAATGGGTTCAATGTCATGATTGTTAACATTAGGCCCATTAGCAATGTACCCCAGTATTATGATAATGGTTTTCATAGATTTTAAGTGGTTTTTTATAATCAAAATGGTTTCAAATCCTGGTATTCTATCCATTTGTACAACTGTTACTTTCGACCCCAATAGGTGTTACAACCGACCCTGCTAGCGGGGTCGGAAGTAACAGTTGAGGCATGTTTGTAAATCCTCCATAATTCTTAAATGTGCATTATTAAACACACAAAACTTATTTGGAATTATAGCCAAATGTGTAAGCTAATAAATGAAATAAAAAAATGTATCATTACGCTGTTGATTTTCTCACAATGAACTCAAATGTAAAAATTGTTACTTTGGACCCCGCTCTCCCCTACCTATCTACCTACACCTACTGTATTATGTGGTGAATATATAATGTTTGATAGTGTGTTGGGGTGCTTCTTATAAATATGGTTTGGGTGAAGAACAAATAATGTATATAAATAACACTATATATGTATATGTGTGTAGGGGTTATAATATGAGAGAGGGTGTAGTCCCGGGACTAGGAGAGAAAAGTGGCGCGGGAGGGCTGTAGAAGAAAGGGGAGACCAGCTTCTTACCCCCTCTACGCTATTCGCTAATAGAGACGCCGTACGCTGGATTCGATGCCATTTTTTAAAATGGTTGACATTTTGAAATTAGAATCGAAAATGCGTTCGATTCTATTTTTAAAATTACTAATTTTAAGAATGTTATTGAAATTGTTTTAGCTAATTCAATTTTTGAAAAATAATATCACATTGACAAAATGCATGTCAACATAACCCTATCAAAAATGTTGGTATACATAGTTTGAGAATTTTTCCATCCCGTCCATAGAAAAAGCTTGATGTTTGAAAAATCAATCTTGTTAAAAATAGATAAATTTCAACTCTATATAAAACGATGATTAACACTTTCGAAGCACGACTTCATCATTAAAAAAAATTATCGTCTTTGGAGATCTTATCAATGGAAAAATAATTTTCTCGACTAACCTGAACGATAGAAGATAAACGATCAAAAATAATATTAAGGATCCCACTTTTAGAGAAAGATTGGAAGATGAGTAAATGCCAAAAAAAAATAATGCATGGCGTTTCGAAAAAAAGGTTTATTGGCTGGATGGCGAGGTGGGAGATGCCCAAAAACCATGCATCTTAACTTGTAGAGCATTGCGATGTACAGTAGCTAGTCACGAAGACGTCTACATCAGTGCCCTTATTCTCGTAGCGGTCTTAATACGCTCTTATCTTGATTGACAATCATAAAATGGCGAATTGGTATTCACAAAACAAGATATCTAGTAGATATCTTAAAAATTCGTTATGTTTGAAATAACAGTACGAAAATTATCTTGTTCAAGATAGGATTAAAGATTAGATTCCGATAGTTTTGTGAATACGACTGCTTGCGATCGTGTCTTAATCTTATCGTTAAGTGATTTTTAAAGCGATTGATTACGAGAATAGCCCTACTAATCTGGGTTGTACAGCCCCGAATCTATGGATGGACGAAAAACGGCTAGCATAAATCTCGTATTCGGAAGAATAATTTCCATTTTATTGAAAGAAAATTGAAATTTATTCGATTGAGATGGTGGGGATAGACACGAGAAGGAAGTCGTTGTGAATCTCAAGTGGGAGTATCACAAGGATCCATGTTGGGACCACCTTAAGAGGCAGAAAAACAAAACAATATGAGAGAAGAGGACCTAGGTTGTTGATTTGCATGAGAAGGCTCATTCAGGTGGGCGGATATACAGAGCCCAAATATACGGACAACAAAAAATGGACCAACAAAGTGGTAGGGGAGAAAATCGGCTAGCCTAAGGCTAGATGGACAGATGATATCATCAAGATTGGATTAGGGATGCCTTGGACAGATATGAATAATAATATGGAAAGCACGAAGGTAGGCTCTTGTTCAACAAATAACGGAAAAGGGGTGATGTTGAAGATGACATTAAGACACCTATTTTAATCTAATAGTCGATGATTCGATGAGTCGTATGAACTTCTCTAGCCGATCGGGTGGTTTAACTTAAGACGACGGCAGAGCAGGAGCGAACGTGTTAAGAGCAGCGATTCTCTTCTTCTGTCTCCTGCCGGTACCTACCTAGGCCCCGCGAAACTCTTTACCTACTACACCCACGCCTGGGTGTGCTCATAGAGGGCGCTGCTAATTTACGAGTCTCTCAAATTAAGCTTTATTTTATTGGGTACATAACCTAGAATTAGCTGCAAATAATTATTTTTGATTACATTACTCCCCTGGTAATTATATACTCTGTGTTATTATCAACAAGAATGCCCATGCATGATGCTTTGGTACTTATCAATCCGTTGTACAAAGCTCTTTGTTAGTCCTGCCTTTTGCCAAAGATTGCGTTCACTTTCCTTTATCTCTTGCCTCTTGTCGCTAACACCCTTAGATCCCTTTCCACAACATCTGCACATCTTTTTGGTTTTGAGGAGAACAGCCAATTTTCCACGTGACCTAACATTCAGTAATGCAGTGGGAGCGGTACGTCGTCTGATAAAACGGCTGTCAATGTTTTTGTCGCTAAGGTTACCACAAAGACAATGTTTTACACTGATACATACGTTCTTCGCTGTTTATAGCAGTACCGTATTCCGAGGAAACCAGACCATTCCAGACCATCAAAGTATTGCAAAGAGTCCGTGTCAGAAATGAACTACATACTGTGAACGTGAAAAAGGTCTCTTATTTGAGTCATGTCATTTTGTTGCGAGGAGAAAAATATCACCTTTCTGTTGGATGTTGGAAGGTAAGATGAGGAGTGACAGGATTAAAGGTCATGGCTGAGCTGAGTGGATGGCCTGTTGAAGACAGCAAAGGACCATGTGGTTTTTGCAAAGATGTTGAGATGTCCTGATAGGATAGACTTCGATTGACAAAAACTTAATATTGATCTCGAAACTAGGTATATTAATAAAAGATGAAAATATAGGTACCTAATTCTTTTTTTTTTAATGTGGCAATCCACACTCGAACAGGGCGCATGAATTGTTTGAAAAAAAAACCGATTGATGTGATTTCGAATCAATTGTTTTGTAATCCGTGGATATTCATTATGAATACCAGCCGACTCGATATCAAAAACTATTCGAACATCGTATTAGACTATACAAATAGCCAAAAATATTGGGCTTAAAAATGAGTAAGAAATTAAATTTTATTATCATTAAAATAACCCATATTTTATCAGCTAAATAGGTAATATTTTTGGGTTGGCTCTAAGAGATCTTTGGGATAAGTCCGCCCTTTGGTTCGTATGTAGGTACGTGTTCAAATTGCTTTTTTAATTCAATAAAGTGTTATTTATTTATTAATTTTTTAACCCTCTATTGAAATTTAACTGAAAAATGTATATCGATATATAGCAACAGCGGTGAAACCATGGTGTAAAAATATAATCTGCCTGCACCTACGTACTTGCAATTTTCGAATGAATCAATTTAAAAACACAATCTTCTTGCATACATACATACATACATTCTCCCTTTAAGAGCCCCGCACACCGCAAGCCAGCCCGGAGGAGACAAACCCGCAGTAAACCCGACTCGCATGAAACCAACGCTCTAGTTCGATCGATCGATCTAGTTCACAATCTTCTTGACCGAGTTTTAAATCTAAACCATCCTTGAATTAATTGACTGACCTCGGTGGCCTAGTGCCGAATTCAGATCAAGAGGTCCCGGGTTCGATTCCCGGTCGGGTTTTCTGTTTTTTTTTTTCATGAAATCTCTGAGTTAGAATCCTGTCTCAGATTGGACGGGACCGGTTGACTGGTAGAGAATGCTTCAAGCCTTGCGTTCCGCCGGTTATACTGACATCTATGTATAGAAGAGTTTTATTTATTTAATCAATTTTATAACACACATCAAATTTCGTAAAAATTTGTTCATCCTCTTAGGAGTTATTCACAGTTACGCGAACTGAAGAATTTTATACATAAAGATGCTATTTTTTAGTTTAATTATATTTTAAGAACGCACTAGATTTATTTTAATTTTTTTTTATCACTATAGTAATTAAACATTTTAAACCTCCGAAGAAATGCAACTCGCACAAAGACGCGATCCCAACTGCTTTCAAAAATCGAACGCGAAGAAAACCTCCCCGAAAAAAGACTGTTACATAAAAATAACTTGTATAGATTCCCACACATAAATCGATTCCAATTTCAAAAAATAACAAGTTCTAGAATAACACAACATCAAGATAACAATTATCGTAGTTACTTATTGTTGCACTTGACCCGAAGGTGAACGTTTCCAAAATTCACACGGACCCAAGAAAACAAGTTCCAATGTCCAGAGCAAGAACCTGTCGCGAAATGAGAACAAGTTCTTTGAAAAGTAAATTTTTGGTAAAAATTGATTTAATTTTTATCACCGTCCTTTTCTAACGCACGCGTTATGCGCCCCGTAAAGTAGAGTGGAATTTGTAGTGGTCAAGATACTGTCCAGTTAAAACTTGATTAACCCTTCACAAATGAAAGGGGTCGAAAACAGTCGGTTTGGTTCTTGAAACGAACCAATTGTAATATTTTATTATAAATGTTACCATTGTACGTAAACATAAGATATGTGAAATTTAATATACCTATCACATTGTTATAATAAAATTACTTGATTTTTTGTTTTTATTGTCATTTGGTGTAATTTTTTGTGCATTTCAATTTACATGTCTCATACTATTTTATGTGATAGCTGCGAAATATGTTCTTTTATTTTGAGAATTCTAATGATTAGGAGTTTCGGAGACGTAAACATTACCACCTAATGGCGAACGTTGTTAACGTAAAGTGATCACACTATGCCAGCCTTCAAAATAACAGTAGAAGACGTTCGTAAGCCCTTAATAGTTTGTTCCATTTAAAAATCGAACATCAGTAATGAATTGTTTAGAGCCTTAGTTGTTACATATTCATTATAATGTTGACTGATTTTTAAACATTCATCCATAGTTGAGTATATGTGAACTTTTGAAGAAAGATAGAAGTTGAAGATGGTTCCGGAGAGATGATGTCAGCAGAAGAGGAGAAGACCAATGGAAGAATCAAAGTATAGACCTATCTGCCTCATCAACGTGTTGGCTAAAGCGTATGAGTCCTTAATCAACAATCGTCTCACGAAGGAACTAGACAATAAAGGAGCTCTGAGTGACAGCCAATATGGATTCAGAAAGGGACGATCTACAGTGGATGCAGTAAACAATATAATATGCACTGCAAAAGAAGCGAGAAAGAGTAATAGTGGAAACATACTTGTCCTTATAGACGTAAAGAATGCTTTTAACACAGCGAATTGGGAAGTAATACGCCAAAAGATAATAGATCTAAAGATAGATGGATATATAACTAATAGCATAATTGACTACCTATCAAATAGAAAAATCTTCTTCTTCTTCTTCTTTGCCGGGCCTCGAGTTCGAGGATCCCATAACACTCACCGCCTTTGGTGTATTCTTGAATGTGCGTAAAGACCTAACCTGGATGCGCAGACCCGACCGCACTCCGGACACGCGAAGATCTCTCCGCGATCCCTCTCTCTCTGCCGTTGGGCATCCGCTCTGTGGCGGTTTTGCAGCTTCCTTGCCTCTGAGACTCCCCGGGATCGCAAACAAACATCACGCCAGGCAGGCCTGTCATGAGCCAACCGTTCCCAATCATCGGGGACCCCACAGAGCTTAAGGGATTCGCGGAGATTGTCCTTGTAACGTTTTCTTTGACCTCCCACGTGTCGCCTTCCATTGACTTCACCATATAGAAGTCTCTTAGGCAGTCTATGGTCTTCCATCCTAATAACGTGCCCCACCCATCGCAGCCGAATTTCCACCATCATATCCTCAATGGATCTACATCCAGATTTCTGCAGCCAAGCCTGCCCCCACCGCCGACAGTTCATCGCTGCGAGTCTTTGTCTTTACTTCATCATACTTTACTTCAAGGTGGTGAGTGAAGCTGTGCAGTGAGTCAGTTTAAAGTATATAAATTGCCGCACAACAATAGATACACCTGGCCACTTTCCTGGACCGTATTCAATGGCACACCAAAGTGAGACGATTGGAGTACAGAAAAGTGTTGACGCCATAGAGATAGGAAAAGGGAAAGGTGAGTGGTAGGAAAATTTATGGATGGAAAAGGAAATGTGGGTTTATGGACTAGGCTGTCGAGGAGTGGAAATAGAGGGAAAAGACAGCCGTGGACTAGGGCAACTCGGGTTTGTCAAGCCCGTAACTCTTTGGGTCTAGAGTTCCTTGAGTGTAGTAATGAATAGAAAAATACTGATTGAGGGAAAGACATCTATTGAAATTGGAGGAGGAGTTCCGCAGGGGTCGGTCCTTGGACCCACGCTGTGGAATATACTCTACGATAGCCTTATGCGTATTGTGGTCCCGGAAGGTGTAAAACTTATCTGCTACGCCGACGATCTAGCAATATCAGTCACCGCAAAATGCGCTGATGAGCTACAGGCCAACACAAATGCCGTCCTATTTGGGGTAAGTTCGTGGATGAGAAAACATAAACTAGAAATAGCACCCCAAAAGACGGTAGCAATTCTACTGAGTGGAGGGAAAAGAATGGCTGACATCAGGGTGCAGATTGAGGGCGTGAACATAGTAGCCTCAAAAGAAACCACTTATCTGGGAGTAGTCCTAGACTGTGGACTCAGGTTCAATAGACACCTCCAATACGTGGCAGAGAAGTCCTTAAAAACAACCCGGGCTCTCTCATTGCTACTATCCAATACCAAAGGGCCGAAACACAATAAAAGAAAAACTCTAGCCATGACAATGCAGTCGGTGTTGCTGTACGCTGCGCCAGTTTGGGAAGAAAAATTAGCAATAAAAAACAGACAAAAAACTATTATGGCTGCTCAAAGACCGCTAGCTCTTAGAGTGTGTTGTGCATATCGCACCATTTCAACTGATGCCGCACTGGTGCTCGCAGGACTGATACCAATCCATCTATTAGCTGGAGAACGCGGAAGAATATATAAAAACGAAGCCAGAAGAACCAGCGAAGAACAGTACACTCAATGGGAAAGACAACAAACAATTGGTAGATGGCAGAGAGAGTGGGATTCATCCGGTAATGGGAGATGGACATACAGACTCATTAAAGACATAAAGGTTTGGCTTGAGAGAAAGCATGGAGAGATTAACTACCGTCTAACGCAATGCCTGACAGGACATGGTGTATTTTATCAATATCTGAAAAGAATAGGCAAAAACGAAACAGGACTCTGCATATATTGCAATCATGATGAGGAGTATTGAGGAGGATGATGCAGAACATACTCTTTTTAAGTGTGCTAAATGGTCGGGAGCCAGAGAAGAGGCAAAACAAGCATTGGGGCTTGCGGAGTTCCCCACGCCAGACGAACTCATTTCATGCATGCTGCGAGGAAAGAGAGAATGGTCAGAAATGGCAAGATGTCTGGAAGGGATCATAGCGGGAAAAGAGATCGATGAAAGAGAGAATCAGAGGAGAGAACAGTAGAAGATAGAAAGACGCAAGAGCCAACAGATAGTAGACCTTTCAAAAGGTAGGAACATCGTTGTGCGCGGAGAGGGGGGGGGGGGGTTTAGCCGGTAGCCGATGGTGGGAGTCCGGCACTACCCGTACACTGGGTGTCTATAAAAGATTTCCCATCCGAAAAAAAAAAAAAAAGAAGAGGAGAAGACCGCTTGATCATCTGATCGAAGACTGCAAGGGCAGCCAGTAGTCTAGTAGGTTATCTTAACAGAACAGATCACATGATCAAGATATTTATGAGTCAGCCTATATTGATGTAGGAACATAAGTTCTTCAGCCTAATAATTGATTTATTGATACAATGCCTTTAGTTGATAATTTTTCAGCTACAAATGTGTATTTTATATGAACAAGTACCTATACATTACAAATTATGAACTCTTTCTTTCACACCATAATCTAAGCCTGACTGTCCACGGCAGCGTAGCGTATGCAGTGCGTACTCGTATTTTGCCGCTTGATACACGATTGCTTGTAGCTGCACATACAATACAATGAGAATGTGACCACGGTGCACCAATTCTGCGCGTACACTACGCCGCCGTGGACACGGACAGTCAGCCTAACGAAAAAAATATGAATGCCGCGGTGCGAGCAGTCTTCATTGTATAATATTATATACATCTTTTTACTGAGAAATATAACATAAGTAACTTAAAAATGATTCATGGTAAACCCTTTAAACTGTTCCAAATAGGTTGAGAGAGAGAAGTAAACGTTATAAACTGACCGAAAAAATTGAAAAAAAATCAAAGATTAAATAAAATAAAAATAAATAAAGCAAATAAAAGATGATCTCGTTTCGTTATTCGTTCATATATGAAAGGTTTCGAACCCCTTTCCTTATCTAGGATCCAGATATCTTGTTTTCATTTTGAAGGAACATCACAACACACATGTCCTACTCCCCAAATGGTCATTTAAAAAAAAGGGGGTACTTACCTGTTTGCACTTACTTAGTACCTACTTGGCTAGGTACTGAAGTCGTCCTTTGGTTTGATAGACATGACAAGTAGAATTTTATTACATATTTTTCTCTCAAATCGGTATTCAATACTTTTTAAAAACAGGTTCAGTGAGTTGAAGAAATCTTGATTTTTTTATGGACAATAATTTTTTCAATACTTAGGAATGTGTCAAAATGTCGTGAGAAAAAAAGGGTATCGGAGTTTGAGTTTTTTACTTTTTTAAACCGGTCAGAATTATGAACTTACAAGTCAATATTTGAAGAATTGCATAGAAAAACGTTACACATAGTAAATTAGTATGAATGCATACTTTGAATACGTACCACTGCATCACGAATGACGTTATACGCCGGCGCCCCCAGAGTGGGCCCATCACTTCTACCACTGTGGAGAGGAGATTGACTTGGCTGGGACATATGTGTTAAGAATTCTGACTGACAGTTAGCCAAGGAGAGCTCTGTTCTTCCTCCTATCTGGATCCCGAAGACGAGGAAGACCATACCGCGTTCCGCTTCTTCGAAGCAGAGCTGAGGGATCTGAACATGGTGGGGGAGGAGTCATAAACATTGCGCAATGGAGAGCTCTTGTTGCTTCCCTATGCCCCTAATGGGCGTAAAAGGAGTTTGGATTTGGATGAGAGCATATTCAACGTATTCTTATACAAAATAAAACGGTAGATAATTTTTGCTGAAGTGATATTTTCCTGTTACCTTAACTGCTCCATTAAGGAGCATAGGAAGGCTTAAAAAGGCTCCTTTACACACGAACCTAGAAATGTGGATTAAGCTAGGATGAAGCTGTGCAACTGGCGCAAGATAGAGAGACTTGGAAGAACTTCGTAAACTCCACATGTCGTGCTCCAAAAAGCAAAAATCTGAGATTACCAGGAATCCAACTCGATATCTCATGATCAGAAGGCAGCTCTCACTCAACCATTTTTGACTTTATTATAACTCAAAAATACCATAGCTTGTTTGAGCCTATAGCTATTATTGGTATATTACGTAAAAAGAAGCTGGCTTATGAGGCGTAGATAGGTAGGTGCCCTCTGAAGAGTTCGTAGGAAAATCAATATGAGGAAAGCGAGCAAAGAAACCCAACTAGACACACCTGCTAGAAGTTAAACAGACTTAATATACATTAGCGCTCGTTGGGGGGGAGGGGGGATCTGAGCTCTCAGCGCTGGGTGACGGGGGCGCGTTTGAAGTGTGATGGGGTGGGGCGCCACCGGGGTGAAGAAGAAGAAAGTTGCACGAGAGAAGTTGTGTATTTGAAATAAGTAGAATGCGGATGAAAACGTGAAACGGAAAAATGTGGTTTTTTTAAATACCCGGGTTTCAAAAGCGCTGAATCGCTTTTGTAAAACGGGTCTAAACAAGAGAAATCAATGCATTCATGTTAATAATTATTTGATTGTAATGAAGATGATATGCAATTTTGGAAAACAGTATCAGCATGGCGTTGTTCTAATTGAAAAGTGATCACGCGTCGAGCGATGATATACAATGTTCTCACTGTCGAACGGCCCAATCGAGTTCGAGGATAATATATGACTCTCGACGCGTTTACTCTTTACAATTATTATAGGACACACACTAATGGTCGCCTTGCGAATACTTTCAGCACAACATCCTTTTTTTCCAATTTGTACATTTGAAGCTTCTATAACATTACGAATTCCATATTTAATATAGTAAATCAATTCGAATTTACAAAGGACTTCTTCGTCTTCCTCTTCTTCTTATGCCCTAACATCAGGTTTCCCAGACGTTGGCAATCACTTCTTTAAGGGCCTCTCTATCTCTTGCCACTCAGAACAGCTTCTGCACTCACCCTATTCCGTTCCGATCACACAGATTGCACAAAAAGGGATTTGTTATCTATCAGGTCCTCTGTGTATGGACACATCTATCTTGCCCATCAAAATAAGTTTGAGGATTTCATACTTTACAAAGGACTAAATGAATCTTAAAGTTAAAATAGAAAAAACTTGCCTGCCTGGCTTACCTACTCGCTAAAATTTTAATTGAAATTTATTCTGCAACAAAACCCAAATTACAGTTACTTATTATGTTAAGAACTTTTTCAGTAATCGATTTAGTAAAAGTGTCAAAAAAACTGATGTTTTCGTAAAAAGCCTGCTAAATCGGTAGGTCTATTCTCGTAATCAATCGCTTTTAAAAATCACTTAACGATAAGATTAAGACACGATCGCAAGCAGTCGTATTCACAAAACTATCGGAATCTAATCTTAAATCCTCTCTTGAACTGGATCATTTTCATACTGATATTTCAAACATTTTTTAAGATATCTACTAGATATCTTGTTTTGTGAATACCAATCCGCCATTTTATGATTGTCAATCAAGATAAGAGCGTATTAAGACCGCTACGAGAATAAGGGCACTGAAATATTTCGCTTCTTCTAAACTTCAACTTTTCAATTAGTAACCCGCCGTTGGAATTTTAATCGTGAAACAAGTTCTTTTCAGAAAACTGCAGTGTTTCACATTCTAGCCGCGATACTTAGCATTTGAGGTGAAGAACGTATGTCGGCGGGGGCTGAAAATAAGTAATGAGGGATGAGTGAGTAGTGGAGGGTTGGGGAGGCTCTTGAGGAGTGAGAAGGCTGCGCCTGCCACTAACTATTTCCTTTGAGAAATGAAAACTGAGCCAACACGCGTCCTATGTACTTACCTATTATATATTTGTGTTATTATATTATTTATTTAGTTAATAACTAAATAGAAGCTCTGATAGGGGTGCTCTCAACTGTCGCTGAAAATGAGGGGATGTTTCTGAAAATTTTTAAAGCAAATGGTAAGGGGTCATTAGATTCCGCTTATTAGTAATTAGGTAGGTTGTTGTTTAGGTTTTAGTTGTTTAAGGTTATATTAATCATTTTTGTTCTGATCTCGTCTGGGTCATATAGATTATAAAAATAATTCTAGTTCTAAAAGACAGGATAACGAATGCTAGCACATAAGTTCCAATTCATATACCTACATATGAAGTCTCTGATACGGTATTTTGATTTTATTATTGAAATAAAATTGTAATTTGCGTTAAATTTATGATATAAAAAAGTCGGGCTAGTGCGAACACTTAAAATTCGAGATCGGCTGAACAGATTTTAATCATTTTAGGTATATTGGATTCTTCTCCGCTCCGGATAACAGGATAATTATTAAAAGTTCGAAAAATAGATAGAAAATAATATAAAATATAATATTGAAGTAAGTATGGAACGAATTTCCTGAGAGAAAATGAACAAAGAGAGAAACAGAACTGTCAAACTACATTATTTTATGTCAAACACAAAAATTTCGCTGTAAAAAGTAGACTAAAAGGTTACTTACTTAAACTTTACTTAAATTTTCTAATGATTTGCGCAACTTTCTTATTTTTCATTAACCTATGTACCTACAGGACATGGTGTGGGAGGAGATCATTAACATATATTGCGCAAGATCCAGCGCTATATGGAGAGCTATATTGCCTCCCTATGCCTCTAAGTGGGGCGAAAAGGGAGCTAAGATTTGGATTGGATGTAGGTACCTACAGAGATTACATAATAATAATACCTATAGGTACCTTTTTTTAATGAATCTGCGCTCACTCAAAGTGAATGCAAATATTCTTTTGATATATTTTACAGAAAGAAAAGGCTTGTGTTGTGAAGGAAGAAGATGTTCGGCACCGGGAATTGAACCTACGAACTACGGAATGAAAGACGCAGGCTGAACCGTTAGGCTACCAACCACCTCATTACCTACTTATGTTTTCGGTTGTATCTTTGTGAAATCCCATATTGTCGTTGGTTTATTATTTTATTTCATACCTACCTCTGTTTATTTCACTTATATATTAATTAGATAAATTGACAAAGGCTCTTCAGTCATACGTCGATCTTGAGTGTCACGAATACTACTTAAAAGTTTGTGACACTCCTAAAGAACATTGTTTCCTTTAAAAATAAAATAATAAACTAACGCTATTATAAAATAATAACACTTATATATGTAGTGATATGTTTAATAGATAGGTATAAGTATTTTAAACTTTGTTGAAGAACAATAAACAATTTTTACTAAAACATTTCATAAAAATCAAAATATTAATATGAGTAGGTAGGTCCTTAAAGAATATAGCACGTAAGTACGTATATAGATGGCGTCTATACTAAAATCTTACAAGTAAGACACGTGTGTGTAGATATTAGCGGGTCTGATCAATAAAGCGATGCCTCGGGACCAGGTCCTGCCCCCTCCACCACCCAGCACGACCCAAGAACAATATATGGCTGCTGGCGTCGTTAGGGGAGCGCCGCGGCGTCGACGACGCGAAGGTTATATAAAATATATGGAAAGTCTTAGAAGCCGCGCACCTCCGCAGCCATATACACACAGAGACACTCCCTGGTACTTTATAATCTTCTCGGGGGGGGGGGGGTGTCACCCCTCCCCTCGGCACAAGCTCTTAGCCCACTCACCCCCCTTCCCCTGAAGAAATTCAGGGATGGTTACATTTTCTTACGAGGTCGTTGACATTCGGGAAAGGAAATGTCATTTTATTTTATACATTTTCTATATACCTAATTCAACATATTATAATTTTGTTCATATGAATTTTCAATTATCTAATTACTACGCAGGGTTGGTCTGTCAAATTGGACGGGACCGGTTGACTGAAAAAATTGCCTCAATAAGTTCTGCCGGCTATACTAACACTTTTGTATAGAAAATATTATTATTATATTACCTAAATATCAACTTAAGTACCTACCTACCTAGGTACCTAAGTGCCTGTATTATAGAATGTATAAAATTAACATTGTTAAAAATTTTAACATTGTTAAACAAAGTTTTTAAGCAAAACACATAGTTTCTAAAAATAAACAATGTATTATTGCTAGGTACACCCAATTTATTTTATTTAGGTAGGTACCTACTGCGCAGTGTTTCAAGACTGCGACCAATCAACATGCCTTGGCCTTCGAATCAATGCCAGTAAATCGGAGCTCATGGCGAATAATGCCTGCCCCGATAGACAACTATATACCGATGACCATTGATGGTCATCAGGTCTCCCGGGTGGATAAATTTAAGTACCTGGGAGCAACCATTACCATCCCTGATGACCTAAGGGCTGAGCTGGCGATACGTAAGTATTAGTAAGGCAAGTGGCGGCTTTAACAAACATGCATGACCAAAATAAGGAAAGCGTCGGCGTTTAGTGTCGAGAAGAAATACATCTAAGCTGTTTGATGCGTAGGTATGTGTTCTCCTATATGGGTGTGGGTCCTGGCACCTGACCAAAGCCCAGGCACCAAAAGTCTCAGCTTTCGAAATGAAGTTCCTCAGGAGAATTTTGGGTGTAAGATGGGACCACCGCATCACGAATGACGCTATACGCCAGTTCATCCAGCGTGACCCCGTCTCTTCTACCATTATTTTGATTTGGCTGTGTACGCTGTACATCTCATAGAATTTTTTTTTTAAATAAGTTTAAGACATATCCTTATATTTTTACTTGACATTTTAAACTTTATTATTTGACACATGAACATTACATGACATTATTAAACTTTATTATATTATATTATATTAATTTACTTGACATTCCTATTCTAACTTGCTTTGTTGACATGTTCAATCTGTGATATTTGACTACACACTCTATTGTTGTTTAATCTTTACCTATTCAAATGTTGATATTCTTATTTATTTTGTGTGGTTTTTTTTTTCTGTCCTATCCAATTGGATTTAAATTTTTAACTACTGTGTTGTTAAAAAAAAAATGTATGTATTGTTATAGATATTGTAAATAACATGTAAAAGGCTATTGCCGTTGATATTTAAAATAAAAAAAAAAAAAATAAAATAAAAATTATGGAGAGGAGATGGGCTTGGTTGGGACCAACGGCGGATCCAGGCTATGTAATCTGAAGTAGGGCAGTGATATTTATTAATAAAATCGTTATTTTGCTAGCATAATTATAATTTCCGTGGGCCATGACCCCCCCTGGAGCAAATTTTGAAAATGACCTTTTTTTTTTTTTTTTTAGGAAAAGTGTAGTTTCCAGATACCAAATTTTGAAAATGACTTTTTTTTTTAGGAAAAGTGTAATTTCCAGATACCAAATTTTTTACTTTGTGACCCCCCCCTGGTGCCAAGGCTGGATCCGCCCTTGGTTGGGACATGTGTTAAGGAGGCCGAATGATAGATGGCCGAGGAGAGCGCTGTTCTTCCTCCCATCAGGGTCACGAAGACGAGGAAGACCCTCCCATACTGTGTTCCGCTTCTTTGAAGCAGAGCTGAGGAAACGGAATGAACGGTGGA
This sequence comes from Mystacides longicornis, assembly GCA_963576905.1. NCBI lineage: Eukaryota > Metazoa > Arthropoda > Insecta > Trichoptera > Leptoceridae > Mystacides > Mystacides longicornis. The sequence goes on along the minus strand of OY756431.1, from coordinate 7,891,440 downwards.
ATTGATAAACCTGCGATGGTCTATAGCATGGGTCGACAACCTGGTGCCCGCGAGACATCTTGGTGCGGCCCGCAAAATTCTCGCCGCAACGCACATGACGGACGATATTATACACAATCGAGTGAAAGGAAGCGAGAAAGGGAGCGAAGGGATAGCGAAGGAGGAGCGAAGGGATATTAACTACAATAAATGTCGTTAAATTATACTTACACTTTTTAAATTTTTAAAACTAAAATATTTGTACATAATTATTGTACCTACTGCAAGTGCGGCCCGCACTGATCCCCATGAAAAATATTTGGGCCTTTTACAACAAAAGGTTGCCGACCCATGGTCTAAAGCATTAGTCGTCATTGCGGCCCTTATTTGATATTATTTATGAGACCCACGACGCGGCTAACGATTTCAAAAGACAATCACTACCAAAATCGATTTTTCATACAAAGTTAATTAAATAGAAAACGGGGGTTATTTTTTTTTCAATTTACATACGAGAGGATCTTGAAGTATTCTCGGTATGGATATGAAGAAAAATGCAGAAAAATCTGAAAGAAATATACCATTTTATATACCTACCTACCTAGTCTTTTTCAACCCAAATGCGCTTTTTCAATAGCCAATTTATACATCTTTTCAACAGCCTTCAAAAAAATTTTTAACCTTGAACACTTCATCGTCGGAAACAGTGTTGCCACCTGTCCGGGCTTAGCGAACTCTCACCTTTCCAGATACCAAATTTTTAAATTGACCTTTTTTAAGTAGATAAGTATGTGTCCGGGTTAAATATTTTACAAAGGTGGCAACACCGCGCACCGGTCGGAAAATAGCTTTCCATTGATGTTTTAATTTCAGTTTCGGGAACAAAAATTGTCATCAGGTACCAGGATAGTTCATTGATATTTTGGAAACCATAGGTACCTACTATTGACTCGCCTTCGCAATGCGCGCCAAGTGAATCGGCGCTAGGAGCAAGACATAGGCGGTCCATTTTCTTTGATGATTATCTTCCTACAAAACCATGCGAAAGCTACTGCGACAATACTTTGGCATATTTGAAATAGTAAATAAGCAAAAACTCTTTCGAGTTCTAGAATAGGTAGGTACCTACTGTCGTATGGAGCTTTTCGACCGATTTCATGACTCGTACTCCTTCGAAGGTCCTGCAGATTTCCTTACCAACTGTATTAACTCGCGTTTTTCTCAAAAGCATAATAACGATCCACTTTCACGACACAACCCTTTGATTAGTGTGAAAGATGTTTAAAAGTGTATTTGTGTTCACTTCGAGTGAGCACAGATGCATTAAAAAAACATTTTTCGTTCCCAGTAATAATTATTATTTTATTTATTATTTACATATTTCAAAAGAAACACCACTCATCATAACAGCGACAAGCCTTTGCGATGAGTGATGACAACAATTACAAAAAAAAAAAAAACAGATGATATAAAAAAAAAAATAACAGTCACTACAAAAAAAATAAATAACAGTTAACTTTATCAAGTCACGGTAGAATCATGTTGATCATTCATCAAATTCAGTGTATGGGACACAAAAGATATCGATGCGATCCGCCATGTCATTAAATAATTTGACAGCTCTATTTACCGGAGAGTTGCGGATTATATTAGTTCTGCCCGAAATTGGACAGAAGAGAATGTGAACAAAACACTTCAACCAAATAATTTTCAAACAGAGTCCGAACCCTCCATAGAAAATTTAATTCGCGTTTGTTTCTCCGGTAGTGTGAGGATTCGTGGTACCCATCATTCACCAGACTTACGTGTTCCACAAATTCATGAATTACATATAGAGTGTTTTGATATCCACGGATAGCTTGATGATCTCTACATATGAATTGATTTTTATTCGAGTACAATATTCTCGTCCTTTTTCATATTTTCTTCCGCGGATGATAAAACATGGCCACCTGATTGTTGGTCACCTTCAGTGCATAGGTATTTTACCATTTAAAATTTTCTCACCCTGGATTTCCATGATTTAAGTTCATTAATACTTCAAAGACGGTCTTAAGAGCCTAGTTTTCCGTTACTTCTTGATGTTGAGAGGTGCATGTAGTGAACGGGGAATGGTCTTCCATTGATTTTCTTCGTTTTTCAAAATTGAAACCATAGGGGAGACCAGCCTAAGTTGGCGAAGTGCCTAAGATGACGAATGCTGTTTTTTTCTGTGAAATGTATCAGTGAGAACACACTATACGATGAAAATAATCAAGAATAGTATACTGACTACGGATCAAATCAGCCTGTCTCGTGTCGGCAAAGTGTTTGCACGTGAACTGCGGTTTGCTGTTTTTTGTGTCCTTGATGTAAAAAAAACAGTGTTTCAAAACACTGTTTTAAAGAATATCCGTATATTTAAGATAAAAACTGATTACATATTGATATAAAGGTGTATTTTACTATATCATGTAAATAAATTTAAATCGTTAATATTATATTTATGAATTATATTTGTATCTCTTTTTAAAATATCACTCACGGGAAAGATGACGCGGGTAAGTTGACGAATTCGTCATCTTACCCTACATAATGCAAATTATATTTTTGGTTGTCATCTTTTATTGTGAACTTTTTTATTGTTAAGGTTGATCAATATACATGTTGTAACTGCTCATTAACAGTCATGGAAAACGTTGTAATTCGATGTCCACTATGTATGGAGGTTTATGAAGAACCTCCAGCTGAAGATTGGTTACAGTGCAAGATTTGCAAATCCTGGTGGCACGAAAAGTGCAGTAACTACGAAGGAGAAGGGGAATTTAAGTGTGATTCGTGTGAATAAACGTTAGATTTTTATTTTTAAGTTGGTTTTTCATTTTATTGTGTTAATTTCTATTTTATTTTTTTTCTTTATTTCATGTTGATTTTTTTAAATGATTTAGGTACATATGTTTGATATTATGTATCAATTCGTTTTTAAATACAATAAAAATGTTTTATTCCTTTATCTTTTTAATTTAATCTAGAGTTGTAAGACAGAACTCATACTATGATGCAATTCGTCAACTTTCCCTATGCATATAGTCATCTTACCCGGCATACGGGTAAGATGACGAATTTGAGGATGTTTTCTAAATACAATTTTTCTATAAATCCTTATGTTTTAGTAAAAATTAATGCTTGTATTATTGTAGGCAAATGTATTATCTATAATATAGCAAACTATTTTATTTAAATAAATATTCCATTAAAGGTGATATCTTACAAATCCCTTAACATCGCCAACGTAGGCTGGTCTCCCCTATAATATAATTACAAATTACCCCTTATTCGGATTTTAGAACGTTCTTATTAAGAACATTCCAAATGATTTAGAATTAAGTTCACTCGAACTAAAATTCGTATTCGGAATAATTATGCCGTGTTCTAAAAACCAATATTAGTTCACCATAAATATTTTTTTAATTATAATTGTCTATGGATCGAGCATGCGCCTTATGGGTTGATGCTGACAAGCGGACAGCCAATCGCAGAAGACAAATTCAAACGAGCTCCATGTTCCAAGCAAGTTCCAAGTAACATGGTCGCCTGAAACTGCCGAACCAACCCGAAGTGTAACGAAGACGACTGTATGATTGCATTGGTGTTCAATGATAATTATTTTTGATGCTTTTATTTGTATTACTTATAATTAGAGACTGGAAAATAGTGGTGTTATTTTTTGTGAATTTCGGTGTTATTTTTGCTCTAAAACACGGAAATTCGCTTTATTTTGTCAACGTTGATTTGTTCAAAATGAAGTTAATGTTATAGCAAAATAAAGAATAATAGCAATTTTTAGAATTTATAGTAGGTATAATTAACAATATTTATAAACATACATTGCATTAGTCATACGCCTGGGCTCACACCCTTACAGGAAAATGGGCAACGGTCAAACAGCCTGGATCAAAGAACAAGATAAAAAAGTTTGGTCATACTATCAGCTCATTCTCATTGTTATTTTGTGAAGACTTATGATTGACACGTAATTTTCCACTTAGGTAAATGCTATATTTCTGTGTGCTTAGGTGCAATGTCCATACACTAAAAATGTCAATATAAAAATGTTTATTAATTACTCACAAATACACGCATAATACTTAAATACGTACCTACATAGTGTGCATTGAAAAGCCGAAGATAGTGTGAAAAAATATCAATGTATGTTTGTACATAGGTACTATTTTACCTATTTGAAATTCAACCAATCAGATAGACGGTTCTTCAAAAAAAAAATATCAATGGAATACTTTTTTTAAATTATATCACTTTAGTACTATACATATCTCTTTTTTACCGCTTTGATACGAAGTTAGTGTGAAAGAGATAACAACAGGAAGCCCACCCTTGGAATAGGTATATTTTTTTATTCTATTTGAAGCTTTGAGCTTTATTATAGCACTATTGAAATAGATTTGAACTATTGTCCTTCTCCTTCTATTCGGCCAGCGGAACTTACAATAGAAAGGGACAAAAAATATCGACGATTTTTATTTGAATTTTGTGTAGTGTTGTCTAACGTTTTATTTTTACCGGGCGAGAATGAATTTTCGTAAAGGGCATGGAACAATTTTTCCCGGAACTTAGGTACCTACCTGCTTACAAACATTTGAATTAAGAATGCACATAAGTACAAAATGTTCTTTTTTTTTCTTTCAAGTAATACAGTGGGGCTAGTACGAGTTTAATCGAAAGCTATTTGCACGCTAATAAGCGCTTATTAGCGTGCAAATAGTGTTCGAAAATCAAACGTTCGAATCGTTCGATCATTTTTGTATGGAAATTTTTCGAAACGCTTTCGATAATCGTTTCGCTCTTCGATCATCGAAAACTTATACTACCTACTGGTACTGTTCTTCAATCCAGTAGCGTGCTTTTGTAATAAGTAAGTTGTACCTACATTGTGTTTAAAAAAGTAGAATGTACCTACCTAGATAAGCAATTTTTACCCAGTTGAAAACTTTATCAGGAGAAAACAGTGTGCTTAACTTCGATGATAAGATAATTGAGATTAAGTTTTTTCTATATTTGTAATCATTTATATATCGAAAAATATCGGCAAAAACTGAACTAAATTTCTTTAAAAAAGCATTTTTTTATAAATACCCAAAGGTCACCCGTTTTAATGCCTGCAAAATGATGGCAAACAATAATATCTACGTTTGGGTAAGTAATTCACTTTATTGATGGGTAAATTTTGATAAAATATGACATGCTGTGCCTCATTTGATTTTCGATTCAAGATGTGATGATGTAGGTATGTTTGTACCTAATTTTTTTTTTCTAGGTAGGTAGATGCATATTAGATAAAACATTTTCAGAATAGAGAAATGTCAAAAGTCTCAATAAAAATTGGATAGGACGCAACTCAATCGTCTGTTTTTCATTTCAGAATAGCCGTCATTAGTCACGTAACTACTGACAACCGATTAAGTTCTAAGCAGTCACTGACTGGTAGGTATTATCAAAGTCACGTTCCAACTCAACGCAAGAATTTGATTTAAATCGCATAAAATATATGCATTGGGTAAATTATCAAATTTCGGAAAAGCTTTGATTTAAAATGATGGCGGATGAATTGAAATTGTTTGGTTTTTTTTTCAATCTTTAAATTTCAATCTTTTAATTTCAATCTTAATGACTTATCGATTCATATTCTAAATCTAATCTAATCTAATTTAATGCTATATTTTTATCTAATTTGACTTTTTAACTTTTTACTTTTTTGATGTTATGTAGGTATTTATTGTTTGAGATGTTCTATAGGTAGTGTTGGGGTCTTCGCTGTCCATAATCTGTTTCTTTATTTATTGATTTTTATGTATTGTCATGACTGTCTGACCTCTCGATAATTGTAAAAATAAATAAATAAAAATAAAAACCAATATGTACCTAAGTACCTATAGTTAATAAGTTCTAAGAATAAATTTATTGATTGAGCAGACAATAGAGCATGTCTTGGGTTTCTTCAAGTTAGAGAGTATAGGGGATGGGGAAACAACCCTTTAGAAAAGGAATATGTAAATAAGTGTACCTATACTGCAATAATAGTTAAAAGGGAAACTAAAAAAAATCTAATAAAAAAGTGGATTCCTTTAGTCCCCTATTCAAGTATTGACAAATAAAAGGGCTTGGTAGCAATTTGACTAACTGAAAAAAAAAATGTTTTAATTTTGTAGATTTTTTGCCTATCATTTTTTTGTATGAAAGGGGGAGGACGAACACGTGACAGGCTAAAAAAATATTCTTAAATTATTGTTTTTTTTTTTATCTCTCATAAATAAATGAAATCATTTTTTATGGTATTGGGTAGGTACTTAAATTATTAAAATAAAACTACTCATGTAACAATTCTTCCTTTTTCTTGACCCCACTTAGAGGCATAGGGGGGGAGGGGGTTTCTATCTGACCTCCTCCCACACCATATCCAGATCCCTCAGCTTCTCCACGAAGGAACAGGACACGATATATTCCTTGTGTTCGGGGACCAGGGACGGATTTGCAGTATTGGCCGCCCTGGTCCCCATGCACGTAGCTGCCCCTTTCTCAGCACACATCAATAGACTAGGTACGTAATGAATTCACACTTTACTACCAATTGTTATCGCAATCAATTCAGCAATAAATAATAATAAAATAATCTCTACATTAACTCCATTCAGCTATTGCCGTTGGTATGAGGAGAGTCAAAAAAATGTTTCACAAAATTAATAATTTAGTTAACTGCCTATTAAAGCTATTAAGTAGTTTGTAATATGTTCCAAGGTTTCGGGGATAATTGCACATTGAAATAAAATATTTAAAACGGTTTTATTCATTCATTTATTTATTCACTATTATGTGGAGGAGATGGACTTGGCTGGGATATGTGTTAAGGATGCCGATTGACAATTGGATTATTATTCAACTAAAGAATACGTAACAACTAATGACTAACAATACATTACTGATATTCGAAACAACAGTAGAAGACGGTCGTAAACCCGTAGTGGTTTGTTCCATTTAAAAATCGAACATCAGTAATGAATTGTTGAGTCATTAGTTGTAACATATTCGTTAAGGTCTAGTCCTGAAAAATGGTCACAAGAATCTAGAATTCAACTAAAGGTTTATTCTTATACAAAAAAAACCCTAATATAATAATTATTATACCAAGATGTGTTACAAAATTCGTCTACACTTATGCGTAGCAAAACCATTAATTGAATCTTCTAAATCAATTTCCTTAAAATATCAGCTTCTATGGTAAGCCAAGAAAGACCGTTTAATTTGTTTAACGATTGGCCGCCCCTAAAATCTGGCCGCCCTAGGCCCGGACCTACTGGGCCTTAGAGCAAATCCGCCACCGTAAAGACCAGCGCCCTCCTCAGGAGTCTGTCTTCTGGCATCCTTAACTCATTTCCCATATATGCAGTCATATCCATATCCTCTTCAGAATGGTGGAAATGATGGCCTTACTGGGTGCACCAGCATATAGCATCGTTCGTGATGCGATGGCGATTATATGGGACTTATTTGTTAAGAATGCCGAATTTTAATTAGCCAAGAAGAGCGCTGTTTACCCCCCATCAGAGCCTCCAAGACGAGGAAGACCCCTCTCGTACCGTGTTCTATAAGGTACTTCGCAGCAAAGTTGAGGGATCGGATATGGTGTGGGAAAGGGTGATTGAAACTGCGCGATATCGAGCGCAGGGGTGCTCTTGTTGCCTCTCTATGCCCCTAAGTGGGTAAAAATTGGAGAATCGATTAATTGGTTGATGTTTGGAAGTTCATTTTTATCACATAAAATTTTGAAAATTGAAAAAAGTGTTCAGCCGATATGCATTATAAAATATGCCTGAGGCAATTTTCTCTAGTCAACTGTACCCCTATTCTCTGTTTTATCGGAAGGTAGTCACGGTGTAAAGTGAGTATTACACGATACATTTTGTATGAAAAACGTCTATACGTATCGAATGCGAGAATCGCATTTGTTTCTAGAAATATCTCTGTGGCGGCGCTATACACGTTTCCCATACAAAATGTATCGTGTAATACTCACTTTACTACCGTGACTACCTTCCGATAAAACAGAGAATTGGAGCTCTGGTCTCGCTGAGACAACACTGAGTAGAAGTTTCAAGTTTATAAAAGTGCCTGAAAAGATATGACCCTACCAGGATGCGAGCCCAGGACATATACTTACCATATACTACAAAGCTACCGAGGTTGGCACAACGCAATTAAAATTTTTGACTTTTACCATATGGCAGACTCCGAAAGATTTTTCCTTCAACTAACGAAAGGGTAATAAAATGTGCCTACACACATTACACTACAGCACATTCAAAATAATCCGTCCATAATAAGTCCATTCTTGTTAGAAATAAGAAGGGTCGGTTATATGGACTGTTACCGCCATCTATTGGGGGATGGTTTTGTTTAAGCTACCCTTCTAAAGATGGGGACTATTTTATGTTACGGGAAAAGCCATCTAGCGAATGGAAAAATAAACAACCGTTTTAACTATCAATCGATAGATGGCACATTTCTTGACACTCTGTAGAACTTTTTTGAAATCTAAGCTTTTTCTATTCTTTAATAGGGAAGACAGTAGTAACTGTGCAATAATAAAATAATTAGGTATACTTTTACCTACTGCTATGTTTTTAGTTTAATATACAAACCTACCAATATTTTTCATACATTGAGATATTTTAGTTCTGAAATAAATTTGGCTTTGTTCAGAGATCATTTTGAATTTTATTCTCACAAATTCATTTATCGAGTTATAATTTAAAATGTTCTTTTAATATACCTAACTGCCTTAGTTCAATTGCTTACATAGGTACTTCCCTTGAGAAATCACGTGATATTACAGCCTACAGGTACCTACTCCTACTGCCTACATAATACTTAGGTACCTACCTACCTAACTGTCCCTATCGTAGGTAGGTATTTAAAACAATTATTGAGGTTTTTGTGAGGTTCATAATTATTATTACTTTTAAGTATACTAGGTACCTATGTGGTATAGATACCTACTATGTCGGACGTCCTGCGATACCAGTTCCTTTTCCCAGAGACTCCAGATCTCTACTCATTAGTAAGGTACATCAATTCTCTATTTAAACCCCATTTAGGAACATAGGGAGGCAACAAAAGAGCCAAATTTTTTGCCATCACAGAGGTGATACCAGCTGCCTTAATCCTCCCTGTTGGGTTCCAGGCGTCCGAAGCTTATTTCTTGCGACTTTTCTGACCTATAGAGGCTTAAGGACGTGAGTTAGTCGACCTCACGGCCCTGATCTGATTTTTCGATTTCCTGCCTCTTACAGGATGCTCGGAAAACCAATAAAAAGAACAGAGGTGCTATACTTATCCGGCAACTTCACAACCATTAGTTACATATTATTTTAATTGGATTAAACTTGCATTTAGGTAATGGTGGAATTATTCAAATTTCTTCTTCTTTCTTCTCATTGATTTAGGCTTTGATGTTCTGTTTTTCAGGTTAGGTAAGTAGGTACCTACTTCTTCTTTTGATGTTGATGGGCAACTGTCCAGCAACCTTTTAGGAGGTCTGATTCCTAGTTCAAGTTCCTAATGGCTCAAGGGCGGATCCAGCTTTAGAGCAAGGGGGGGGTCACATTAAAAAAGGTCATTTCTAAAATTTGGTATCTGGAAACTAAAGTTTTCCTAAAAAAGGTCAAAATTTGGTAGGTAGGTACCTAAGTATCTGGAAACTAAACTTTACCTAAAAAAAGGTAATTTCGATAATTTGGAATCTGGCTAGGTAGGTACCTAATAAACTTTTGACCCCTGTGGGGGGTCACATCCCACATTTTATTATGATCATAATAGAAAAGTAAGTAGGTATTTTATTAATAAATGTAAGCACTGTACCTACTTAAAAATAGACAAAAATATAGCCCAGGGAGGGTCATGACCTAATGTGGCTGATAGTCTAAAATGCTTGCTAAGTCTATTGCTAAGGCTTTCTATTTTTTAGACGCAGTGTTGCCACCTTTGTAATATAAAATTGACCCAAAGTAAAAAAAGGTCATTTTGAAAATTTGGTCATTGAATAAACATACGACCCGGACATTTTAGGTTTCGCCCAGGCACCCAGACATACGTTGCGAAATCCGAACTGTCCGGATCAAACAGGTAGCAACACTGTTTGAACATGACTTGTTTATCCACATGTTGAACTTTTCACAGTTTCAAATACCCATGTAGGTAGGTAGGTACTCAAAAGCTAGGTGGATCAGAAATTGAATTGAAAGATAAATATTATGTGTTAGTACAAAAAAAATCTTAAAGTATTACTATAGCAAGGCTTAATAATATTTTTTTTTCAATTCTTTATACATAAATATAGGCAATTACTTGAAGATGTTATTAAAAAAAAATAATTTCCTCTGAAGCCTACTCCCCACCCCTCCCCGTTACATAATAAAGGGGGAGACTGCCGACCCCCCATCCTCCCCCAACCATCCCTTTATAAGTTCCTTCCTCTCACTTTGTTCAACTTTTTCATTTTGTTTCCTTCTCGGGATTCTACGCCGAAGAAAATCTATTTTTTTCTCTGGCCTCTTACCATCGTTATAAGGAGAACCATGAAATAACCAACTCAATCCAATTTTATGATAAATAAAAACAATAAAAATTATAATAGGTGCCTATCTTTAGTTTTAATAATACTAGCAGTAAAATGGGGTGATTGATAGACCAGCGGTTACGACGCCGGCTTTCGCACTGTTTCGTGCGGAGGTCGCGGGTTCGAATCCTGGCCGTGTCGACCATTTGCGCTTTCACGACACAAGCATTTTGCTTACTGTGAAAGATGTCAAAAGTGTATTTGTGTTCACTTCGAGTGAGCATAGATTCATTTAAAAAAAAAAAAAGAAAAAAAAAATCTGTCGTCCGATAAGTTCTTTCTTCAGCCCTCATGTCCATTGTTGGACATAAGCCTCCCCTTGTGACATCCACCGCTCTCTCTCCTGCGCCAAAAGCATCCACCTACTCCCGGCAATCCGTCTAATGTCGTCAGACCACCTCGCCTGAGGCCTGCTTACACTTCTCCGCCTAGTTCTCGGACGCCACTCAAGAACCTTCTTGGTCCATCTGGTGTCGGTCCCTCTGGCCACATAACCAGCCCAAATCCACTTTTGTTTTGCGACCTTTTATCCACACTGGTGACTCCTGTTTTCTGTATTGTCCATGTATTAGTCATTCTATCACTCAATGAGATACCTAGCATCCTCTTCTCCATAGCTCGTTGTGTTACAGCTAGTTTATTTAATATTATTTTAGTGAACACAAAGTTTCTCAGCCATAAGTGAGCGCAGGGAGAAATGGAGAATCACGCATCAAGGAGTTTTCGTTTTTAGTAGTTGGAATTATTTGGAGACTTCAAAATCTGCCGAATGCTGCCCATGCCAGTCCTCGCCTTCTATCTATTTCTGCTTCTTGATTTTCTCTTCCATATAGCCAAGATATACATAACTCTTAACTTGTATCTGATTTTACTGCTCGTAACTTAAAACTAGTGTGAGGACTGAGGAGTGTCAAGGAGAATTGGAGAAACAAGAGTACTTAAGTCCATTCTTACTTTTCCTTCCCCTTTAGGGATCCAACACCAAAAAGCATTGAGGCGTATCTCACTATAGCACGTCAAATGAAACGACTATGAAACTCATAAATATTTCTCAATCGACAGAGCAATACTCAACCTCTAATGACAGTCCACTCATAATAATTTAAGAATCAGCGCCACCATGAAATCTGGTGATTACTTACCAGTCATTGATGGAGGACTCTGGCGCATTCGGTAGGTTTAGCCGCGAAGTTTATAAGCTGCATATACCTACCAATTATGATGATATCAACTCGACGCAAAATTCATTAAGCTTAACCGACTCTGCTGGCTGGGTCATGTTAAAAAATGGAGCGAACTGTCCGTCCTCAAAGAAATTTTCTGTGAGATACCCGCTGGAAGGAAGAGCATTGGAAGATCAATGGCTGGATGGAGCGGAGAAAGACCTCAGACTGCTGGGGGTGGACGATTGGCGGAGCATGACAGAGGAAAGGGTGGCATGGAGAAATCATCTGGAAGAGGCCAAGACCCATTTAGGGTTGTAGTTCCATGCACGGATGTATGTATGTTTGTAATTGTTTGATTGTTTTGTAAGTCAGTTGTATCGTCCCTTAATGATTATCAATTTCATTTATCACGTTGAGAACTGTCGACAATTTGGGACATCTTCCGTAGCAACAGTTGTATGTGATAATATCACATATTTCGTCGGTGTAATAAGTAGGTATAGGTAGGTACATTACATACTTATTTCCCGCTGACCCTATTATTGTCATACAACTATTGAATTAGCGACAAAAATTATAATTATGAAAGGATTGGTTTTATCGTGAGACTCTTATGAAAGTAGGTTCAGCAGTTGGGTCACTGTTACATAATCATGTTTAAAAATTGGACTTGTTTCCTTTCAGCAATGAACGATTTTTAAACACTTGGATGAGAAAATGTAAAAATACTGAGAGAAAATAAAGAAAATTTACTTTCGTGGAAATTCTTAAACAACCTTTCAACAAACTCCTGCCAACCCACCCAAGGTTGTTGGAGGGGGGAGAGTGGGGGGGGGGTAGAGGAAGAACAACCAAACGCATTAACGTATCGGCAAATTTCAAAATATCCAGCTTATGTTTTTTTCTTGGCGCTACAAAGTGAAGTGTAATCTACTTATTTAAGCAGGTAGACTGCTCTAGACAGATTGTTTTTTTATTTTTTTTTCGTGGCTGTCTGATATAATTTTAAAAGACGAGTTCAACTTGTAGATAGGATAGGTAAATAAGTATCTATGACTTTTTTCATGCTTGAGTAAATACTTTTCTAAATGTATCTATCCTGATAAATACTTAAAATTCACAAACTTAAAGATACTCTTAAACTCTTAATAATAATGACAAGTTTAGAATGAAAATACAAAAAATACTTTTTTTTTTATATATTTATTTAAACAATAAATTTATGCGTACAATATTCTCTTAAAATAAATTACATTCACAATATCTACATTATTATTCTCCCACTAAAGCTAAGCTTGTGTGTAGGGGAAGTAAGAACTTACATGTAGGTAATATTATTTCCTTATCAAATCTCGAAATATCATTTTATCTTTACACTAAGTTAGGTAAGTAAGTACGTATTATATGTAGATACAATGTTTCATTGAAAAATACAAAAAAAACATGACATATCCATATTCTAAGTGTGTGTAGAAGTACATAATATAGCCATATCTTCCTATTTCATATGAATCATACCTTACAAATTCAAGTCTCCACCTAAGTCCCAAGACTTTAATTACGACACAAATTAAGGTGCCAAATCACTCGAATTCGGGTGAAAGGTCTGAATAAAATTTAAAAAAAAAAAATGAAGGTATGAAATAAAAACAAAATGAAATAGGTAGGTACCTACCAAGGTATTATAAAGTGATGAGGTGATTTACCAATCTTCCGCCCGGTGGAATCAGTCGACGGCTTTCGAATTCAATCGATTCGAATCCCGATGCGGACCATTTCATTTTTCACGATAACCTTTTGGTAAGTGTGAAAGATGTCAAAAGCGCACTCGTGTTCATTTTGATTGAGCCCATATTCATTTTTATAGAGAAAAAAATTACTAAGAAACCATGATAGATAGTAAAATAGATCCACTTTTGAAGTCGTTAATTTTTTTTTATTAATTTTATAAATTATAAGTATCACAAAATAAAGGTTCTCAGATTAGTTTTTAGCTTTCTTTAATAATGTACAACAGTTCCAGAATCTGAAATGAAATTAGAGCCTTTGCCACTAGGCTACCGAGGTTGGTCAGTTCCAGAACCTATTATGCTGTGTTGGACTTAGTTCAGGGGCCTTTTTCTCGTAACATTTGAATTGCAATCTAGTTGAAAAGATTCTTAAAATGGCGGCTCGGATAAGGATTGGACCAATCAGAGAGAAAGAATGGTGTCTACAATACGATGTAGCCAATCGTGGAACGATCATGACTTATCCGAGCCGCCATTTTAAGAATCTTTTCAACTAAATTGCAATTCAAACGTTACGAGAATAAGGCCCCAGAACAAATAATTGTACAGGTAAATAGATATCTAACGAGTGTGTATCTATGTTAATAAATTATGTATAAGAGAGCGCTTAACGAGTCTAGTTACGTCTTGACTACATACAATTATTGTGGACTTATGACCGCAATTATTTATCTTAAATTGCACTTTATATTTTTTATGTCGTTTAAAGTATCTTCGGGACTTAGTGCTACGGCGCTATTTCTCCTGATTCATAGCGATGCGGACTCTATTCATTTAACTAACAACGCTATAGTTTATTTAGTTAAATAAAGATTTATTGCAAGTGTCTATTCATTTTATTTGAATACTGTCTCTAAACTTTTATCTAACTGCATGAAGATTGACGCCTATTAGTTTTTTTTTGTTCTTCTTCTTCTCTCTAATGTGGCAATCCACTCTCGAAAGAGTGATCGGTGTTTTTTTATTCTACAGCCGAATGTGCAGGTTTGTCTATGTCGGAAAGAAAATAGAGCGTTGGGGCCAGTATGAGTTTTAACGAAAGCTAATTGAAAGTTTAATATTCGATCATCGATAACTTATATTAGGAAAAAAAAAACAGAAACTACTCTAAAGAATAAGTAGAAATTGATAATCTTTCGGCTGAGTCAAAGGGGCTTGGTAGAGGGTAAGTGTACGTAAATTAAATGAATGAAAAGCGACCTAATAAAATCGGACGGTTAATGATCAAACTGGATATTAAACAGATATTAAATAAATAAAAGTTACAATTTTACGTGAAAAGCTGTTAGACCGTGTCCTATAATCACACAATTATTGTGCGATGAGCAATAGTCATTGGTCGTGCAATCGCGCAATAGAAATTTCAAACGTGTTTTTAGTTTTTCTTTATACATCCACTGTGTGAAAGACCATCGCACATCGCCTGATCGCGCGATAATTCTCTAGCAGGCCTAGACAAATTCAAGTTGGCGATCGACTACTAACGAATTCTTCGACAATGTAGAGTAGGAAAAAAATTAACCGTCCACTTTTCATATTTTTATATAAGTGTCATTGTTTGGTTTAAATATTTGTTTATATTATTATGTTCCAGAAAACAGTTAATTTTTGCGCACTATACATTGTCGAAGAATTCGTTAGTAGTCGAACGCCAGTTTGAACTTGTCTACGGGGGCTTTTTAATCAGTAAAAAATATGTGTTATTTGAAGCTATCATGCCGTAAGAATATGTTGTACTTATTTGTTTATAACTTTAAAATACTTATTTCCGAAATATTTAAAATATAGGTACCTACCTATCTACATATCAAGTAGTTTGATTAGACTCGCTTTTCAATTTGCATAGATACCTAATGAGCGAATCTGTATATGAAAAAATAACAACTAATGACTCTAACAATTCATTACTAATGTTCGAATTTTAAATGGAACAAACCACTACGGGCTTAAGACCGTCTTCTACTGTTATTTCGAAGGCTTAGTGTGATTACTTTACGTTAACAACGTTCGCCATTAGGTGGTAATGTTTGTCTCCGAAACTCCTAATCATGAGAATTCTTAACATGTTTAACATGTCGAAAAATCTCATGTATGCAACAAAAAGAAATTTAATAATAAAATGAAATATAGAGATAAAAGTTGGAAATTATTGAGAACAAGTAAGCAACCAAATTTAAAGACTGCGACTTCTGTCATGTATTTGGCGCCAGGATATGACTATATATCCATTTTTGTTACTGTCTCATCTTTATTGCCTATTGTATATACCTACAGCTTAACATTGTTTGCTACCTTTTGTGACAGATTGAATACTTTTTTCACTTCTTTCTCATATAAGTTAGACTTTATTTAAAAAAATGGAGTTTAATAGCTATTTACAATTTTATTTTTGTTTTATTTTTTTTTTATATAAATAAAATGAATCTGTGCTCACTCAAAGTGAACAAAAATACACTCCCTGACTCTTTCACAGTAAGCTACTTAAAGCTTGTGTCGTGAAAGAGGAAGATGGTCGGCTCCTGGGATCGAATTAATTTGACAATTCATATCAGAGGAAGAATACTTACCTACATGGGATTTATTTAAAAAGCGTGTTTCTCTGTACATCACTAGAAAAAAACTGTGTAATAAGTTGTGCTGTAAATATGAAAAATAAATAAGTAAAAAAGAATGGTTTTTGTTTCCAAAATTGAAAAAAAAAGTTTTCTTAAGAGAAATAATTAAAATAAATAATCCTTGAGACAGCGAGTGATTCTTTCTGTTCAGTTTAAAGACACTTTGTCTACTAAACTCCATAAAACTCTTTATTATTTTTAAAAATAAGTTGAAACACTGCGTGACACGAAATTCAATCTAACGGAATTTCATTCTGAAAAATTTATTATACCACACACAAGTTTGTGTAAATTGGGAAATCGGGCTAATTAGCAAATTACTAATAATTCACGGCAAACGACGAAAATCTCTGCACAACCCTCGATAATGTCCAATATCGGTAATAACAATATCTTCTCACAACATGGAAGAAAGGATGAAAGGGCCTTGTCTTCCTTAAAAGGAGATCCCTCTACCTTGGCCAACTTTTTATCAGCATCCTTAACACGTCATATTACTACTTTGTTCCCCTCTTAGCCATTACTTTTTTTCATCACGCCGTTTCCTGGCGGGGTTAGACGGAGATACAAACTTCCATTCATTTCTATCCAAATTACTCTCCTATTCCTTGTCTTGAATAATTGTCGCAACCATGACTTTTTAGCTTATTCAACCAATATGTCGGCAAAGTTGATCATTATAAAATATAAATAGGTTTTAAGAACTTAGATTAATTACAAATGTATAATAAAAATACAGTCAAATGTATAATAAATACTTATAGTATTAATAATTATAACCAATGTAGAATAATTTGTGAAATAATGACTTTTATACTTTTATATAATTTAGAATAATTTTATATAATTTAGAATAATAATAATGTAGAATAATTTGTGAAATAATGACTTTTATACTTTTATATATGGCAAATGTATATAAATTTTTAATTATTAAATTTTTTATAATGTAAGAATAACCTTAACTGAAAAATAAAATATATATTGTGGAATAAATATTGTAAAAATAAAATATACATAGGTTATATAGTAAATACGTCATATCATATTATTAACAATTATAACTTATGTAGATTAATTTTTTTTTTAATAAAATATTTATAATGTTGAATAATTTTAACTGAAAATATAATATATAGGAATTGTGGAATAAATATTGTAAAAATAAAATATAAATAGGTTTTAAGAACTATGAAAAAATGCAACTCTCCTCGAAGCACGAGTCATACTCTTTTCGAGGTCAATATAAATATATATTAACACGTATACGACTACTTTATAAGACAAGTCATATATAGCTAGGACTTATAAAGTTTTTTACAACTATTTCACGATTATTATTCGATATTCACAAAAATGTAAGTAGGTACCTAATATAATTAGTCGTAAAATCTTCTATACGCCTATTTTATAAGACGGTCTTATAAACGTCGTATATCGAGTCGGCCACCGCTTATACGACGAAAAAAAGTCGTTCGTTTGGTATAAAAGCACCCTTATAAATAGTACGATTTATTTCAAATAAACCATCGTATTGTTCTCCAGTGTTTGGTATCTGAGACAGACATAAGTACCACACACATTTCTTGGCAAGGTTTTTCATTCTTATTTTCAACCATTGTTCTGCAGGTCCATCCCCTCTCTGTCTTCCTCCTCTCCTTCTTCCTCTTCTCCACTGCTCCTCGTCACGGGTCATTAAGTTCTTCCTACGGAGGATATTTTTCAAAAATTTTACATTTTCTCCTCTTTTGTTAGATTTTCTTTTCATGGTGGACCTTCTTGAGTGGGATGCTGCTGGTTATCAGACTGGAGAAATTTATTTCGAGATGCTTCCATTCTCAAGGGATTTGAATCTGGAAAATACCAAGTAAGTTTTGTCGAGGGTTAAGGAGTTAAGGAGTTAACAATGTCCGCAACCTCTTTTCTTTGAATTTAAAACGTACCTATTATCTTCGATTTTTCTTTGAAAGTGTTTGAATATATTCGTTTTATTAATTACCTATGATGTGCGTTATTAAATATGAATATTTTTACGATAGTATAATTATTTGCATTTTCGACTTATGGTAATTTTTCGGGAATTGATCTTAATGAATAATCAATTTCACGAGTTAAGTATGAAAATTTGAATATTTCTAAGTTTCACGTGATTCAGTGTTTTTTTTTTTTCATTGATAAATAGAACATAAATGACAGCAGTCGCAGTCTTTAAATTTGGTTGCTCTCTTGTTGTCAATAATTTCCAACTTTTATCTCTATATTTCATTAATTATTAAAATAAATATCTACTTGTTGTATATATAGGATTTTTCGACATGTTCAACATGTCGAGAATTCTCATAATTAGGAGTTTGGGAGACTTAAACATTAGCACCTAATGGTGAACGTTGTTAACGTAAAGTAATCACACTAAGCCAGCCTTCGAAATAACAGTAGAAGACGGTCGTAAGTCCGTAGTGGTTTGTTCCATTTTAAAATCTAACATCAGTAATGAATTGTTAGAGTCATTAGTTGTTACATATTCGTTAAGAACATAAATAATTACAAAAGAAGTATATAGCTATTATTATATTTTTTTAATGTTTTAAAACTGTTTGTAAAAGCAACCGCTGGTTGCGTAGACAATAAATAAATAACATAGCGAGTCACGCCAAATCTTAATGAATTGTCGACGTGTTGTCTTTCTATGAAAGGCTAAAATTCACAAGATTAGCATTAGTTACCCCTATTCTTACAGTTTGTTGTACAAAGCAATTTTTATGAATTATCTAGTTACATCTTCTTATTTTCGTGTCAGGTAGAAAAGCAAAACAAAGTGATTAAAAAATGTATATCCCAATAATTTCTTCTTAGAAAGTAACAATTTCCCCGTAGCTTTCCTCAGATTAATTCGTTCCATAAATTAATACTTTTCAGTTTCACTACTTATGAACCTAGGTGTAGGTATTATAAATAATGTCTTATCTTAAACACTTATTCTCTGACCATCAATCGAAAACAAAATAAATCGAGTCAATCGTAACATACAGAAAAGTCCTACATTGAAAGAAATAGAAAGTATGACACTCTGTCACAATATGTACCTACAAAATAGTTAACCCTTTCAGTCACGTGGGCCAGTAAAAATACCCCCTGTCCGACTCATAGAAAATGTTGTATTTTGTTAAAAAACCGGTTAGTCCGGTATGCAAATGAGGGTTCCGAGTCGCCATTCTAGTAGTTGAATGGGCCCTAGGACAATAATACAGAAAACTATTCCGGATAATTTGTGAAGGTATCAATTGTTGTTATTTTTACAGCGTAGAGTGAAAACTAGTCGGAGTCCATCTGTCCAATGGGACAGATGTGTGACGAAATATGGAATGATCCTAATCAAATAAAATTGATGAACATAGTAGGTACCATTTGCCCGTTGTATACACAGTTGTGATTCATTAAAAGGGTTTTTTATTCACGTTGGACATTTTGTCAACTCGAATTGGACATTTAACAAAACAAATTGGACGCAGTATTATTTTGTTCTTTTCCTTTTTTTTATGCATTTCCACTCACAAATGAGTGATTTATTATTTTGTTCAGATTAATTAAAATTTACCCATCATGGAACTCTTTGACATGTTCAACATGTAGAAAAATCTCATGCCCCCGGCAAGACTCAAATCCGCATCCGAGGACTACCAGATTACATTGGTCGATTGGAAATAAGTGGTTTGAAATGTTTCTAAGTACCTACCCCAAATTGGTCCGTCAAGGATTGAATGAGACCACAAAGTGCTGTGTTCAATTTGATTTGAAAAATATCCCGTTTGAGTTGTAAAAGTTTGTTTGACTAAAATATTGACAAAATATGATTTGAAAAATGTACAATTTGAAGAAAAAACTTCTATAATAATTTGCTTAATTGGCATTGGTATGTCAACTAATACTTATTTTTTGAGTTTGGAGATTTTTTTCAATTATCGAGAGATTGGTATTTTTCCTATATTTTTCTTCTTCATATTATGGTCATACAAGTTGACCTCCAGAGAACAAAGGAATATTGAACCGCATCGGCGTAAGTTGTGCAATGGTCTCTCAATCGAACGCATGCGAGGGCATTCGTTTATCACATCTAAGTTTGATTCTACACCACATCTTTCTGGGTTATTTTGAGACAGGCAGTTCTTTGGTCGGATCAGCTACTAGGTTCTGCTTCCTTACTGACCTTCCCCCAAACCGACCCACAATACGCGGGGCCTAAGCCCCACTAAGGAGCATAGCGAGGCACAAGAGCTCTCCATTGCGCTGGATCATGCGCCTTTACAGAAGGGACACCATCTGCCTGAACGCCCCCTGATGCGATCGAGGCTTATTTCTTGTGCCTTTGCTGATCTGTTGGGGTTTAAGGATGTGAGATAGTCAATCTCACGGTCCCGATCTGATTTTTCGATTTCCTGGCTCTTACACGATGATCAAAAACCAGCAAAAAGAGCAGAGGTGGTACTTATTCTTAGCCGGCAACCCCACGGCAATTTCTTATTATACCACTGGTATATGTCAGAAATACTCTTTTCTATTAAACACGTTTGATGAACAGTTTCATATTTTGTACAAAAATATCCATAGAGATAGCTATTTACTCTTTGGTTAATAACAAGACGTTATAATATCTCAAGGCCATAGTCAAGTTAAAAATTTATCTTTCGAGCCTGTCTTTCAAAAATTTTGCTTCAAGTAATATTGGGTTGAGAAGTTGAAAGAGGGTAAGACTGTAGATTCGTACTCGTTTTGCTTAAATTCAAATAATGTGTATAAAATAAATGAACACTTTTCTACACAAAAATGTCAGTATAGTGAGTGAAAGTCGATGGTTATTTTTGCTTGAGGCAATTTTTCCTGGCGACCGGTTCCATCTAACCTGCAAAAAGCCAATCCGGGGTAGTATTATTTCAAGTGAATTTATCACGAAGAAAAATTCTGAAATGAGCGGGATAATTCAGGATAGTGGCTATTACGCACTATTACACACGTACTTAACTCTTAATTTGTTCCATTATAATTATTTTGGGCAACATTTGTCTACATACATAGGTATCGAAACAGGAGTTCTAGACAAAATTTACCGTAAAAAAAAACATTAGGTACTTTTGTATGTAATCTTGCATCAAAAATTTGTTACATCGTGCGCTAAATCTAAGAACATCCGTTCTTGGATTCAAACGTCCCATAATGTGGTTGTGACTAATTATACGAAGGGTGTTAAACAAAATACTCTACTTCATTCAAGGGCCGTAAGGGATGCTACGCGGAACAAACATATGCGGCGCAACACGTGGTGGGAACCAGTTTTGGGTCACCGGAAGGGTTAAGCTTCCGCATTTTAATGCACAATGGTCATTCATAATATGTTTTCTTTTTTCTATTATTCACGAATTGCTATACACCAAGTCCGGTTTAGGACCAAAAGGGTTAAATGTGAAACAGAGTATCGTGATGTGAAATTCTGCACCATCGATTTGCGAGCCGCATTCATGTTATTCAGATATCATTAAAATAATAATATAATATATTTATTTATTTTATAAAGTTATATAATGTACCTACATAACATTAATGTATCTTATAATAATAACTTGGATGATTTTTATAGCGCCGTTTTGTGGCATTAAAGTTACTTCAAGGCCACTTGTTTATTCTTGTTTCTAGGCACAAATTAGGGCACTTAAACTTATCAAAAAAATGCAGCAAAAGCATCACATTGTTTTGCAATATAATAAAAATTAAATATTAAAATCATTTTAAACACAATATTATAATAACATCAATAACAGCTATGTGATACCAGATGTAAAGGGTCCAATATCACATTTTATCATAGGTAATATAAACAATAAAAATATGAATAATTTTAACGATGAGATGTAGGATATGCAAGGGCCATCATCAAATTTTGGCCGATATTATTGAATTAAAAATGGAAACAGGAACCCAATAAAACACAATAAAAAAATTAAATGTCTTTTACATATTAAGGTATGAGTTATCCATTCAGCATTTCGTCGATTACATTGTTACTGGTTTAACCAAAAACTAGACCCAGCTATCACCATTTTTAGTATTCAAAAATGTAATGCATTGCAATGAAAAGACGACATAATAAGTAATATTATTAGTGAAATCGGTTCAGCCGTTTAGGCGTGATGCGATGACATACGGTAAAAAGCAACTAAAAAAACATTTCTGAATTATTATGTAGATTTACCACGCAACTTTCTTAATTTTTTCTTTCATAAGAACCTTCTACTGATAAAAGCCAACACGACAAAAAAAGAATTAGTGAAATCGGTTCAGCCGTTTAGGCGTGATGCTCGGACATACCGTAAAGCAACGACAAAAGGCAAATAAAATAACATTTCTAAAATATTATGTAGATAACAATACATCAATTCTGCCTTCCAAAAAGAATCGAATCGATCGAACAATTTGATAGGTTTCTAGTCTATAAATATTTTTGGTCAATCTATAGCAACACCACCTATATAAGAAGGCCTTAAGACAGATATCATAGCGTACAGGTAAGTACATACAGATATAGGCAAGCGAATGCTGGGCCTCACGATGTGGCGTAGCACTAAGGCCTTCTTATATAGGTGGTGTTGATCTATACAGTCCTTCACGCATACCGGTATTGGATGGCGTTTTGGTTTCATACCCCTGTCTCGGCTTTCATTGCAACACTGAACAAAGAATGATAAAACTAGTTTGACATCTTGTATGGGGTGTCAAATGACCCCGCAGGCTAAAACGCGGTTTTATGGACTAAAATGTTATAATTAGTTTTTTTTTATACACATTCCAATTTCTAATGAAGTATTGATCAAAAATTTAAACTCTTTCTTAAGGTCTTAGAAATACCCTATTCACGGCGATTTGAATTTAGACGTTATTATTAAGTTAAATCTTTCTATAGATAATAACTACCCCTCATACTTTTGTCTCCTCGCATCTCATCACAACCCCTATTTTATTCCATAATTTCTTTATGCGTCAGACTGTTTGCCGAAGAAGGATAAACATTATGCAAATGATTTTTTTCTAATTAATAGATCACAAACATCTTTTGTCCCTGTAAAAATCTTGACGCGTTGAAAGGGTTATTTTGATAAATTACTCTACGGTTATTAAAATCTGTTTTTTGGGGTGGTTGCAGATTTTCGTTGAGTCTATTTCAATCTTCAAATAAAAATGCTGTATGTAATAATTGGATTTAATATTTAAAATCATCCAATATATTATTTGTAGTAGATGTCACACCTGCGAACAAGAAGTGTTCAATTTCTAGGATGGACAAAACCCCTAGAAAATTTTCAACATAAAAATTACTCTTACCATGATTCTAATTATAATTAACGCACTCGTTTATTGTATTGGCTGAGGATTTTTAATAAAAAACACATATTAGTGATGATCACAACATTAATTTCATTTTTTTCTTTTAATTTATTTATATTACTATAAATTTCGACAAAAATAAGAAGGTAAAATGTAAAAAAATGCACATTTTTGCGAAATTCCTAAACTATGAAAAAAATATGAAATGACTAATGCCACTTTAAATTTGAGCACGTCGTAGATAACTTCCTGGTTCAACCCTTCAATGACCAAAAGGGGGTCAAAACTACCCCTACATTATAAAAAATTTAAACCTACTAAATAAAGTGCAAAAAACCGTGTGAAAACCGGTTAGGTCACTTCTAGTATGCAAATTAGGGGCCGGTTGTTGGGTTTTTGAATAAAAGAATGACCCTGTAGGGTCAAAAAGGGACTTCAGGTAGAAAAAAAGGGTTCGCGATTCTTTTATTATTGCGAGAGTCTTAATTCATATTTTTACACAATATCCGTTATCTTTTTCTATTGTCTGTTTAGAAGAACTGGTTTTTCGTTTTGAATGAAAAAATAAATTAACAGGACAAACTTCCTGATATTTTAGTGAGCTGTCAGTTTTGTAACGTGTTTTATCGAGATAGGTCAGTAGTTCGGAATTCATTTTTCAAAACAATTTCGAATTTGTTCAAATTTCAAATATCAAAACTCTTCCGTGTTCGTTGAGAGTTTAAAGTGAATAATTGTGTACCTATACTAGTGAACATAATATAAAAAATGTGATTTATATGAAGAAACAAATGGATGTGGATAAACTGTGCCAAAAAAGGACCATGTCACTGTTAACTGGAGGACAGTGGCCACACACTCTTATCGAATCGGGATATAGCACCTATGATTACTTGTTTATTGATTATTGAAACATTTACCTTGTTATCTAAGCTCCAAAGAATAGCTAGCTCATATAGATACATGCCATACTCTTAAAGTATGAATGCATCTATTCCCAACTTTGAAATCTTTCGGTACCCTTTAGGTACCTACTTCTTAATTTTATCAAAGATCGCGTCTTCCGTAAATGCCTCGGGATCCTTCTTAGATTCTATGTATGTGTTATACCTTTGCCAAATAGTTGGTACTTGTGCCATCCCACAAGCGTACGCTGGTGAGTCCATCACTCTCCATTTGATGTGTGAACGAAACCTTATATAAATATATATAAAGCCTTATATTTTTGATTTTACATTAAATTTATCTGTGTTAGGTCGATTCAAGCTGCGTATTCAATAATTATTCTCTAACATCTAATAATGTACTAATTATATTTTTCAAAAACCGCCCGAGGCCAAATACTTAGTTATACTACAGCAGAAATGGTGCTGTCCAAGACCAGACTAACCAACCAACATAGGCTTGATGTGTATGAAACACGTATGTATGTAACTAATATTTGAATTACTTTGTTCTGTCTTATCTTTCTGGCCTTGAAATGTTTGGTGCATGAATGTGTGAATGTCAGTCCTAGGTTATTACTCAAGGTTTATAGCGGGCAGCATATTCTTTTTCAAAGTTTTTATTTACATTAGGTATAAGTCTTTTTAGTGTTTTTATGAAGGCTGCCGAAAAAAATTGCGATGGTATGATATTATTATTAACGTAATTTCAATGCTAATATTGTTAGGTAGGTATACACGTATTAATTTCAAATTCTCCCTCCGTTGACCCCACTTATAGGGGCATAGATAGGGAGGCGAAAAGAGTTCTCCACTGCACTCGATCTCGAACTGTTTCAATGACCGCCTCCCACGCCAAATCCAGATCTCTCAGCTCTGCCTGAAATTAACAGAATACGGTATGAAAGGGTTTTCCTCGTCTTTGAAACCCTGCAGAACAGCTGTATCTCCGGCCACCTGTAATTTGGCATCCTTAACACTTCCAAACCATGTCCATATGCCCTCTCCGCAAAAGTGAAAGTGATGGACTTAAAACAATATTACTAAAATATATTTTCTTATAGGTATTTGAACTGTATAAAAAAAACGTTGATATGTACTTATGTACGTATTAAAATTTCATTAAAATGAAATGTTTGATTTCATCCTATGAATACGAAAAAACTTTATATTTCATTACAAAAATTCTGAAATGCATCATCAACTTTTAGATGACCATAGTAAGGAAAAAGAAATTCATCTACAGTACCTACCTAATAAAACATCGCCTAATTCAAAACAAACGCCACCCTTTTAAGTTCAACGGGATAAAAAAAGAATAAATTAAACAAATGATATTTTTAATCCAATCAAACACAAGGGAATAAGGGATCAAGCATTTTAAAAGAAACACCCCCATAAAATACAGACGCCATATTTATCGCTACAGATGTACTTTTTTAATTTAGGCAGCCTCTGTGCCACCCCCTTTTTTACAAGAACGGAATACCAACTATTCGCAAAGAAATTGTTATTATCAGCCCTCCCCTGTATCCCCATATATTATGATAGAAGAAAGAAGCTTCCGATTAGCAATACACCCTTTGAACATTTTTAAAAACTCCACCCTCTGTATAGTTGAGGGAAAAATAGTAGAAAAAAAATCGATAATTTTCGCATTTGCAATGTACCTAAATAGACAATGATTTTTTTTTATAGAGGGGTGAAAGAGAGGACGATTTTGCAAACATTGATGGCAATGCGGTCATATTTTTTAGCTGCTCAACATGGAGTAAATTGAAATTTGATGTGAAAACTTAGCATCAGATTTATAAAATAAATGTTTTTATTTGTTATTAGATACTTATGTTTGATTTATTCTTACTGTACAACTATGTATACCATACGTACTGCGTTTTTATTTTGCTAAAAATCATTAAACACTAATCTATGGTTCGTTACTACATTTTGTAATTTTATGTATTTGTTAGTTTAAAATTGTAGATATTGTTTTTGCATACATTTTTATAACCAACGGTTTTTAAAATTCAGATTTTAAAGATGTTTTTCTTAGACACAAAGTTTGATTGGTGTATTATTGATATATTTAATTAGTGCACCCTCTCACCCCTGAGCTGTAAGGGTTAAGCGTTAGAAGAAACATCGGCGTTATTAAAAATAATAAGGAGAACGTGACAGATAACCGGTTGGGCCACTCCCCCTCCTCTGCCACCTTCCCGACTGATAGGTGCCTGCTGTCTCTTTGTCTCACCCCTGAAAGATGCAATAATTATTATTACTGGTGTCCTTAGATTCTTTCCGCGTCTTAGAATCATTATTTCTTAAGAGAATGTAAATAATTTACCGTGCATCTGTGAGAGGTTGCCGAATATTCACAAAGGTATCCAGCTGACTTTTTATAAGATCTTGAACACCCTTCTTTGGTTAACTGTCAGTCAGAGAAACAGAATGAGTATATAATTCAAACGAATAAATGACAACAGTCGCAGTCTCGCAGTCTTTAAATTTGGTTGCTCTCTTGTTCTCAATAATTTTCAAATTTTTCCTATATCTCATTAATTATTAAATATCTAGGTACTTGTTGTATACACGGTGTTAAGTTGGTAGTGGATAATCCGAAGCAGGGAGGTAGAAGACCTCAATACCTATCGATTTGACTCCCATGTATGTTCAGCGATATTGGGTGGTTCAAAAGTTATTAACGTTTTTGTGAAATTTGAATAAAAACCGGATTTCTAACTAAACTACGTAACTGTGGCTAAACTATTTAGATTACGATCATGATTTTTTTTCTGGAAATAGATAGTGACCCTTACGCAAGGTATTATTGCTATGAGTCAGCACCCGATAGCTTTTGTTCAAATAATTTTTTTTCAAGAATTTTTTTCCAAGCACAAATTTTATAAAATCTTTCAAAGGCTCTAGACAAAAAAAATCACGTAACATTTTTTTTTAGAAACTATCTTAAAAACTTCTACTATTCATGGAAAATTATTCCTGCAAATTTCATTTGGATGGTATAATGGGATCATGCTAAAACGCTCTCATAACTTGTGCAAGTATCAATATTCAACATTTTTTCATTAACACACAGCTTTGTTATATGGGTGGTAAAAGCCAGTTTGAAAATTATTTGAGGTACCTAAATGCATAATTTGATGTAATATTTAAATAAAATAAATTATTTATTGAAATAATGATAAAAAATATTGTTATATGGCCGCTCCATCGGCATGGGTAAATTATGTCGAAAAATGTTCTCACTTAATGGTTCTCAATGTGGTCCCTTTGAATCATTAGGGGACTCTAAAATCATTCAAGGGGTCCATATAAAATGAAAATCCATTTTAGGGTTCCTGAAAAACGTCAGGGGACCAAGCAGGTTTGGACCCTCTAATGTTTTTCAGGGACCCTAAAATGGATTTTCATTTTATATGGACCCCTTGAATGATTTTAGAGTCCCCTAATGATTCAAAGGGACCACATTGAGAACCATTAAGTGAGAACATTTTTCGACATAATTTATCCATGCCGAAGGAGCGGCCATGGGGGTCCAAAAGCTAGCCCCTAAGGTCCCCAGCTTAAATCCGATGGACTTTCGTCTTTGGAAGTTCCTATTAAGAGCTATTTTATTAAAATAAATACCTTATATTATTGAACAATAACGGGAAATATTGGTTTCAGGCTAAACAAAGGAACCA
This sequence comes from Mystacides longicornis, assembly GCA_963576905.1. Taxonomy (NCBI): domain Eukaryota; kingdom Metazoa; phylum Arthropoda; class Insecta; order Trichoptera; family Leptoceridae; genus Mystacides; species Mystacides longicornis. The sequence continues at coordinate 7,863,205 of OY756431.1, read as the reverse complement.
TCAGTTTATTCTAAAGTACTACAATTTTAATTATAGGTTTAAGTGTGTATAACAATATTTTTTATCATTATTTCAATAAATAATTTATTTTATTTAAATATTACATCAAATTATGCATTTAGGTACCTCAAATAATTTTCAAACTGGCTTTTACCACCCATATAACAAAGCTGTGTGTTAATGAAAAAATGTTGAATATTGATACTTGCACAAGTTATGAGAGCGTTTTAGCATGATCCCATTATACCATCCAAATGAAATTTGCAGGAATAATTCTCCATGAATAGTAGAAGTTTTTAAGATAGTTTTTAAAAAAAAATGTTCTGTGATTTTTTTTGTCTAGAGCCTTTGAAAGATTTTATAAAATTTGTGCTTGGAAAAAAATTCTTGAAAAAAATTTTTTTAAACAAAAGCTATCGGGTGCTGACTCATAGCAATAATACCTTGCGTAAGGGTCACTATCGGACTATTTCCAGAAAAAAAATCATGATCGTAATCTAAATAGTTTAGCCACAGTTACGTAGTTTAGTCAGAAATCCGGTTTTTATTCAAATTTCACAAAAACGTTAATAACTTTTGAACCACCCAATATCGCTGAACATACATGGTGGTCAAATCGATAGGTATTGAGGTCTTCTACCTCCCTGCTTCGGATTATCCACTACCAACTTAACACCGTGTATATGAGATTTTTTAACATGTTGAATATGTCGATAATTATTCTCATGAGTATCAGTTTCGAAGAATTAAATATTAGTAACTAATGGCGGACGTTTTTAACGTAAAGTGATCACACTAGCCGTCGAAATAACAGTAGAAGACGGTCGTAAGACCGTAGTGATTTAGGTATTCCATTCAATAATCGAACATTAGTAATGAATTGTTAGTCATTAGTTGTTACATATTCGCAAACAAGATCAAGGTAATTATAATTAATTATACGTCGATCAATTAATCAATTCTCCCCTTTATACCCCACTCAGGAGCATAGGGAGGCAACAAGAGCTGTCCATTGCCCTCGATCTTGCGCAATGTTTATGACCTTTCGAAATTATACGTAAGTAAAGAAGTTTTAAGAAACATAAATTATTTATTTAATTCACACAAGCGTCTTTTCGCTTTAGAAACGGGGTCTATACGTATTGGTTTAATAAAATAAAAAAATGGGAATTTTTTTTTAACTGTAATTCAACGAAACGCCGTGATAGTGTGATTCAAACTTTAGAGTAACAAGCTCAAGGCAATAATTACTAATTATTATTAGCAATAGAAGTTTTAAAAAAATGATAGATAGGCGCGTTCCTTTTTTTAGAAGAGATTTTTTTCGCTTACCTATTATTTTATTATAAAATATCTTCCATGGTTATTCGTATTGATGAATGATTGAATGAAGCCGATTTTTTTATTTGGCTGTTAGTCTGAGCACACACAGGTTATAAAATATACTCAACATAAAATTGCTAGGAACTTGAGTTTGGATACTGTCTTTGTCAGAATGGCATTTTTAGAGTTTAAAACTTTGCAAAAAAAAACATATGGGGTAAAAGTTCATGATCAACACTCAAGGCCCTAAGCCAAGTGTAATAAAATGGCCACCAACGGTATCGTTCGGTCGATGGGAACACCAACCGACCGATACGTTGGCGGATATTTTATGAATGTAAACACAAAGCTCAATTTCAATACTTTTAACCAATAATTAGGTACTTGAGTATGTAGATACTTACTTTTTATTTTAATGACTGGTATTCTCAAATTCACGTTCCAACTCAACGCAAGAAGCTCTTGCTTAGAACTTAATCGGTTGCCAGTAGTTACGTAACTAATGTATCGGATAAAACATTTTCAGAATACAGAAATGTCAAGTCTCAATAAATAAAAATTGGATACGACGCAACTCAATCGTTTGTTTTTCATTTCAGAATAGCCGTCAATAGTTTTGCTTGGCTTATCACTTATACCATGCAAGGTACCTACCCAAACTAAAAGCGATGATTTCTAAAACGTTGACAAAACGAATTTTAAATTTAAAACGAGGTGTCAATTTACGAGATAGTGATGTGACGATAATCCGTTAAGGCGCCCTATCTGTTGAGAGAAAAAAAATAGTAAAGCAACGCAGGAAATTAACAACGCCGTATCTGCAGCAAATCTCATTTCAGTTAATCTCTCGGAGCTGCATTGCTGGAAGGAGGGCACCAGTCTCTTTCTTCCACGGAGAAACCCCTTTTTTAATGGCAGCCTGATGAGGCTCCTCTTATAAAGAATAACAGGGGACGACGCTCGCGGGGGTGGCAGGGAGGCGAGCGACGGCTTATAAAAGGAAAATCGAGGGTGAAATAAAAAAGATAGGGTTGATTTTTGTTATTTTACGAATAAATTTGAATATTAGTATAGCTGGTCTAGCAAAAGACGTTTTGATGAAAAAAATGTATCCTTCTCTTTTATATTAAGATTGTTCTAGGGCCCAACGCACCAATCAGTGGGAAGATAAATTTATCTTAGAAAAAAAGCCTTTCTTTAAGACATTTGCTACATAAACGTGTAGAACTACATTACTTTATCTTATAGGTGGCTACTAAGAACATTTATCTACACATTGACGCGTTGGGCCTATAGGTGGTGTAGGTAAATATTAATGAAAAAGTAAACATTCTTTGTATTGAGATATCGAATCGTTTCCATTATTAATTATTTTCATCCTGTTTTTTCTATCACTATCCGCATATTGGCGTATGATGATTAAATTTCATTTTTTTATGTTGGTTTGATGTAAGAGTTTGCTGTAGTATGTAATTAGCTCCGTCAAGCAACGATCTGAACTTTCTCATTAATATATCTTAAAATGATGTGTGCTGAAGAAATTTAAAAACTAAAACAGCCACGCTCATTTTTTTTATTATAGAAGGTTAGGGAACCATATTATACATATTTTATGTCCTTCACGTCACAGCGGATAAAGAATTTTGTAACGGAAAAAATCGTTCAAGAAATGCTTGCTCAAGTCGAGCCAGGGGCCTGTTGAAGAGTTTAAATGACTCCTCAGCTCGTTCCTGTCCTCCTCATGAAATCAATCGTCTTTTTGCTGTCCCCAAAAGATAGATCCAAGCAAGATCCCATCTCCCGATTGCCACAATTCTTCTTGTTAATGGGACCTAACGTCCGCTTTGACCACTGGGTATATCTTCCGCATCAGGATATCTCTGTGGAGGTAGGTACTAGGTTTGTAGAAAAAAAGATAATGAATAAAGTTTAAACTTTTATTTTAAATCAAGGATTCTTTAGCTGAACTGAGTATGAACAATACTTTCTTAGATCGCTTCTCCATTCCGTGGAAAAATCTTCCATTGCCTGGGGGATGAGTTGATTCTTTCCCGGGCAGCGGGGTGGCCGTAGGGGGGAAATAGAGACAGCAACCAGCATCCATTATAACATTGCCTATACCTACACTAGCTACTACCCCTATATTATGTATATACACTGATAGCTGATATTATGTAATATTGTACAGACAGACAATGGAACTCTATGATTTAACGCTAGACAATATCTGTGGTGGCATGGTAAAAGGCATTAAGTCGCGTTTTTCAGCATTTTGAGTTATATGCGCTACATCATACATTATCACAAACAGAACAAAGTTCAAAAACATAAGTTTAAAAAATCCACTTATAAAGGATTTAAAAGCAAGTTTTCATTCCGGCATAACTCAATATTAATTTTATTTGGCGAGGTAAAACGACGCGCGTCGAATTTTGTATACCACGAAGTAAAACGGTGTTGTCTATGATAGAGCTGCCGTGAGAAGCCGTTCTTTTAAAAGTGAACCTTTTTAAAATGTGTTTAAATAATGTATTTTGTGAACTATGTAGCAGGTATCTTCCTTATCTGTCGACCAATCTGTTTACAACTTTCGTTGTTTTTATTGTTAAGCTATATGATCGGTAATATGCATATTATTATTTTTTTTTAATATTTTTTCATTTCTATTTTAATACTATTATTAATATAATTTAAAGAAAGTCGTGCTAGTGTGAACTATTATATCAACAACTGATGACTGATTATACAGTTCGATTTTAAAATAGTATGAACAAACCACTACGGGCTTACGACCATCTTCTAATGTTATTTCGAAGGTTGGATTAGTGTGATTACTTTACGTTAACAACGTTCGCCATTAGCTCGTAATGTTCAAATTTCCGAATATTCATCTTGTTTGCAATGGTTTGATGTTGGAACCTCCCCTGCGCATGATTTTGTGCAGCTTGTATGACATCTTCCCAAACCGTGTATAAATTCCTCAGCGCTGCTTTGAAGGATCGGTACATTGTGAGAAAGGGTTATCTTAACAAAGGTAATTATATCTATAATTAACTAATTTCATTTTATTATTCAAAGAATATTCTTCATTTATTACTTAACAATATTACATTCTGAGCAAAAAAAATATACCTACTGATGTTCTGGGAATGCTATGCTAGAAAATAATAATAGGTAAGCTAAAAAATAACTAATATTTATGAAGAAATTTAATGTTGTAAGTGTTAAAAAATAAAAAATTAGCATGTGATAGAGAGTAACTGGGTATATTTCCTTGTAAAATTTGACCTAAGTACAAAATTTTTCAACTTATGAGCCAAAATTGTCAAGGTAAAAAGACACGCATTATAAATAAAGCATATAAACAAAGAAATATTGAAGAAATAAATATGAGTTATCGTATAGTGAACCCTTTTTAACGAAGTAAATGCATCAAAGTTGATCTATTTTATTTGTATTAAATAATATTTGACAAAAATGAAACCTCTTAAAATACTGACAAGTAAATCCGCCATACTGAGAAATGTCATCCCACTGACTTAATGCCTTTTACCATGCCACCACAGATATATGACAAGAAATCAGTTGCTGTTCGCAATTTATGTTTTTTGCCGCCGTATTCCGTATCTCGCGAGGGGATATTTTTAAAGTAGCTAGGTACTCCTCCGACAGACTTTCTTAAATATGAATATTGAATTCAAATGCATGTTTGAACAACATAATGCCGACCGATGCATCTGTTTTAAACTATGTTTACAGGGCACAATTCGACGATCGCACCAATAACTATCAAACAAGTGACAAACGTAAAGGCACCAACCCATTGCCCATTTAGGATGTAACGCTTTGAGAAGAAATAATGTGCTTCTGCGTATGGTCGCAACAAATACCACGTGAATGCTGTTAAAATCATACAAAATTTCACGTTTGTCGCCAGATTCCTCAGCTCTGCTTTGAAGGAGCGGAACACAGCATGAGAGGGCTTCCTCGTCTTCGGGACCCTGATGGGAGGGAGAACAGCGCTCTCCTCGGCCAACTGCCATTCGGCATCCTTAACACATGTCCCAGCCAAATCCAAATTCCAAGCATTAACATTGATGAATTTTATGCTTTAATCGCACAATCAGTTAAAGGAAGTGCCTATGGTTTTTTTTATGTTGTCTGGTGCTTGTGCATGGACGAAAGAAAAATGAATTATTATTGATAATTTATCTTCAGTCACGTGACTGTTGAATAAAGGAACCAATTTTCTGTTCTGCGCATCCAAAAAAGTTCCCTAATTATTTTTTTTTTAAATGAATCTGTGCTCACTCAAAGTGAACACAAATACACTCCTTGACTCTTTCACACTAAGCTACTTAAAGCTTGTGTCGTGAAAGAGGAAGATGGTCGGCACCTGGGATCGAACCCACGACGTCCGCACCAAACAGTACGAAAGCCGGCGTTGTAACCGCCAGTCTACCAACCACTTCTTATATTTGTACTCAGTGATGTAACGATATTTTGTTATATCTATCTTACCATAAAACACTTTTTGTATATACAAAACACATTTTTGTATCGATATACCTACTAAAATATACTTTTTAATAATTGACAGTTAATAAGAATTTTCTTGCTTACTTTGTATTTATTTAAGTATATATTTATACAACTACAGAACACTGAATAAAACAAAAAAAAACAATTAAATCTCCAGAGCTGCAATGACAGGTATCTCCCGCATAGCTATCATACACATTATTATTTGAATTCTTAGGTATATACTTAGTAGGTATGAATGAAATTCATAATGTTTGTATTTTTACCTAATTCAATTGGTAATTTTACCGATTTTTACTTGTTTCGTCATTACAGTTTTGGGAAGTATTGAAGCAAGCGAACGCTAAGCATTGGAATAATATCGAGAACATTATTCTTAAAAGAAAAGATCTTCTGATTAAGTACCTACTAGAGTTTTAACACTTTGGTCTGAAAGATGTTAGGCTTGTCAAGTATCTATAGACCTTGAAAATGGGTTTTTCAACGATCGGCAATGGCTGTGTAAAATTTAGGAGTTGTATAGTTTGCAGTGATACAGGAGTACCTACTTTACACGCTTGTCACATAGTTTGCAGTAATAAAGGAGTACCTACATACTTGACGCGTTTGTCGCTAATCTGCAAACACAGAAAGAAAAACAGTTCATGTTATATTTTTCGTAGGCAAACAGTTATGCGAAAGAATATTTACGACTTTATTTTGTAGTTACGTTTTGCATCACTCAAAAATAAAATATGAAGACGACAATATGTAACAATTTAGACTCGATTTGTGTGGTATGTCCCCATTATACAAAGGTGCTAAATATAAAACAGAAAAGAGGAAAAAAAACCGTTAATCACCTCCAATATTAAATTTGACTATGTAATTCAATAACTTCTAATTTTTGTATTGGTTATGGGGTTGGCTGTGGGGTTGCCGGCTAAGAATAGCACCTCTGCTCTTTTTGCTGGTTTTCCGAGCATCCTGTAAGAGGCAGGAAATCGAAAAATCAGATCGGGACCGTGAGGTTGACCACTTCACGTCCTTAAACCTCAACCGGTCAGAAAAGGCACCATAAGCCTCGGACGCCTTTGAGCGCAATGGAGAGCTCTTGGTGCCTCCCTATGCCCCTAAGTGGGGTTTAGGCCTCCTGCATTGCGGGTTGGTTTGGGGGGGATGTGCGGCGGGCTTGATTTGTGTGGGATCGGCTTTTTGGTTTGATTGCTTCGATCGAACTAGAGGGCTGGTTTTGTGCGGGTTGGGTTTGCTGCGGATTTGTCTCCTCCGGGCTGGCTTGCGGTGTGCTGGGGGCCTTAAAGGGAGAATGTATGTGTATGTGTGTATTGGTTATAAACCTTTGTATTTTACACCTTTTGTCAATAACAAAATGTCTTTTTTTTACATAGGTATTATTTAATATTATAAACTCCAGTCCTTCAATTCTAAAAATTGCTCATTATTTTGATTGTGCACTATTTTATGTTATACTTACCGTACCTAGTTTTGTCTGAATATAATATAAAGCATTTTTGTTGCGTACGAATAATTAAAATAAAATATTTGAGAATGTCTTTGACACTCCAAATTAGACGCTTTTTTCATATTTTTCTCCACATCTTTTGGCATAGAGCGTAAAAACTCACTCAAACTCACTGCACTCAAACGTTTAGGTAAAGATAACATTCTATTGATTTTCATATAAACCTCGTTTTAACTTTACAAATAAAAAAATGATTGTCGAAAAAATGGTAGGCAGCCAATCAAAACGTTCCTCCCTGCAATACCACCCTCAAATTTGTAACTAGCATTATTATTATTTATATTATCCCCCTATAAATTCGCTATTTTGCCAGCTTTCTTTTTGCGCTTCAACCACCCTACAGCTATTCGCACCCCGCTTCCTTCCCCAACCATCCCTTCGATAAACAGAAACATGTCAAAAAGATTTTTATGCTGTCCGTTGTAACAGACCCCGCAAACGGGTCGTAAAATATTGCATCTTGCTGAAAATTGAACTCTCGTTCCATTGTAATTTCGCAATCCATTACCGAGTAGGTATATTCCATTTTTGACTTCAAAGAGCACCTACCTACTCACTCATGAAACAACATTTAATGTCTTAATCTTAATAGCAATGTAACGTTTGCGTGTTTGAACTGAAACGTCAAAGGCAAACAAAAAACCAAGAAAAAACTGTCAACAAACTGCGAAAAACTGCATTATTATCAGAATGTTTTTAAATTGGTTTTAACCATCAGCAATCTTATCGGCTAGATCCCAATAAAAATCAACAAGAAACTGACAAAAACAAACAAGAATAATAGTTCTTTAAAGGTCAGCAAAAAACCGCGATATTGCCTTGTGTATTATCAGAACTATTCAAAACTATTAACAATCTTACCGGCTAGATATCCAGCACTTGCAACAAAATAAAATATTATTACAATATTGCAGAGTGTTGCTGAGAACTACACGTAGTAGTGGTCGGTATGTTTCTGACTACATAATTCGTCTGCTTTCTTATTTCAGAGGCTATATTGCCTATGATTTTCCCGCTGATTTTGCTTCATGCAATGTGGACTACAAACTGTCCTATCTTTCAAGTCTTGATAATAACGTCCCTTGCTGCGCTTAAAGTTTTAAGACCGCAGTTTGGCCAGATCTTGATACAAACGATGACATTATCTTCAAGGCTAAAAATTGTCACAAACTACCCCTTATACGAGGATCTTAAGAAGAAGAAAATTTCTTCAAATTCTTCGGCGCACCCCGTAATGGTGATCAGCAAAAATAAATAAGACGAACAGAAATGAGTTATTATTGAGGGACTGTCTTGAGAAGAAAAAGTGGAAGAAAGGGGCGAGCTGTGGAGGGAGGAGGGAAGGGCGAAACATTTTTGAATTAAGAAATTATACAAGGGATAAAAATAATGGTTTTCAAAATGTCTTCATTTTATGACTCTTTTTCTTTCAGAAGTTTTTTTTTTGCAAAAATTACTAATTGCTTCCTTTAAGATTTTTAACAACAATAAGTAGCCAAACATAATAAATTCTTATAAAGTGCTACTAAGCCAAAATCAACTCAATGTGCTAATGCATCTATATGGGACCACTCAGATACGTATCTGCCTAATCAACAAATTTTTTTTTTGTTAAATGATGGCATAACGCATGGAGATTGCAGATCTCTAAGAAGTCTGGACTTTTTTCATGGCCCTGAATTTGTGAATGAAGAAAAATTTTGTTTGAGTATTCTTATGAAAATTGCGCGAACGAAGTATGAAATTTCGCACACTGATAGTTTATTTAGAAAACGGGTGGCAAAAACTAATATGATATTTGAAACGAAGATACTTAATTAAATGATTTTTGCTATAAAGTCACAGTTTGAGAAACTTACCCGTCCAACATCCACTCCCTTTACTTATTCTTCTTAGTGAATTTTAATTTGCCTTCTCAAATTTTTAAATTTCAAATTCGCGTTTTAAAATTTAAATTTCTCTTCCAAAATATCCAACAACGGATATAACGCTCACAATCCGAGGCTTTTGAAACGAAGATACTTAATTAAAAAATAAGATTATGCTAAAACATTATTATTCCGAGGGGCCCGGAGAGCGGGGTGCGGGGAATCGAGCTATTTAAATTATTGCTGGCCAGATGGACGGATCAATTTATATTTAATACCTATCTATACAACCGGCCATATTTCCTTTTTGTGTTTTACAAAAACAACCTAAATTCTCGGTCGCAAAATGTCATAATTAATATACATAATGCTGTCATTATTCATTCAAACTTAGTATAGGAAGCCACAGCATCTCACTATTGTTGGATTATGGCCCATGATTGCCGAAAAGAATACCTACCTAAGTATATCATGAAGTGGTTGGTAGACTATTGTTCGATCCCAGGAGCCGACAATCTTCCTCTTTCACGACACAAGCTTTCAGTAGCTTACTGTGAAAGAGTCAAGGAGTGTATTTGTGTTCACTTTGAGTGAGCACACATAAGTCATTTTGCCGCGACAGTAGGGATTTGAATATTATACATAAGAATATAAGTATTTACTTATAAAACTTCGTTAGGTTCATCCGAAACTCAACTGTCAAATATTTCTGCGATATATTGTTTGCGCGTTTACACTTTTAATATCATAGCTACGTACATCGACTTATGTACCTACAGACGAATAAAATACCTGTGTATGAAAAGTGTTTCCCGTAGGTAAGAACTTTGACATGTGCAATGTGCATGAAAAAATCTGTATTATAGAGTGTTTTATCGAAAATATTGAGCTACAACATACCAATTATGATATAAGATAATAATATCTAGATAGGTACTTATCAACCATTGTTAGATTTAAAAAAAGTTGCTTTTTCACAAAATCAATCCTGATTGTGCTTATAAAACATCGGCAAGTTTTTCCAAAAATAAGTACGATTGAATAGATTGATATTTAAAAAACAAATCAGCTTAATACCTGTTATCATAAAGATTAGGATAATATCATTATAATTTCTATTGGAAAGATAATAATAAAACGATAATCAAACGATTCTATAGAGTAATTCGCACCTAAGTGAAAACGTCAACTTTTCCCAGCAGTTCGTAAACTATCTGGCGGCAAAACTTTCACTATTCAAAAATCATAATATGAAAACTTTCCGGAAAGTTCATGAACACCTATGTGGGAGAGAGAGACGGCACGTCTAGGTTATTAAGCGTGTAGGGGTGAGCGTGTGTTAAAAAGAGATAACACTAGATATGATTAGGTGGTGAGCGAATGAGTGTAGAGGTGATGTTTGGAATGTGTTGGAAGTTTGAATTTCAGCACAGATTAACTTTTAGCGGTTTAACCCTTTATCTTCCCACACCTAATTGATTTTATGACAATTACATAGATGTGTCTTATATGCATGCATACAAAAATATACATACCTAGAGTTTTACAATTGTTTGAGGACGGCTTAGTATTGTATTTTTTTTAGAAAATATTTAAATCAAAACTCCCTTTGAACTCCACTTAAGTCATAGGGAGGCAACCAGAGCTCTCCATTGCGCTCGATCTTTCGCTGTATTTATAACCTTCTCCCACACCATGTCCAGATTCCTAAGCTCTGCCTCAAAGGAACGGAACACAGTATGAGAGGGATTTTCACGTCTTCGAAACCCTGATGGGAGGAAAAAAGCGCTCTCCTCGGCCAACTGTCATTGGCATCCTTAACACATGTCTCAGCCATGCCCATCTCCTCTCCGTAATGGTGGAAGTGATCTTGGAAAAATCTTGGTTATGTTGTTAAAGACGCCAGTCGTCCGCGTACTCCAGATTGCACAGTTCGCCCATTAGACCATCTCTCTCTGTTATCGGTATACCTCTTGCTCCTTGCATGGACTTTCTCAACAGGAAGTTCATGACAATTATGAATACCTATATCAAAAGAGTCAGTACGCAGCCCTGTGTGACTCCTTTTTAGAAAATTTACAGTATCTACCTAAATATTATAACCATTATTAAAAAGAAAAGGAGATACCTAGTGCTCTGTGATTGGGGACTTAGTCGGTTTGCTTTTGTCAGAAGTTTCTTGTGAAATAAAAACGTACTTAACATGCGCGGAGCATAAGAAATTTTCAGAAAAGTCAATGTATGTAGCATGTGTGTACCTTCTTAGTACATTTGACTGTACCTATAAACTTTGCGATTATTTAATTTCAACTGGCGTTTTGTATCAGCTGACAGTTATTTGGTAGTTGGTGCGATTTTGAGAATGTGACCTGTAACCATGGTTAAAAACAGATGCATCGAGGTTCGACACGCATTGCCGATCGGGCTAAAAATATACAAATAAAACACACAATGTAATAAAACATATCATGCGGTTGTTAGAGGGTTAAGTAGGTGTTTGAATTCTTCTACATTTTCTAAATCAGTGTTGGCAACTTTAAAATTGCCGCTATTTTTCATTGTCGTTCCTCTTTTCTGCATAGGGATGCCAAACTCAACATAAACTTTATTGCATCCTAAATTTTAATACATCGAACATTTTCAAATATTATTGACTCTGTCATTATGCAATGAGTTTTGAGGTATCTAATCCGAAAGTTGAGCGTTACAATTAAAAAAAGCAACACTTTAAATTTGAATTTAGTTGCCATTCCATTTCTCTCAACCAAAAACATTTAAATTTCTATTCATGTTGTGAATATATGTGCCTCTACCATCAGTGACAAAGCGTCCATGAAGGCGATTTCCTCATAGCTTTACCAAATAGTTACACCTTAGTACCTATAGAAAAGTTAATCTTAGTAAGTATTTATTTATGTTTTTATATAATATTATAGAAAAAGATGAACTTTGGAAAAAATTCACACCATCATCGATGTTTCTATTTATGCTAGGTATTCAAGTATCCAATGATTTGAAATCGCGTAGAAATCACATTAGGTAAAAAATCACTTTATATTTATTAGTTTGTAGGTATACAAAATTGGAAGATTACCTAATAATCAGTAAATATGAGATTCAACTCCAGTCTAATAAAACGAAAGTATCGATTTGCGCAAATAACTCTTTGACATCACTAATAACATGGAGGTGGCAGGCGAGTACCAAAAGGTTCTAGACTGTGGTTACTTGGCGGGAAAAGTGATGTTCTGTTTTCAAAATTAATCGCTTTCGAATTCTTTCGATCACTACTTTCAAACTTTCAGTAACACCATAGCGATTCGCCACTAAACGCAACCAACACCGTATACTAGAATCTATTGATACTATTGGTGTAATATCGAATGTTTAATTTTGCGCAAAATTGCCAGTGATGAAAAGTTTAGACGGTATTTAAAATGAAGTAGGTAGGTACATTTTCAATTTCAATGACAGGTAATGAAGCAGAAATTTTTGTTTTACTAAATCTTGAAAGAACTCCAAACGCTTAAGTTATCGTTCGCTATACCTACAGTTAGCCTAAAAATCATAGCAAAGTAGGTAGGTATATCTATTAGTTTTGAAAAAAATCACAATAAATAGATAATAATATAGCAATTATTCAATGAAACCTAAATTAAAGGAAGGAAGATACACTTTTAGCGATGGCAAATTGATTCAATTAAAAAGGAAAGCGATCTATTTCCTTTTAAAATGTTTGAAATTTTAAAATGTTCCATTTTCGAAACATTAGACAGCAGGAAGTTCCTTTCCATAGATAATGTTGTTTTGAAGGAAGGATGACAACAAACTACCATAAAGGAATCATAATTGAATGATAATAAAACAATATGGACTGTCATTAGATTTCGTTTCATATTAAAAATTTAAATGATTGTGTTCTTGGTAAGATTTTTGTCCACCTACAAAAATATGTCAAACTTCCTATATAATTGGTGACTACAGAGGTGAACTAAGGAATGCCACAATTTTATATTTTTGCTGCTGACGTGTTTCTTAAAATGTAAACAGAGAGAATGGACCTTCGTTCTATCCACATCCATTGAAATGACATAGATATTTCTCATATCGGTTCCGATTTCTTTTACGATCTGATCTACGTGGCTTTTATTGAGAACAAAATTGATTTGACCAATCTGTCTGTATTAGCGGTTCTCACACCTCTTCTATTACTATTTTATATTATTTTCGTTGTATCTTAATACTCATTCTTTCAAAATGACAAAACCATCTCAATTTTATAGTTTTTCGATGAGGTATTTAAAAAATATTAAAATGACTTACCTACTGGAAACATCAGTTAAACATTGATTAAGATCTCTCTAACAATGATCTATCAACATAAACACTTAATAAGTGGAATTCAATACAAATGGATACTCTGGTTTTCCTGTAAAAATTCTAGATTCGTTCGTTTTATTTCATACACATTAAAAAAAACATCCAATTGTACGACGCAAATTGAGGCAATCCTCATACATCGGTACAACTTATATTCTTATTTTTATTAAATTACCAACAATATTGCTTGATTAATTTTTATGTAAGCATTTCGTTTAGATTCTGTGCTTGTACTTTTATAATATGTAGATATACAATAATGTTGTTGGTATTTTTATATCAGTACAGGGGCTTCACTCACACATTGAAACAATCATCATTACACCAACACAGACAAACAAGCAACGTGTGTACGTACACAATAGGGTATAGCAGTGTGCCACCCCAGAAGCAAAAGCACTTTTATCAATGTCAGAAAAAGAGCTCTAAAAGTAATTCACCCAACAGAAACACCCCTCATCTTTTTCACAATCTCTCTCTTTCTCCCCCCGCTGGTCCCCCCGCGCCCCCCGCAGCATCCAATGGTACTGAAGTGCCCCCTCACCCCTCCAGCGCCATCCCAGTGAGTGGTCCCGTTCCCGTGAATCTCCCCCCTAAAACGACCCACTCCGGCTTCTTTCGATTCTTACAACACGCCTCTCTAAACTGCAGGACCGCATCCATCAATACATCTTTTTTTTTTCATACTAAAAATGTACCTAGCTTCAATCGACTTCAAAAAATATTGTAATTCTGACAAAAGCTAACAGAAGTAATTTCGGAGACTCTTTTTGAAATGCTTTTTTAAGGACGTCAACTTACCTATATAATTCTTCCCAGCAGGTTTTTAAACGGTCTGTGATTGAGCATTTGCTATCACGTTGAGTGTCTGACCAGTGCGAGCAAACCTACTTGAGATTGCTCCTACTCTTCCTTGGAACAAGCAGAAACAGTGCATTTACCTTTACCCTATCCTCTTTCCCCTTTCCTCGTATCTGAGCCGAGTACTTTAATATATATACTTCACTGGTGTATAAGTTCAAATGTATATACTTCACTGGTGTATACGTTCAAATGTATATACTTCACTGGTGTATAAGTTCAAATGTATATACTTCACTGGTGTATGTTTCGTAATGTACTGTATTTTTTTGTATAAAAAATCACTGTCTGTATATTAATGTTAAAATAAATAAATAAACACAAATATTTTTAAACAAGGTAGGTACCTACATCTATTTAAGTAATAGCTATGTTAAAGTACCTTTCCGAGAATGCATTACATTTTACTCTGGCATGTGCAGAACAGTTAGTTAAAGTGATTCTTTAAGAAAAATATTTTGTTAAAAGTGATTGTTGTTGGAATGAACTAAGATTTGAATTAGATCCCAATTAGAATTTTAAATTAGAAAGTTATAGGATCTCAGAAACTTTCACCATTATTTTTTTATGAAATCTTTGTTAAAGAAGACTTCAGGCTTTTTAAAGATAAACTATAGACAACGGAGGTAGTACAAGTAAATCTGAAAAGATATTTTTATAGAAATTTAAAACATTGTTTTTTATCGAATATGTATCAACGAATAACTCTAAGAATCCATTACTGATGTTCGATTTTTAAATGGACCACTACGGGCTTAAGACCGTCTTCTACTGTTATTTCGAAGGCTGGATTAGTGTGATCACTTTACGTTAACAACGTTCGCCATTAGGTGGTAATGTTTAAGTCTCCGAAACTCCTAATCATGAGAATTCTCGACATATTCAACATGTCAAAAAATCTCAGTACCGGATTCCACTCCCAACCAGGACATAAGTAATATTTTATGTATTTGCAAAAATACCTATTCCCGGTTTTTGCAACCTGCTATAGGTACCAAAACCTAAACAAGAAAGCATATATAAAAAATCAATAGGTAGGTACCTAATTCCTTGTAAACTATTGATTGTTTAAGTCGACGGTGCTTGGTAGTAGTCTATTTTCACAGATGTAAAAATAAAACGAGTCTTCACTTTTTGCTATTACCTACATTTAATTATTTTATTACCGTAAACGACCTACATAATATGTAGTTTTCGGGGTCAACTGCTCCCTTCCTCAAGGTGGACGACAAAGTCTTTGAAAACCTACCTTGGGATTATTCATTAATTTTTTTTCTATAAGTAGCCCATTTCCCCCCCTTACGCCGTTACTGTTTTTAACCCCTTTTTTCTTCATCTCAACACCCCCGCGCTGTCCACGCCGCCATTTTTAATTGGCCTCCCGGTCCGAAAATAGGGGGCCAAGGGGGCGAAGGTGTCAGTCAGGGTGGGAGGCAGAAAGAAGAAGAGATGGAATAATAATAAGAAGAAAGAGGAATTCATTGGAAATAGGGAGTGGGGTGGGGGTAGGCAAAAGTACTTAACCCATTCCGGAATTTTTCAACAATCTCCCCCCTCCCCCCCCTTATATAGAGGGACCAGTGGGGGAGCTATTTGAATCGCTTTTAACAAGGAAGAACGTCACCAAAAATTACAAAGAGGACTCAGAGTGCCTTCTTAAAATCTGCGAAACCATTTTTATTGCTTCCCTTTATTTTCCAAAATAATATTTCTGTTGTATCCCCCCACCCTCCTCTTTCCCCGTTCCTACCCCGTCCGCTACCCTTGGCATTTATATAGAGCCAGGACATGGACATAACCTTTCAAAAATTTGACACTCACAAAATGACTATAGGTAAGTGCCTATGTGATTAAAAAATCATTATATGACGTAAGTAAGTAGGTACTTATCCATTATTTTATTAATTTCTTTTAAGCAGTTATGGTAGACTTACATAAATAGTTGTTGGCTTAGTCAAGTACCTACCTACTTATTTGTCGACTTTTTATAGATACAATTTCAAACACACTATTTGTTAATAGGTGCATAATATGTAAATCAATAAATTGCAATTTTCTGTACAAAGGTCTCAGTATTCATTCATTCTCCCTTAAAGGCCCACCGCACACCGCAAGTCAGCCCGGATGAGACCAATCCGCAGCAAACCCGACACGTATGAAACCGACCTCCTAGCTCTATCGAAGGAATCAAACCAAAAAGCCGGTCACACACAAATCAAGCCCGCCGCGGATCCCCCCCCCCCCCCCAAACCAACCCACAATGTGGAAGGCCCAAGCCCCACTCAGGAGCATAGGGAGGCATCAAGAGCCCTCCATTGCGCTCGATGGCGTCCGAGGCTCACTGTGCCTTTTCTGGGACGTGAGGTGGTCAACCTCACGGTCCCGATCTGATTTTTTGATTTCCTGCCTCTTACAGGATGCTCGAAAAAACGGCAAAAAGAGCAGAGGTGCTAACCCCACGGTACACAGTATATCCGCTGAAATTTTTCACCTGAGACAATTTATTTCAGTCAACCGGTCGAGAAATTCTAACACCGGGTAAAAATTTCAATTGAACAACATTACCTACCTAACTATGGCGATTGTACCACTATCATCAGTTTTGTAGTGTGTTTCTTTACAATGAAAAATCATTTTAAAACGTCTAAATGAAAAACATTTTAATCTTTAAAAAATCGCAACCTTGTGTTTTCTTATTTGGTGTTACAAGTGAAATAATTCACTCATTTAAAAATCAAAGTAGAAAAAAGTATAGTTAGGTACTTAAATAATATTATATTATCAAAATGTTTTTTCTACACCAAAAAGTATGCGATTCAACCGGAGATTCCATTTTTAAATTCGTTATTTGAAAACATTCCTAAATACTTTGGAACGTGTTCCGTAAAATTTTAAAACGTTACGGTTACGCTATAAATTAAAAAAGCGAGTTAAAGGGCCCTAAAATATATGGATCGCATTAAATATATCTACGTAAGAAAGTTTATTTTGTAAATTAAACCCCTAACCATGTACTCTGGCACATAATATAGCATCCCTTAAAAAATTAAAAACACGCCACGAAATATTATATTAAGGGTTGTTTACACGTACCTACCTAAACATTACATTTATGGGCCTCTACTTAAGCAAATGTATGTGGGTTATATAATCTGTGTACTTAAAAAGGGGTAAGGGATGTGCGTAGATATTTAATAGCTGTTATTTTTTTGTTTGCTACATATTGATATTAGCCGTGATTTCCAAATAACTTTAAAATTCCTTCTCTTTAAACAATAATTAGTGATCCTTTCGGTCGCTTTTTGCGAGTTTTTAATTCCTAAAATAATAATATGTCAAAATTTTACCATTTTATGACAAATAAAATAATAGATTTTGTCCGTAATGCGATATTGTAGTCAAAACACTATATAGCCCCTAGCGAAATATTTTCAAAGTTTTTTTTTAAACACAAAATGACAGAGACTCAATCCATCTACGGAAAATATTTTTGTCGATGGTTTCTAGAACAATAACAACAGAGAGTCAGGGTAAAATATTGTTTCTACATTCAATATACCTACCTACCTACAACTACTGTTCCTACTACGGGAATAAAAATGTCAAAATTGTCCGCAGTCTCTAATGTGGCACATAAAGTAGGTATATCCTATACTTTTGCTTCTCGAAAATATAACAACATTTTTTGTAGATATTATTTATGTTAATCACTTTTCAACATTTCATGTGATTTACTAAGCTGTTCTTTTTACCGCCTAATTATTTCATTTGAAGGTGGCTATTAAGAACGTAACAGGTAGAATCATCTGTTAAATAATTAACGTATAAAATAATAGAACAGTTAAGAAAACATACCTGAAAATTGTTTAACTCGCTAAGTAAAAATATCGCGAAATAAATGGACAATGCCGGCGAATAATTCAATACTTTACTTATTTGATTTTGAGTAATATATATCTATGGATATAATGTAGGTATCCATGGATTCAATTGAGAGTAGGTAATGTCAAAGCGATGTACCTAGGTTTTGGTTCTTTAAAATCTACAGTAACATAGGTATTTCCATAGGTCACAGCATGACTCTCATATTTCAGTTGCAACGAATTGTTTTGGCCATATGACCATAACCAATGTCCTCTTTCACCACTGATGTGGAGGTAGGTACTTGGTATATTCTTCCATCAGGTAGTCTCTTGGAATATAAGTATAGGTAGAAATTTTAGGAAGAATGAAAAAGATATTCTTTGCTTGTTGCACAGTCAAAACAAGGGAATATCCTACTCTCGTCTTCTAGTCGGCCATAGCATCCAATTGGACCTTTGGATCCACGGTTTACGCCTTGGCCACCATTACAGTGTACTCTGCAAATATATTAGATGAGGCTATATTAGCTGGTGTAAGATATAGTGCTCTTATACAAGGCTTTGCACCGCGTTCGTTTGCAGAGTTATACTAATTTTCTTTAAGTAGGTTTTTCCTGCACTGTCCTATACATATATTTTTTTGAATAATATGAATATGCGCTCACTCAAAGTGAACACAAATACACACCCTTTGACTCTTTCACAGTAAAGCTACTTAAAACTCGTGTTGTGAAAGAGGAAGGTGGTCGGCACCAGGGATCGAACTACGACTTCCACTAGAAACAGTACGAAAGTCGGCGCCGTAATACTGTGACTGCTTGTCGATACCTACCTATTTTTTCGATAATGTGGTAGTTTTACGAGCAGTACAGGATTCGATTCGCCAAATCGATTTCTTATTGTTCAGTTAAAAAGTTATTTTACGCCTCATTACCATCAACCTGCCCTTTATCGATTGAAGAAAGTTGATTATATTTTGTTTTCATCAATATGTAGGCAAAGTATCAGTACCACTAGTATAAGTTTTCGATGATCGAATAGCGAAACGATCATCGAAAGAGTTTCGAAAAATTTCCATACAAAAATGATCGTTTGATTTTCGAACACTATTTGCACGCTAAAAAGCGCTTATCAGCGTGCAATTAGCTTTCGATCATACTCGTACTAGCCCCACAGGTTTTGATAGTGGTTCGCTCTTTATCATAATTCGGAAAACCATTTCGTTTGACCTCGCGATCTCTCCATGATATACGGGACAATCGTCATGAGGCCTCGGTTTTTTCCATGTTTGAAACTAAAAAAAACGACGTTCTGCTCCAATTAGAGCCTAAAGCAGTAAGTACCGCATTTTGTAGGATTTTAAACATACGCTTATATACATATACTATTCAGCAAATGTCACCATTGCAGATGTTTGCAAACTTGAATTTCCTCAATGGTAGAATTCAAGGGAATTTCTTACGTAAAAATAAGAAACACTTTAGGTGAAATAAGATATTTTTTCATTGAAATTCTGTCTTTCTCAGTTCCAGCAACCCCTTGATTACTCTCGTTATTATTATTTTTAATATGCCTTCCACCCCCCAGACCCCTTTAAAACCCCCAGAGTCCCCGCACGCCTGCCAGACAGCCAGATACTTCTGCTCGACTTGGTCCCCACATTGAGACATTAGACATTAGGCAAACCTCATAATAACAACTTGATGTAGACTCTACTCGACTATTTTAATTTTCTTGCAATTTGAATTTTAATTTTTCTATGGTCTTGCAATTCTTAAATGGCCGGGATCATAGATTAACAATCGAAAAGATGGTCCGTATATCGTTAATCTTTTTTTTATATATCTACATAATAATTCAGAAATGTTTGCGTGCTTTTGACAATACTTTACCGTATATGTGAACATCACGCTCAAAATACAAATGCTACGTCAGATATGAATCTGCGCAGAGCGGTGAAATTTGCTCGAGAACGTTCTAAGATACAATTGGCAACGTTAACTTTAATATATTAAGAGCTATTTAAAAAACTTTATTTTTTTAGGATCTTCATACAAATTTTTCAAAAAAGACAGAAAGCCATCTTTTGGAAACAAAATTACTCATGTAAACGTTGAATAGAATCTTGGTATTACGGTATGAAAATGTTATAAAATAATTGGAGATTGATTCGTTATACATATAAAAGTTATTCAAATCTTATTATTCTCAATAAATAAAGATTTAATGAAAAATTTTGGAAAAAAAAATCCTCCATTTTGTAATTTGACACATTTTAAAAAATTTATGGCCGCAGTTTATGTAAATCTGTCGTAGCCATTGAGTAGGATGAGTAAGTACATGATAAAATCATATTAAACGTTGGTAAATAATAAAGATACATGAAATTAAATTCATAATACATTTAAATATATTAATCGTAAAAATGATTTTTGAAAATTGAAATGAGTATAAAAATTCTTTAGTAGATTTGGTCGGTAAAACAGAACTCTGAAAGAAAGCGAATCTGACAGGAACTAATGACGTTCCTGTTTATCAAAATCATAATGGATTTGTCAGGTAATTGTGCATGTTTATTATAGTAAAAAATATATTTGTTTTATCCACATCATAATAATTAAGAAATACTGTATATAATATTCATATCTCAATTAATCACATAAAACAGATTGTTGTGGACAAAATCATCGAATATCACTTTATTTGCTATTATAATAACAAAATTATCTAAATTCTTAATTAATAGGTATGAAGATAAATTAAAAACAATGTTAAATATATATTAATATTTTATTGCGTATGTTTCATAATACGACAAGAAGCATTATATTAAAAAAGTATGGTATGGGATAATTGGTGTAGTAGTTTCTTCCGTCAACAACATATTCTCTTTATACATCTCAAACATGATCCTGTAGAATAAAGAATCCTTCAAAGACCAAAACTGCAATCGTTGGATGTGGTATGTGCAGATTGACAGGTTTCGACCAAGTTTTGACGCAAAAAAACCCAAATGTGACTCTGTCACAGCCCAATTTGATGACAGATAAAAGCAACCAAGGTTTGTGACACTGAAAATGAATAAATTAATCATCAGTCAGTAAATATTTGCGTTTATTTTTCTTTACTAACCCCTTTGCACTAATGGTTGAATTTAAAATCAAATCTTATAGTTTAGCATAAATCATATTGCTTATATAATTTGAAAAAAGTATGGAAGTCTTAGCTCATTTGTTTCCAATTCGGTTAACATTTCAAAGTGATTTTCATGCATTCTTAAACTAAAAAAATAAAATCCTAAGCGATGGAAAGAATGTCACAGAAAAGGTCATCATTTTTTATGTTTCTGAGTCAGTACTTAAAAATTACAAAGAAGTGATTATATAATAAATCTTAATAAACAACATTAGGTACCTACCGAAAATATCTACTGAGCAGCAAATAAATGCTTCCAATATTTTGAAATTGGAAGCATTTAGCATTCCATCACTCTCTTATTTTTTTGACAGATCAATATTTATCAATATTGAGTGACATTGACAATGAATTCTACTAATCTATGTATTAGTAAATCTATGGTTGGTGTGGCGCACTATAATCTAATTAAAATATAATAATTCCTCCAAGATTAAAATAAAGCAGCGTATAATATTGCTTAGGTAACCAATTTAAATATATTTTGTGTGTAAATTACATCTTCTTCATATTATATTTTTGTAAAGGTTGCTTTTACAGACACTATCAAATCTAGAAAATATGTATTGCAGAATAAAATGTCGTCTATAATTACCAAATAATTTGCTACGTCATAATTAATTATTAAATAAAAAAGGTCTTAATTATTTAAATGAATAAAAAATATATAATTTCAATATTATCAATTTTATAAATATTTACAATATAATGAATTATTTATATACTGTATTTTTTTTCAATATGAAAGGGTTGGAATAAAGTTGTATGCACAGACTACTTAATTATGTTGTATGCGTCTTCGTAATGATATAAAATTCTACTTCTATGGTCTATGGTGCCGTCAAAAGTGTAAAATTTTATACGCAGTAAATAATCAACGCGTAATAAAAATGAGATAATTGGCAATAATAATAATATTATTATTTGTTTGTCTTGATAATTATAGCTTTTGTGTAGTTTTGAGTAATATTGCGAATTAGTTTCGCACAAAGGTTATTTTTATTGTTTGAGCTTTGTCGAAAATAGCCGTCAGAAATTATTCATTCCTTGCAAAACCAAAAACATACAAGTCGTATGAGTTTGATAGATGGACTGAGATTTACATTAATATGGAATTCTATACTTCAGGTATATAACATGTAACCTATTTCAAAAAAAAATGTTTACCTCACAGTTTTATATGTTTGATTTAAATGTATATACTTCACTGGTGTATGTTTTGCAAATTGTATGTACTGTCTTATTTTTGTATCAATTTCACTGTTTGTATATAAATGTTTTAAATAAAATAAAATAAATAAAAATAATAAAAAGAAATAGACATTAAATGCAGCAACATTAAAGGGCTCAATAAAAACATTTTTCAACACACATAATTTTTTTTTGCAGATAAGTCTTGCATCTTCTCAATATTACTTTACAAGGCATCAGTACGGTTGAACACCTACCATTCACTTTATGGACTGCCCTCAATAGACTTAGGGTTGGTGTCACCAAGTGTAGGAAAAACCTACATAAATGGGGCTACCTCTCTGCTGACAAAACTGAATGTGAATGTGGTGAGCTCCAGGATGACAATCACCTCTTGACATGCCTGCTGATTGGTATAACATGTAACCTGCAAACACCTTATCCTTGCGAACGAGGCGATGACTGTCGCTGCTTACTGGTGTGGCAAAGTGTAGACCGGAAACGCAAAGTAAGTAAGTAAATATTACTTTTATCAATATCAACATTTTTAAACTCATGTTATATCCATTTCTTTATTATTTATAAAGTGTAATCCCATTATATGTTTTTAAATTTTGCATAAGAAATTTTGAGATATCTAACCTTCCATCCTAATATTGGTTAATTATCATAGGCTACGGTGGGCCAGATATGGACAGAGAATGCCATCATTGCGGGCACCAAAGAGAAAATTATGCTGAATTGGCAGACCTTGGCTGCGATGTGCGAATGAAGTCAGGAAGGATGCGAGCAATTTCTTGACTCTCGAAATTAGGACAGAAACAGGGTTGTCTGGAGGAGTCGAATTATGGAACACAAGGCTAGAATTGGGCTGTAACACCATCGGAAAAAGAAGATTTTAATTGGAACAGGCCTTATAATCTTAACAAAATGTTATGTTATAATAACCAACGCCTGGACTATTAAAAAATTATTACTTATATTAATTTACTTATAAACTTCTCACAATTTTTAATATCATTCTTATGAATATAAAGATTACCTATGTATATTTAATTTACAGATTATGCCGCTGAGTGCTGACAACCGAAATGTATGAACTTCTAAGAAGCGTCCGTGCTGACAGCTACGCGTTATTCTAAAACGCTTCTTAGAAGTTTATACATTTCGCATGTCAGCGGTGATGGTCAGCGTGACTCTAAACCCAACCGTCGCGCACTGACTTTTTCATTATTTTACTACTTACTGAATTTTTAATATCGTTCTTATGAATATAAAGATTACCTATGTTATATTTAATTTGCAGATTATGTGTATTAAGTAGGTAAAAATAAGCATTCATAGATTAGTTAAAAGAAACTTACAAGTGATTGCCTTGGAGGACAATAATTATTGTAAGCCTATAGCAGTTTAATCTATATTCTAAACCATTAATTTTTTTTTATTTGGAGACAATTATTTTAATTTCAGAATTATTATTATTTTAAACAACATGTTTTTTTTATGTTGAAATCTAAAATCAGGTCCTATATTCCAATCAATGCTATAACATTGAAAAGTGTTATATTATACAGACTGATATATAATATTTCAACATTACACCATTATTTATGGTCGATTTTAAAATGCTATATTTTTATCAATTTGACCAGTACTGGATTACGACCTTCGTCTCCTGATGTTTCAAATAGCTTTGTGTAATTACTTCACGTTAACAACTTTCCTTATTTAGGTGGTCAAATTGAAATCCTTGAGTATTCGACAAATTCAACAATCTGCTAAGACGCTAGCCATAGGGCCAACGGCTCGATGCTTTTATGTCTTCAATAATTCTTCAATGGAGCTGGGATTCCTAGAGTTATATATCATTGATGCAATGCCAAGATGTCTACAGAATTTTAAAGTGTGTCAAAAATTTTAAAATATTATCTCTAACAATAACTTTCACTTTAACTTTTGTATACCTCTTATTAATTGTCAACTCTTGGTATGACTTATATTAAGCACCTATAGATGAGAGGTCTAATCCTCTAGAAGTAAATATTTATACTCAAAATTAACATTTATTAAAAAATTATTATAAAAGTTTTACCCTGTAAAAATGAAGTTTAAACAGCTACTGTAAAACCCCTTAGTTATGTATTATAAAAGAGTGTTTCTTTACCAATTGTATTAATTGTTTTATTTATGTAAGCAAATTAAATTTTTGAAATATTTTAATAAATTGATGGGATGCCATAATAATTTGAAAATTTTATTACTACCCTAATCCAGTTTTGTTTGAAATAAGCAATCTACAATGATTTTTCTACTTACACGAAGGATGGCATCATGCAGGAAGTATGGTGCAGGTTCGAATCCTGATAATGATGGCCACAACATTAAAATTACTATCTGCCCACTACTGATAAGGAATTTCTGGTTCCAATTCCCAGATGGGTTTGAATTTTTATAGTTTTTTATGCAATGTTTCTTGCTGGCTGTACATGCTGAAAATTCTTCATACAAAAGATTTTCATGTACATAATCACTGGCTCGGTAGAGGTCTAGAATACTAAAATAATTACCTATGTGCCTACCTGTTAAATTTGATATTAAGAATAAATATAACTTTGTAGGTACATAATAATTATGTTGTTACAGAAGAATAAGGTCAGCATTTACAGAAATCAAGTCTAATGTCCTTGATGGGGAAGGATTGGTAAATAGATAAAAATGCTATATTTGTGACTCACTTTTGTTGCCTCCACAGCAATTCTACATATTTCTCATACAGACACGCCTACTATCTAATTATATCTACCTATTTACCAATTCAAACCTTCCAACTTTTTAAATATAAGTAATATAACATTAAAGTAGATCAATCAATCAATTATTCTCCCTTTTTGACCCTACTTAGGGTCATACTTTAAAGGTACTTTTATTTTATCCAGAAATCAGGTTCTATAATTCCCATTTTTCTCAACAAACTTTATCAATAATTTTATGGACGGGTAAAAAGGCTAGTTTATAATAAGAGTCTTCTCTCTTTTTAACTTATCAAAATTATATATTTTTCGAGAGAGCATGGGGAATAAGACCGATGGGTTGCAGGTCCGATCAAATGAAGCAGAACATCGCTGCTATACTCCATCGAGCCGTAAATATGCCTACGGACAGACAAGCCAGCAATGGTCTACGACAAAGTCCACCAAGGACGATGTCCACGATCCTCAAGTATGAGGATGACGACTATAAATAGTACCAAGGAGCAAGGGCGTCGCCAAGGGGGATAGGGGGATTTAAAAATGTAGGCAATTCATATTTTCCTCATCCCTCATATAGAAAATAGCCTATGAATGGGTCAAATTGCCCCCCCCCCCCTGGACCCCACGCTGGCGACGACAAGAAAGATCCCAATGCAAAGAAGCTATAGCCGCTCGGTCAATCACCTGATGATAAGCCATTACCATTAGTTAATTACTAGACCTATTGACCTATATCAGATTTGTAGGTATAGTTTAAGTAATTATTTAATAACTAATAGCAAAAGTTGTCGAACGACAAGTATTGAAAAGGGGCATTAATAAATTATTGTTCAATAATTATTATTCAAAAAAATCAGTTATACTAGGTTGAGAACAGTTACCTGCATATTTGACATAGCAAATATCAACTTACCGGCGAATAATACAAGAATTAATATATTTGTATGAAAAATGTTTCTATTGAGATTCAACGAAAATACAGAATTACAGACGATCGTCTGTAATTCTGTATTTTCGTTGAATAGCTTTACCAAACCAACTATTGTTATATTTTGATTCATCTTTGGGACTCCTGTTGAAATTTTCGAGAAAACAACCGATTTCTGGAGGTTACAAAAATACCCTTAATAAATTTCACATGCCTAATGCTCTCTCTATAAAAAACGATATCCATGTACGATATTTCTTAACGAGTTATGGGGGTGGAGAGCGTCCCTGGATTCACCCTCAGGAAGATGCTGCCGGAGCTACTCCATCTAACACCTCCCCATTAGATCTGGAAAACGCTTTTTTCTATATTAATCCTCAACATCTACATTGACAGCCTTCACTTACACGTTGTGTTTAAACCCATAAAATCGCCATCAATTTACAATACTCATTATGGTAACAATCCATCAGCCATCTATATTACGTATCTAGGTAGGTATATCATAATTTCGAGTCCAGATAAGCGTTATATCTAATGCCAATAATAAGCCCCGAAACGTCAAAACATGTAGGTAGGTAGTGTCAAAACACCTAACCTCAATTCTAAAGGAGAAGTTCGAAAAAACTCTATGGTTCTCTCGTTTGATAATTCTATCCTTTAAAAATATATATTTAATGAAAACAAATGTAACGACGCTGAAAAAAAACACAGGCCGTGACCACGAAAGCTAAAAAAGTCGGTTAACATTCTTGTCTATGGGTTATCGCCATTCTTTGGCCACACCAGTAAGTATTCCGTAGGTACCTACCTGGAATAGTCACTACTCAATTTTTTTACTCTGATTGACACATGACACACAAATTTGTGTAAACAATAATTACCCTAATAAAAACCGATAGTAAGCCTATGGATACAGACAAAATCTGACCATTAAAATTGTACTATATTACTTTTACTTATTTCACTAACTTTAGTGTAAAAATTGGTGGTATATTTTGACCAGGTTGGTACTGTAATTACAAAGTAACCAAAAGCAGTTTTTGATCCAACAGGTGTGGAATTCCTTGGTAACATTCTTGGAGTAGGTACATAACTACCTACCATTTTTTAGAAAATTTTAATCATATGACGTGTGCATATACCTGAAGGTGGGAAAAAGCGAACGATTCTAGCTTCTGGCAGGGTCGAATATTGAGAAGCCATGTTGGTTACCCCATTCGTATAAATCAAAATATACGCAAACGTCAAAAATAACTTTTAATATTACAATAAACGGGTGAATATTATCCGTCATAAAAAAAAAAACAAAACCCACTTTTGAAATCATTATCATAAGTTTCAATTTAAAAGTTTTTGAAATCGTAACCCGAAGACTTAAAAGTTCTTTCCAGTTTTTTCCTCCCCCACGGTTGCAGAGCAGTCTGTAATGTAGACCGGGGGAGGGGGATGTTTTTTGTCCTTCGCGACAATAAGAATAAGAGATGGCGTTGCTGGGGATGACCAAATAATAAGAAATGGAAGAACGATCTTGCTGAGACAGCGCTCGGTGAGGTGGGGGAGTGAGGAAACATTGTACATTTAAATTTCGAATGGACGCGTCATTTCAAATAATAATACCTACCATAGACTAAATTTTACTGTTTTATTTTTGTCTATTGCTTTTTTTTTTAATTAAAATGAAGCTTCCATTTTCTTTATCTTATTAATTTTTTGTGTGTAAACTCTTATCTGGGGAGAATAACCAAAAAGTACACGAATTTGATTTTTTTTTCACAATCAAAGGTGGGTCACACCCACTTATCACACACCTAACTAACATAAATGACAAGCCTTTTTACTGGAAGAAAATGCAATGTCCTGCCTTTCTTTGCTCAAAAGATTTCAAATTCGAAGGTATATTGTTTGGTCATCCAATTTGGTCATCATAGAGAATAGATATGTATTTTTTCATAATATCCTATGTATAAAAATGAGTAGCTGTGCGTGTATTATTCTAAAAGTTGAGAACGACTGAACTGATTTGGGTAATTTCAAAAAGAAAAAAGATAGATTATAAAAAAATTGTTTTCCCGTAGGAAGTAGGTATTCCTGTTACTGAAAATGAAGAATGTTTAAAAAGTAAGGTTATGCTATTTTTGAAGATTCATCTAGTCCAAGTCATGGAGATCATGAAAAAATAATAGCCCCTTCCTCTTAAGATGCAAAAACAAATTAGATAGAAAAGCTCCAGATTATTTGGGACGGAAATGCCTATGCAAAAGTAGTAGCCAACGACGACATTTTGTTTACCAATGGATGTCACTTGTATTCTTTTTTTACATATAGGTAAACAAACTTTCTTTTCTGTTATGTACATTTTTTCTATATCTGTGCTCATTTTTTTAATAAATAAATAGTTTTTGTGTTTTCCCAATTAGATAAATATTGTTTTATTTGTTTCCAAAAATTCCTGTTATGTACCTATCCATATCCATAGTATTCGCATAAAACTTAATGTTATTATTGAAGCTTATAATAGGGTCAAGTGGCGCCTCCAAGCGGTAGAATTACAAACTAGGAAAAGTATTCTGGTGCCACGATTTAAAGTCCGCCATTTTGATCCCAGCAAAGAGTTGTGTATTATAAACAAATAAGAAATGTCTCGCGCTCGGGTGAGGGACGAGGTTGGACTGGCAAAAATCTTTTGTCCTTCGTGGTGTTATCTAGGCAATTATTTGCAGGAATGAAGCAGAAGAAAAACGGTGCTGTGGTGGGAAACTAACTAGGTAGTTCACTCGGAGCTCGTGTGCGCTTGTGTCGTTATGTCAGATTCTGTTTGCAGAGATTGCCAACTAACCTGCACGATTTTATTTTACGAAAAAGTTAAAGCCTTCATAAACTAGTTAAACATTAATTGAGACTTAAAGCTGATTTGCACCCGTTTTTTGCACTTTCATTTAAATATTCTTCGAGACCTTATCATTCTAAACTGAAATATTATGTTTAATTGTAGAATGAACTTTAATTCAATACTTAAGCTAGCTTATAATGGTTTTTGACAACATTTTTTTCTCACACTATTTCCGATTTATAACTTAAAAATTCATTATTTTAGAGAAACGTAAGGCGCGTAAAAATGGTTGACGATTTTTTTTATTTATTCGATTAATGATTTTTTCAGTTTTATAATTCCCCTTAAGAAAATAATTACCAACCCAAGTTTTTTCGAATTAAACTTCTTCGTGAATACCCCTTCAAGTTGTTTTCCTGGAGAACACCTCTGAAAATAATGAGAAAAGAGCACTTAAAAGCGAACCTTAGATCGTTTTCTATCACACTGACCAGCCATCAAATAACATAATAAGAGACAATTCTACGTTTCCTTTATATTTGAAAAATGGCTTAATAAGAAAATCAACTCATTATTAGTATGTTTAAAATTATTTTTCAATAAAATAATCTTTTATAGGCGATATTTTTTTATTACGGAACCCTTTTTTAGGTTTATACAAAAGGTTGGCAACTCCTGAAGTATGTGGGAAAACTATCCACACCACAACACAAAAACTATAGAATGAATAATTAGCTATCGAGAAGATAGTGTTTGCTTTTGTTTCTCTTATAAAAACTGTCAAAAGACATATAGATAGGTATATCTACTACTTACATATTTTGGTTGAGCAACTTAATATTATGTAGGTGACAGGAAAATTATTCGAAAGCAAAATTATTCAAAAATCAATTCTTCGAGTGGCAATTGTTCAACTCACAATTAATATTGTTCTGTCATTTTAATCAACCTCAATAAAAGAAAGTAACTGTAAAGGACAAAAAATATGAAGGAAAAACACGACGAACCAAAAATTTTAACTATTTTAATTACTGACAAATTCGTCTTCGTACAGCTGGTTTTCGAACAATTGCCTTTTGAAAAATAATTTTCGAACAATTATTGTTTTTCGGATAATTTTTATGTAACCTTATTATGATACTCTATTACTATGTAGTACCTACCTACATATTTATTTTTATTTTTATACAATCAAAAAATCATTACTCGTTTTATTTTATGAAAGGTTTAGTGCACTCAGGCCTATATTAGCGGTAGGTATATTGTCAAGAGGCTTACCTATACCCAGCAGCATAATTTGACTGCACTCTTAATTATGAGGTTAAAAGTTATATAAACAATAATTGATCAACTTAGTATTATATATATTTTTTTTATTCTCTGGAAGGTTTTGTGAACTCAAGCTTACTTACGCATAGTGGTACATTGTAAAGGAGCTTTTATCCAGCAGCATAATTTTACTGCACTCTTAATTATGAGTTCAAAAGTTATATTGACAAAATTGATTATAGTAGTATAATATATAATTTTTATTCTCTGGAAGGTTTTGTGAACTCAAGCCTAGGTACATAATATTAATAATAGTAGTATATGGTGAAAAGGCTTATCTGAACCCAGCAGCATAATTTGATTGCACTCTAAATTTTGAGGTAAAAGATAGGTATAGTTAAATCATACTTAGATAGATACATACATAAAAAGGGAAACGTAGGATAGGACTTACGTAATAAGAAAAATAATTAAAGTAGGTTAGGAATTCGTTTCAGGTAAAACATTATTAAAGACGCATTTTAATCAACTAAACAAAGACTCTAATTAATTCTTATAAGAATAATTTATCAAATTTATATAAGCTGATGACGTAAAGTCATACCATTGGTAGGTTATTGGTGATTTGTAATTTGTGAAGGGTAGAAAGAAAACATGAATCATATTTTTTTATTTTTTTATAATTTTTTAATTGGTAGTGAAGTATTGAAACAACAACTCATTTTTTATAATTTTATGTCAACTCATGCAGATACCCTCTCTTTGCACAAGCTTTAAGAGAGAGGAAACGTTGTATTTTATATTGTTATCGTTCAAATATATTGTAACTATTTTAACTATGTAAATGATCTCAAAATAAATAAAATAAAAAAAAAAAATTAAAAATCTACAAAAAGATCTTAAATTAGATTTACCTACCTAAAGGCGAGCAGATTAAAAGCAGCGATAAAAAGAAACACCTTAAAGTAGTATTGACTTCATCTATCAAATTTGATGGTTGCTTGTTGACTATTCCAAAATTAAGTTTAATTCAACGCTTGGGAGACTTATTTGACTGTATTTACCTAATAGCTAGTGTGAGAGTTAGCTGTTATTGGAGTAATAAAGATTCTTTGTTTTTTTGGGTAATAGGCACATACCTAATATAAGAATCATTTGAATAATCTTAAAGTGGAAGTCGCCCATCAGGATGCGAACTAAAAAATTCGAAGCAGAGTTGGAGTCAGTCATCACTGAAACAACAGTCCCGGAAAATAATCTTATTTATATTTGTCTAGTAAGGGCCTGTACACATCTCCGCAAGTGGTTCATATGTGCACAGGTCCTTACTAGCTTCCCGACAGACGTTGTCATGTGGTCCTAACTATGAATATTGAATTCGAATTTGTATAATGATAAATTAGATACCTTTTAACCAAAATGTAATTCTGACAGATGCATCTGGACTATTTATTTTTGTTTCTGTGAAACTAGTCAGGTACATAAATAAATATAGTGGAATAACAAATCAATTGTTTTATTTAAATTATTTTATTTATTTTTATATAGGTAAGTATATTTAGGGTAAGAATCTGTCAATCCTACTAACTATCAAGGAACTGCCAGTTTCTGCTAAACGCCAATTTGTGTAATTTTAAAACAAGAACTAAATCATACTGTAAAAAGCACTAACAAAGGTAACCTATCATTTTTTTTAATTTTTCTAAAATTATCTATGTATTTTTTTCTCTCATAAGAACTGTTTTCTGATAGTCTCCTGAACTGTCTTCTGATAGGAAATAGTAAACACAACAAAAATAATTAGCGAAATTGGTCCAGCCGTTCCTTGATGCGTTATGGTTAGACTTTATATTGTAGTAAGGGCCAAACAAATAGTGTAATAAATAAATTTCCGATGTAAAAAAAACTAAATAATTCAGTTAGTCTTCTTTGATGAGTCTCCCATCTTGTCCACCCTTAATCGTCGCTTCCTTCCATCCACTTCCTGCAGCCAATTGCCTCTCCTCTCCTCCAAGAGCTAGACCACTCACAATATAAAGCCTCCCCTCCTGCCAGGTCTACTCCAAGGCTTCTCATCTTTCCACACAGAACTGGAACAACTGCTAAAGAGTGCTAATTAAAAATGTAAATAGCTGTATTTTTAGGCGGTACAGAACAGCTTTTTGTGCGTTCGTTCTAAAAGTTGGATAAGTTAAAAATATACAAAATATTTTACATTTTGAAATTATGAATATAGCCCGTGATTATACACTGCAAGACAAAATATTTCATACAAAATTAATTCACACCTTTTTATTTTTTTCGCTTCTAATTTTAGGTACAATATAATATTCACGTATTCTAAAAGATAATTTTAATATCAGTATCTGGATAGCTCTTGTTGCCTCCCTATGCCCCTAAGTGGGGTCTTAAGGGAGTTTGGATTGGATTGGATCGGGATACCAATACTACAATTAATATGAATTTCCCCTTTGCTATACATAGTTACATACATACTTGTATAGCAAATACTCCCTTTAAGGCCCCCCGCACAACGCAAGCCAGCCCGGAGGAGACCAATCCGCAGCAAACCCGATCCACCCGAAACCGACCCCTCAGCTTGATCGAAGTTAACATAGTTAACTAATTAATAATTAATTTAATTATAAATTTATTGATTTACCCAGTTTTGCTCAATGGTCACAAGAGACTACTTCCATAAAGTTCATAAAAAATATTTTTTTTCTGCATAGGAGGTGTTTAATTATAATATATTATTATTTTTAAAAGGTTACGCTAAAATCACAAAAAGTACTTATTATACAAAATATTAATTTTTATCTGTCTTTCTGTAGAAGAACGTATTTTAACGTATTTTTGTAGAAGAACGCGCCGACAAATCCATTTGTATGGATTTGGCGCGACTTTACTATTGTACCTTAAACTGTATATTATTTTTCACTTGGTCTAATAAAAAAAAATGTACTTAATATCGGTTACTAATATTATTTATTTTTAATTTTAACTTAGAGAGGCGATATGGTAAAATGACCATATGAATATCCCCAGCAAGGTCAGAATATACAAAAAATGCGTCCGTCCAATTACGACCTACGGTATAGAATCCAGAGCCGATACTCCAAGCCAAGAACCTCTTTCGTACGAGTGAGATGAAGATTCTGAGAAACATCTCCGAAAAACCCCTTCGCGATAGAGTCAGAACACGGAGATCCGAAGGATCTGCGAAGTCGAGGACGTTGTAAGGTGGGGAAGACATAGGAGACAGTTTTGAAAAGACCATTTTTCAAGAATGGAAGAAGCAAGAACCGCAAAAATCACCAGAGACAACATAGAACAAAGGAGCAGACCTTCAGGACGATTACCTAAACGCTGGAGGGATAGTTGGCACTCAGCTTCCCAAGAGGACAACAGGCCAGCAGGCCTTATTAAGGCCTAATCAAACAGGAAGAATAAGAAATTTAACTTAGTAAATTATTCACAACAATATACACACGTGACGTTTGACGTCTTGATCATAATATACCCTCAACTGTTTTAATTTGTTCTGATGTGATTTCGAATTGTTAAAAATTTGATAAATGATTTAGCTTTAGCCCACTCTGTAACTCCACCACTCGATTGTATGGTTGGGTTTTTAGGGGCACAAAAGCTTTTTCTTTCAGGGAGACGTCCACCCTTGGCCTGCCCCAGCCTCCTTCTCCGCCTCAGCACTTCCTCCAGCTACCTTGGAGCCATTAGCAATACACCAGATAAGAAGAACGAGCCGCCGTAATGATGTTTTTGAAATTCAAACAAGCCAGACGATATTTTTTTAGCTACTTTTAATTTATTGTAATTGAAATTCCTTACTTTAAACCAACATAGGGATAGGACTTTTTTTATTTCGACAAAAACTATAACAATTTAAGAAAATAATAATACCTATACCGAATTATTATTAAAGCGTAGGTACATTCTTCCACTAATGCGCAGTAAAAAATCATTATATTTTAAACCATGTTTTTTTAAAGGGTGTCAAAACTAAGGGACCATAATATGCCCCAGGTGTCACTATGACCAAATTAGGTATGTTGTGACATCCCCCAATTTTTATATAGAACACTGCTTCTTATTGAGCGCCGTCTCCAGAGGCCTCTTGCAGAAATACTTCTTCTGTCCTCCGCAGGAATACGAAATTGTATTTTATATAGGTTCAAGCAGGATTGCCATCTCCCCTTTACAACAAATGTTTTTGGTCTTAATAATACCCTATGTCCAATTTGACCACTGGGTATAATATTTCCGCATCGGGCATCTCTTTGGAGGTAGGTACTAAGAATTCCAGGTACATCCTCCATAGCAATAAAGTCAGCCCATACAGAGCCCCGCATATAAGGTTTCAAGTCAAGGTTGCCCGATATCAGGAAGCCTCCGTAGTACCGCACATCAGGTCCAACCAAAGCATGACATCCAAAAACTTATTTGTCGCATTAACGATCACTCCAAATAACGGAATTTCGAAGTGTTTGGTAGTCTGGTGGTTACAACGTCGGTTTTCGTACTACTTCGTGTTGGAGGTTGTGGGTTCGATCCCAGGTGACATATTCATTTATATATCCCAGATTCATTTATATAAACAAAAAACAAAATTTTCATAGGATACTAAGACCAAAATCACTGATAGAATTCAAGGTCTTAAAAATCTATAATATATAAGAAAGTCGGGTTAGAGCGAACACTTGTAACTCGAGATCGGCTAAAAAGATTCTCCCGATGTTGAATTTATTGGATTCTTCACCGCTCCGGATAAAAAAAAACTATTAAAAAGTTGAAAAAAAAAATACATAAGAAATAATACAAAATATAATATTAAAATTAGTATGGAACGGACTACCTGCGATGCCAACGCCATCTATGAAAAAAATTATAACCCTACCTACCTACGTCGATTTTTGATGATTTTTTTTCGAACTTTCAGAAATATTTTTTTAACATTCAAACATATTATTTTAAACGTATACTTACTTACCTATTTCTATAAATTTGAACTCAATATTCATAGTAAGGACTACAGGACAACATCTGTGGGGAAAGCTAGTAAATTATAAAAATGCCATTACTCACAAACGAGAACATATTTTTATGTCTAAGTATAGGTACTTACTATGTTTGTACCTGCAACAACGAAGCGTATACAACGTAGTTACATAAGTAGAAATCTAACAGAATCGTAAAACAATGGGATTCCATTAAAAAGGTAATTTGAATACAATAAACAAATGACAAGCGTAAAATGACAGAAAAATAATTTTCATTTGTCATCAACAACAAGAGAAAGAGAGAAATAGCCAAGTGGGGTACAAGTACACCTACCTACCCGCCTGCGTTATCTGCTGGAGAGGCAGAGAAGAGTGGGGGTTGGAAGAAGAAGAAGAAGACGACAGTGCGGGAGGCAGCGGCGAGATAAAGATAAAGGACGGCGCGGGGAGAGGGCCAGAGAAAAAGGAAAAAGAAAATTCGTTTTTGTAGGAGGCGGGGGTAGGTGGGGGATGTTGTGAACGCGGTGTGGGGTGAGTTCTAATAAAGAAATCTCTCATTTTATTTATTATTTCCTCGCAAAACGAAAGAGAACGGATTAAGAAATCCCTTTTTTGTTTTATATTCCGCCCACTCGCCCCACTTACCCCACGCCTCTCCCCTCCCCATCTCTCGACAATCAAAAAATCCAATTCCTTCCCCTGCCATAGACTTTTTTTAACGACTACCTTTAATTACTTTGCTCGACCTTGCTGTTTTTTTAAGCCAACTGATTTTAATGAACCACTAAAACTATTACCTGATATTTATGAAACTTTTATGAACCTATGAATAAACTCTTTTGTGACTTTTACTACTTTCCGATAAAACTTAGAATACGGGTACTGAAGGCCTTGGGTTCAAGCCCAGAAGCTGACCAACTCCTCTTCATTACAAAAGTTTTTTTTTGTTTCTTTAAAATTAATTTGGTTTCACTTAAAATGAACACATCGATATATTTGACAGAAAACAAAGCTAGTGTTGTGAATGTGAAAAAATGTTCGATATCGCGGGAATCGAAACAACTTGCCACTAGACTGCCAACCAATTTGTGGAGCATTAGGTAGGAGTATAAATTATTGCTCAGTTTTGTTTTAAAGGTTATTTTTTTAGTTTGCTTACTTTTGCCTTAAAAACATTCACCTTTTAGGTGGTGAATTTTGTAGGTATAATAATTTATTAATACAGCAATATTTCTAGATATAAAAGTTACACAGCGTTCTAATTATGTCTAGATTCTTGTGACTATTTTTCAGGACTAGATGTGTCTAGTCCTACTGAAAAATAGTCACAAGAATCTAGACATAATTAGAACGTTGTGCACCAACAAAGTCAATAGGCAATAAAGATGATACATTAACAAAAATGGCTTTAGTCATATCCTGGCGCCAAATACATGACAGCAGTCGCAGTCTTTAAATTTGGTTGCTCTCTTGTTATCAATAATTTCCAACTTTTATCTCTATATTTCATTAATTTTTAAATATCTACTTTTTCGATTTTTCGACATGTTGAACATGTCGAGAATTCTCATGATTAGGAGTTTCGGAGACTTAAACGTTACCACCCAATGGCGAACGTTGTCAACGTAAAGTGATCACACTAAGCCACCCTTTAAAATAACAGTAGAAGACGGTCGTAAGCCCCTAGTGGTTTGTTCCATTTTAAAAATCGAACATTAGTAATGAATTGTTAGAGTCATTAGTTGTTACATATTCTTTCAAATGATTAAAGTTAATTGATTTGTAAAGTAACCAATTTTTATATAAGAAATGGTTGGTAGGCTAGCGGCTACGGAACCGGCTTTCGTGTTGTTTCGTATCTGAGTTCGTGGGTTCGATCTCCAGGTGCCGACTATCTTCCTCCTTCATGACGCAAGCTTTAAGTGGCTTACTGTGACAGATTCACGAGTATATTTGTGTTCACTTTGAGTGAGCACAGATTAATAATTTTAAAAAAATTGCTCAGAACACTGAATGAATTATTGGACGACTGACAAACGCCGCCTACTGTTGTTTAAAAATACAAACACACACACATACCCCATACAGATACCACGTTATCAATTTTATCTATAGACAATATTATTATCATTAGGTTGCTACAGCCAAAAGTGAATAGCAACCACCCTGAGAACAAGGGAATGTGTTATGGAACAAATGGAACAAAACATGTTAATACTCCGCTCCGATGGTAGAATAGTGAACTTATACAGTAAATATTAGTTTGTTAAGAATTCTTTTGAATAACTTATTATATTTGTGTTGACAAGAAATTTAGGTAAGTTCCTGCCTACAGCCAAAACTTATGGGTCGTTTCGAAATTGAGTACGACGTAACACTGCGATGACTTCTATATAGTAGATAGGTACGTATAAAAATAATATAAGATCATATTGTGTGGTGCGATCACTAAACTTGAACTAATAATAGGTATCCATGAATTAAAAATTACCAACTTAATATATATAAAAAAATGGTTTCATCTTTACATAAACGGAAATATTTATTATTTAAATTTAGAAGACGCTGTCAAAAAATGAAATTTCGTTTAGCGCGAGAATATCCGATGTTTTCTCTATGGTGTAATTGGATATTTTTTGTCTCCTTTCCTATCTCCGCTCCTGTCTCCGCGTTATTTATTTATTTATTAATTATTACATTTTATTTAATTTATTTATTTCCAACAAACTTCTCACAATATTATCCTTATTATTAACGACCATCTTGATTAATTGAATTTTTACATCAGCTCGAATATTTTGCGAACAAAATAACCCGGCTTTGGTCGATATTTTTTTTTTTTAATAAATATCTTGTATTTATGTATTAAAACCAAAACTTTTTAGCTATTGTTGTAGAGATCGTGAGAGCTCGTGTATTGAATCGC
Organism: Mystacides longicornis; assembly: GCA_963576905.1. Classification (NCBI taxonomy): domain Eukaryota; kingdom Metazoa; phylum Arthropoda; class Insecta; order Trichoptera; family Leptoceridae; genus Mystacides; species Mystacides longicornis. The sequence continues at coordinate 7,824,736 of OY756431.1, read as the reverse complement.
TTCAGGTGACAAGAAGTTGTGAATGTCCATCATGGTGCCCCCGAACTTGGTTATTTGGCATTCTTGAACGATGCGGTTCACAGACTCATCTCCGCTAGTACAGTAAGGGCGGTCAAGATTGCCCCATCTGTGGAAAACAGACCCCATCTTCAATGCCCAGTTCTTGCTCTATTGATGATACTATTTTGCTGAATACTTTCTTATTTTCTTATCCCATAATTACTTTATTTCTCACCTTCACAATACTTTTAGATTGGTCTCCCAAAAGCACTTATTACTGCATGGTTTTAAATTTAATTTTAATACCTTCGTTTTCGAATTTGATCACCTAAATGGTGAAAGTTGTCCGTATTTTTAGTCAAACTAAAAAAAATGCCAGCTCGTAATTAATGTTGGTTTTAATAGTTGGTAATAAGTGAAGATTTCGCTCTGGTTTTTACTGCTACTTATATAAATAAATAGTAGGTACCCATACATGCATGTCATCAAAGCCGTCAAAAATTAATGCTTAGGTAAAGAATTTACCAGAGCTAGCCGGTCCCGTCCAATCTGAGACAGGATTCCAGCCCCGTGTACAAATTTGATGTGAAAAAACAATCTGACGGTATACTAACTCAGTACCTCTTGATAATCAATTGGAGTAAAAATTCTTTAAAAACGTAATACAAGAGTGGTTGGTAGCCTGGCGGTTACGACACCGGCTTTCGTACTGTTTCGTGCGGAGGTCGTGGATTCGATCCCAGGTGCTGACCATCTTCCTCTTTCACGATACAAGCTTTAAGTAGCTTACTGTGAAAGAAACAAAGAGTGCTTTTGTGTTCACTTTGAGTGAGCATAAGCTTTGTCCACACTGTGCCCCTTTCATCTTCAACTTAAACCTTGTTAAAATAGGTTATTTGCCTTTTGTGATTTTTGCGTTTCTCTAATCCTTTTATCTTGCAGCAGATACCTGAGATCTGACCATACCGCTCCACCCATATAATTTTATTATTATCTTTGTATCTACCTTTTTGTTATTTTAGAATATTATAGTTTTGTATATCCTATTGTTAAAATTATTGTGAAAAATCTCTTTCGCGGTATGGAAGTAAATGTAAATTAATTTAGTGTAAATTGTAATTATTATGTTTTATAACGTCAATTATTGTAAATAATAAATCTTACTATTTGATATGGAAGTATATGTAAATTGACTTATTGTAAATTGTAATTGTTATGTCAAATTGTATAAAAGCATAACCTGATGACAAGCTCGTGTGAGCTTATCGGGACTGTGCATTCATGTAACCTGGTATTTCAATAAAGAATATTATCTTAAAAAAAAAAAAAAAAAACTTTCCCTTCATCATTCTATTCAACTTTCCTTTAGGGCAAGCAACTAACTGTTGAATGCGTCATGTCCGTGCGTCATCCCACCGGAGTCGTAAATTATTATCCTTCAGTGTAACAACATGTGCGACGAGATGATTCTACTATGTGCGGCCTACTTGATTATAAGAAAAGTCCAAGTTGTATTTCGTAGCCAAAACTTGCAGACCATCATTTCTTTTTATTTTGTTTGTGTAAAGTTTGTTATTTTGGTCCCAAAGTTGTGGAAAATTTCTTTAGTCTTCAATAAACTGTAAAGTAATATCGTCCGCCACCTTGATGTTGAACGCTGTGTTGCACAGAAATCCACGAACCGCGGGAACGTGTGCGTCGCAGCGCGCGCTATGCTTTCAACCGATTTAAGGCATGCGTCAAGGGCATGCTTCACGTGCGCTGTTGACTGCGCTATGACGCATGCCCTTGTTGAACGAAAAAAGGCACACTGTGGACATAGCTATAGATTCATTTAAAAAAAATTACCTACTTGGAAAATAAAATATTGACCCGGCTGAAAATCATAACCGGGTTCTTTTGTTCAATAATTCACACCTAAAAAACTATTACTTATGCTTCTGCGATCGGTATAATTATGAATCTTACCTATCTACAAATTCAAAATTTGACACCTACAGTCTACACCTACCAGGCAACGGTCGAGTTTGGGAAAGTGTGAACAGTTCCATATAAAAAATGTTCTGCTACCAGATTACCCGAATAAAATATTAGCCCCGCCACTACAAATGGAAACAGGCTCAGTGGGGCTAGTATGTACAACTGATGTAAAAATAAATAACGAGTCTTCACTTTGTGCTGCTACGAAAAACTCGTTATTTATTTTTACATCAGTGAAAATGAACAATTGACAAATTAACCAAGCACCCTCGGCCGAAACTATCATAGTACAAGTTTTATCGAAAGCTTATTGCACGATAATAAAAGCTTATAAACATGCAAATAGTGTTCTAAAATCAAACTATCGAATCGTTCGATAATTTTTTTATGGAAATTTATCGAAACTCTTTCGATATACGATATTTCGATAGTCGATCATCGAAAAGTAATAATTAATTAGTTTAAATAAGCAATACGTAAACTAACAAACAAAGAATTGTTGGTTTGTTATGGTATAAGGTAGGTGTACCATTCTTCGGGAGTTTGGTGTCTATCGGTTAGCTGATGTTGACGTTGCTTCTGCATAGGTACCTACTCTCCGCGCGACGCGACGCACGCCTTCTGACTATAGTTTCACACACAGTGTCCCTGGTTCACTTAAAACATTATTTTATACACTTTTCTACAATATCTATGTTTCATGTTATTATTATGTATCCTTTATCTATTTTTACATATCTGCTAGACTGCTCATATTGTTTTTTTACAATTTTGAAGATACATGCGTGTTTTTTTATTCTATAAGTAGGGGGAAGCGGGGCAAGTTGTTACGGGGGCACATTGTTACATCATCGATAAATCACGAATAGCGCATGTTTTAAGTACCTAAGTGTTTTCGGCAGACATGCGTGAATGTGCCGGACGATGTGCCCAGCAAATCGTCAACGAGAACGGATGCGTCGCAAAAATCTAATAAATAAAAGTGTGTTTCGCGTGTTACAAAGTAACTTTTATCGAAAATATTCGAAGTCATTTTACCAATCACTATAAAACGTAAGTAAATGTGTGTTTATATTTTTGATATCATTTATTTTTCTTCTTATTTTCTGGATATTAATCTAAATCGTTGTGCATTCCATTTAAATAATATTATGCTTTTAATGTAAAATGTGTCGATGGGGCTAGTTGTTACCATAACTCGGGGGCTAGTTGTGACATGTAACAATGTACTCCACATAGATGAATTGTTTCTCAGAGAGTTACATACTTACATTTTAATCTAAAACAACTAATGTGATCGTTTATCTTGTTCAGATTCAGTTAAAAATGGTTAGAAAACTTAAGAAAAAAACGCAGAGGGGAAATTTTGCAAGAAATTTACATAAAGGCTGCCGGTGAAGTTCAAGAAAAAGGAATATCTCTTCGAAATGCTGCTCGACAATATGGGTTCAATTTTATATATAATATTATAATTTTAAGTAATGTTAAGTATACTTTTGGTTTTAACTTTAGTTGGTAACAATATGCCCCCACCATGTAACAACTTGCCCTCGCAAGGGGCACTTTGTTACAATTTTTTTATGTTTGTTTTAATTTTTTTATATTTTTTGTGGCCTTTATTTTGATTAATAAAAAATGTTATGTTGTTGACAAAAGTGTGTAAAATTTATAATCAATATCATTGTGTTTCTATGAATAAACAGTCGTCCGAAAAAAAATATTTTTCATTTTTGTAACAACAAGCCCCGCCTCCCCCTACTATTTATATATTATTTATGCAATATTTTTTTTTATTTTAGAAAAATGAATCTGGGCTCACCCAAAGTGAACACAAATACACTTTCGGCATCTTTCACATAAAGCAAAGCTAGTGTTGTGAAAGTGTAAATGGTCGGTACCGAGATTCGAACCCACGACCTCCAATACGCTGTGCGTACGAAAGTCTTCGACTGATACCACAGTGGGGCTAGTACGAGTTTTATCGAAAGCTTATTGCACGCTGATAAGCGCTTATAAACGTGTTAATAGTGTTCTAAAATCAAACGATCGAATCGTTCGATCATTTTTGTATGGAAAATTTTCGAAACTCTTTCGATGATCGTTTCGATATTCGATCATCGAAAACTTATACTAGGGGTACTGGTCTACCAACCACTTCACATGATTTAATGCTATATAGGTTTTTTAGAATTTAACAACCACTTTTAGGGCTCGTTACCATGCACTTGAAGAAAATTTCACAATTACTTACTTAAAGATACAAATATAATATAAAGAAATTATTATATATTGATTTTATTTTAATTGTCAAATCCTACAGCAACAAGACGGCCACTATTATTATCATATCAACATACAGACGGGTTGGTGGTGCCAACGCATTGTATTGTTGGTGCCGAAATTAATAATTAATTATTAATCCTGGTGCCGAAATGTTGGGCACCAGGATTCGAACCTACTACTAATTTTAACTAAAAATCTACAGTTTATTTTTGTCTTAATTAATCTGTTTCAACAACTCCAATAGCAATAAGAATTCTATGCTATGGTTTTTTTTAACATAAGAATACTGAATGTTTGAAATTAAAAAAACAATGTATTTGTAGAGAATATTCCTAATTGAATTGTAAAAATTCTCATTTGAGATAATGAAAAATATTTATATAAATAAAATGAAAACTGAGATGAAAATATAACTGCCAGCAGGATCAGTGAAGAGGGGAGAGGTTTAGGGAGACGTGGCTGAGGGGAGGGGAGGGAAGGGGGTAGAAAAAAGAAGAAGAAAAGGGGTAAAAAGAAAATGGAAAGGAAAAGATATCCTTTCATTGCTTTTTCTTAAAGAATAATAATAATAACAAGCAGAGAAGAAATCGGCCGGTCTTCAGAAAAGGGATGATGCCGTTTCTATAGGGGTTGCAAATCCTTTTCGATGTGTTTTGCCTTTTAATAATATAATGTTTTATTGAGACTTTTTTTTTTTTTGTTTTTTTTTTTTTTTGGGGGGGGAAATCCTTTATGGACACCCGGCCTTGCTGGTCGGGTAGTGCCGGACTCGCACCGGCTAAAACCCCCCCTCTTCTTTGCAGTCGTGTTCCTGTTTTTAAACCTACCACGATGCTGCAACTTGCCTAAGTGTTCGTCTGTCTGCGGCTTTCATCTGCCTCCTTTCGCCTCATTACTGCCTCCATATAGACCTCCACCGCATTCCAGTGTCTTGGAGACTCCAGCATTACCCCCACCATTGTCTCAGCGTTTACGTCTCTGCTTATATCTCTCTGCAGTGTGGCTCTATCATCTGTCCATCTGCTGCATACAAAGAGTGTTTGCTCCGCGTCATCAACCGCTGCCCGACAGTAGAGGCATTCCTCTGTTGGGGCTTTGTTAATTTTTTTTAGAAATTTCCCAAACACCCCTTGTCCGGTTAGGCACTGGGTCATTCTGTAGGTCACCTCCCCGTGCTTTCTTGCGAGCCATGGTTTCAGGTTACTGATGAGTCGGTGGGTCCACCGACCTTTCTGCGAGGAGTCCCAGGTACTTTGCCACTTAGTAATTGAGGTCTCTCTCTCCTGCCGTTTCTCTTCACTTGTTAATTCTCTGGCTTTATGGTAGATTCTAGCACGTTCCTCTACCAATATATTCAACGGCAGGAGTCCAGATATGACCAGCACCGCATCAGCTGATGCCGTTCTGTAGGCTCGACATACTCTGAGGGCAGCTACTCTCTGCGCGCTTATTAGTTTTTGAACTTGTCTTTGGCGGCTCAAAGTTTTTTCCCAAATGGGTGAGGCATACAGTATAACAGATTGTATTGTCATCGCTAGTATTTTTCTTTTCGTCTCGGTTGGGCCCTTCGTGTTAGGCAGTATTGAGTGCATTGCTCTTGCTGTTTTTTGGGCTTTTTCGCACACATATTGTACATGTTTTCCAAAGTTTAGTTCGTTATCAAGTATAACGCCCAGATATTTTGCCTCCTTTGATGTATGAATTTTTTGCCCTGCTATTTCGTTATGTTTCTAACACGCCTCCTTCCGCTTAGCATTATCGCCACTGTCTTCTGGGCGGCTATTTTAAGCTTATTGGTCTTCATCCAGAGGTCGATGGCGTGAAGCGCCGTATCAGCTATAGAAACCAGCTCACGTTCGGTCGCGGCGGTCGCAGATACTGCCAGGTCATCTGCATAGCAGACAAGGCGAACTCCATCGGGCACTGCAAGGGACATAACGTCATCATACATGATGTTCCACAGAGTTGGACCGAGAACCGAGCCCTGCGGGACACCTCCACTTATTTCTAAACAGTTTTTTTTGCTTAACTGAATTCGTCTTTCCGTGAAGTAATCCGTTACGACGTTCACCAGGTAGGTGCTTATGTTCTTCCTCTTTAGTTTCTCGATTGTTATCGGCCATGAAGCCATATTAAAGGCGTTCTGGACATCTATAAGAATCAGAGCGTTAAGTTTGCCAGACATCCTAGCTTCGGTAGCGATTGAGACGATCTGGTCCACAGCACCAACAGTTGACCTTCCTCGTCGAAAACCATGCTGGTTGTCGTTAAGTACTTTCTTTGCATCTAGTTCGTTCATGAGCCTTTCATTAACAACGGTTTCGAAGAGCTTGGCCACTGAGTTTAGGAGGCATATTGGCCTGTATTTGGTTTCTTCGTCAGCAGATTTCTTAGGCTTGTCGATAAGAATCAATTTGGCGCACTTCCATGTCTCAGGAAATTTTCCAGTTCTGAGCAGTTCCGTAAACATGACTTTGAAATAGCCTATGTTCCCAATCGCCAAAGCTTTGAGGGCGTCTGGTGGTATGTTATCGGGACCTGATGCTTTTCCCGTTTTAATCCTTTTAATGGCTTTAATCAGCTCATCCTCACGTATCTCAAGCAGATGGTTAGATGCGTCTAGGTTTTCTTCTTTACTCATTGGAGCACTTGGAGCCGTTATGAACAGTTGTTTGAATATTTCTTCTTTCTTATTTATCGAGAGCTGAGTATTTGGACACGGCCGGTGCATTTGAGCTCTTGCTATTTGATATGCGTCTCCAAAAATATCTTCATTAAGGTTTTCACAGAGCTGGTCCCACTGTCTTCTCTTCGATGCTGTTATCTCTCTTTTTAGTGCTTTCTTGGACTCTTTATTTTTATTTTTTTTATTTATTTATTTATTTTCTGTCAAAAATTAAGCATTGTTCACCATTACAGAGTAATCCTTTGCGGTGAACAATGCACATACAATACAAAACAACAACAATATTTTCTTAAACTAAAATAAAATCAAAATCCATACAAAGAGAGAAAAAAATGGACAATCCATAGACAATAATATTAGGTATAATAACATAACATGGACAGTTTACTTCGCCGACAGTCACATACACACACACACACACACGCACAGACGTCAACAATACTGTCGAGCCGCGCGGCGGTATAGTGAGTGTACCATCGCACCAAAAACAAAAATTCATCGACACATCGACAAAATATGCTTATGTACTACAATAACAAAAAAATAAAACAAGAAAATCAGTCTCCTTATCGACAAACAGCCTTCAGATTATACATATATAGGTATTTATAATATTTACAACAAAATATATTCGATACTTTTAATAAACTCGTTATAACTAATATTAAACAAATCGACATTGATAGACAAAATATTAAGCAACATTATAGCCTTTCCTACCGGTGAGCTCGAGACAAGATTGGTTCGGCCCCTAGGAGGATAAAATAAATCATGTGAACGTGATCTAGTGTAGGCATCCGGGACGTACAAGTTCATCTCCCGCAAAATAACGGGATTATAAATTATGCCATTGATCAATTTAAAGAAATGTCTACAGAGATATTCGTCCCTACGCTTCCGCAAAGTGGATATCCCCAGGCAACCCATAACAAAAAGCGATGGAAACAAATATGGATAATATCCGTATGTGACCCTGTATAGGTGTCTGGCGAATTTCTTATGAACCTTTTCGATCATAAGTTCGTATAACATTTGGTGCGGTGCCCATATTATGGATGCAGATTCCAAAATGGTGCGTACCAGCGTTTCATATAGTAAATTTAATGTACGAGGTTCTTTGAAACAAGCAGCATTACGCAATACGAAGCCCAATGTCTTAGAAGCTTTATTCACGATAGTGATAATATGCTCCCTGAAAGACAAATCCGCTCTGTATATTACTCCCAAATCCTTGATTTCGGTCACTCGTATCAACGTTGTATTGTTCATTGTGTATTCCGTTAGGATGGGGTTACGAGATCTACTGTACGACATAATATGACATTTAGGAGGACTAAAATGAAGCCTATTTTCAAATGACCATGACACCAATGAATCAATGTCCCTTTGCAACTGATTCGCGTCACCTTGACACCTGATTTCCCGAAAAATTTTAAGGTCGTCTGCGTACAATAAATAGTTAGAGTGTTGAATACATGATCCAATATCGTTTATAAACAAAGTGAACAATAAGGGTCCAAGATTAGATCCTTGTGGAACTCCCGAGTATGTAAAAAATGTTTCCGAGTCATAACACTGAAATGATACATATTGCTGCCTATCACGTAAATAACTAATTATATATTCAATTAATCCATTTGACAATCCATAACCATTAAGTTTTGACAGCAAAATATCGTGGTCCACCTTGTCAAACGCCTTTTCGAAATCTGTATAGACTACATCACACTGAGTATTTCCATCGAGACTTCTTGTAACGTTTACACCAAAAGACAATAAGTTAGTAACTGTGGATCTTGTAGGCCTAAATCCATGTTGTTCGTCAACAATAACATGATTTATGCTATCCCAAATTCTTTTGTGAATTATAATTTCCAGTAACTTCGCAGGTGCAGACAGAATTGCAACTGGTCTATAATTTTTAATATCAGATTTATCCCCTTTCTTATGGATAGGAGTTATCTTGGTAATTTTCCAATTTTTTGGAAAGACTTTTGTTTGTATTGACAAATTAAATATATAATACAATACGTTTTTTAGCTCTTGACCTGATTGCTTAATAATGAAAGATGGGATTAAATCAGGTCCCGATGAGCGTTTCGACTTAAGTTTAGACAAACTGTAGTCTATTTCTTCAAAAGATATTTCCGGTATATCAAAAAATGAATGCTTGAAATTACAATAATCTGGTTCCAAGTCTGGGGGAGTTTGATTATAAATAGACGAAAAATACTCTGAAAAAACCTGCGATATTTGTTGTGGCTCCGAATATGTTACATTATTATAAGACATTTCTTTGGGAAACTGACTAACGTTCCTCTTACTGGCAATGAAGTTCCAAAACAATTTCGGATCATTGCATATCTGTTCTTCTGAACGATGTATATATCGCTCATAACATTGACGAATGTCTACTTTAATCGATCTACGTAAATCAGAAAAACGTTCGTATGCTTTTTGTGAGCCAGTTTGTTTCCAAAGCTTATGAAAGAAATGTTTTTTATTTATACATCTTATAAGGTTAACTGTAAACCATTCTGGATATCCAATACGAACATCCTCATCACAATTTTCAAAACAACTATCAAACATTACATACAATTCATTATAAAAACACTGAAGAGCATCATCGACATTCATCGATTCAAACACTCCTTGCCAAGAACTATCTTTTATCATATCTTTAAGTAAAGGAATATTATTACTTTTAAATTTCCATCTCGAGTGGATGGGAATTTTGTACAAGGGTTCATTTTGATATTTACATGATGAAAGCGAGATAGATATGTTCAAAGTTGGGTGATGATGATCCTCAGCCACCAAAGGCAGACTGTGTCTTGTAACAAGAACAGATTCAGAACTTATATTTGTAAATACTAGGTCCAGCATTCGATCGCTGGTATTTTTGACACAATTTACCTGTGAGAGATCAAATAATTTTAGAAAAAAGCAATGTTCATCTTTTGGATATTTACATGAGGGCAAGTTAAAATCGCCCAAAATGATAATATTTTTATCTCTTACGGTATTTCCTGCCATTTCTAAAGTACGATAAAAACTAGAAAAAACTTCCTCTTCGGAATTAGGAGGAAAGTAAACTACGCATACCAGTATTACTGTTCGCTTAAAAATAAGTTTTACCCACAAGTTTTCACCAGGAGTCTCCAAGCACTCCATCCTTTGAGCTGATCGCAAATATTTGCTCTGCACTGCTAGAGCTACTCCACCTCCTCTTGAGATGCGATCCCTCCGAAACACCGTGTATCTGCCGTCAAACAGCTCCGCATCTAGTACACTCGACGACAGCCAAGTCTCGGTTAAGGCAAGAAGGTTAATGTCCTGAGCCAATAGGTTGCAAATGAATTCATGGGTTTTCGTATTAAGTCCACGAACGTTGGAGTATACGCAGTTTAGTAATATATTGTTATTCTTGTTGAATAATGGCAGTTGCTTGCGGTTTCCTCCGAAAAATCCACTGATTGATCCGTGTGTTGAGCGGCCATTTTTCAGGTTGCATCCAATTGTCGTACTCAGAAGCCGGGAGAGAAACCTTGAACGATGCATGATGATTACCTTTTGTTATGATCTTCTCCACCTCAATGTCCAATTTAGGATCTTTCTTCCTCATGTAAGCCCCAATTTGGTCTTCTGTTGTCTCAGGAGTAAAGGAAAAAGCATGGATAAATTTTCTTCGTTCAACAGTTTTTAGTTCTGGGTCTCTGTCACCCTGACCCTGAATTATAGTTCGTCTTTTAGATCCTGCATTTGCCACACCCCAAACCTTGTTGCCTTGTTTGATAGTTGCAGTATTTATCATTTTTTCGTTTTGAACGAGTTCGTTAGACCCCATCGGCAATGGAGGGAACTCCTCTCTATCGTGCAATACGGAGCCCGGAAGCTCAGCCTGCGATCGTTCAGTGTTTGGCTTAGTGCCAACACCCTTCAGCTCCATCTTGAGTTGAACGATTTCTGCTTGAAGCGTAGAAATTATTAAAGCTGCATGCCCGATGTTCGACATGAGACTTGTCGTGGCACTAATTACCTGCCCTCTCATCTCGATATTAAGTTTCGACTTATCAACCAAGACAGAGTTCACCAGTTCCACATCCCTCCTAGCACTGTCAATGTAGTGATGCGGAGATTCATTATGATACATAGTGGTCGTACTGTTCATCGTCATCGATCGATGCTCGATGCAGCTATTAGCTACACTTCAGCTGTCATTCCTCGTTTGCTCTAATTCTGGGTGTGCTCTGCCTGTATGCTTCTACCACTGCTTTCTCGTATGCTACTACATTGATCTCTTTATCATATGTGAGTTGCACGAATTTATCACACAGTGCGGCTGGATCAGTGATTCCGTATATGTATCTACTTTTCTCGTTTTTTGGAACGCTCCATTCGCTCATTGTATATTCGTGATCGCTGAGAGAAGTATCATCGAGAACTTTCCAGGTTGGTCGTCTACTGAAAGCTCTTTCATTCAGTATCGTCAAATCAATAAAGGAATTCCCATTAGGTCTAATACATGTCGGTTGTTTTCCATCGTTAAGAATTATTAGGTTTAGGGAATTTGCCCACTCGAGCATCTCTTTTCCTCTTCCATTCGTTATTTGTCCACCCCAGCATGGGTGTCGTGCATTGAAATCGCCAGTAATGGCGATCATTTTTCCTTTGGCAAAGGCTGTAATGTCTGTCCCTATCCTGAAGAGATGCTCGCTGAATTCCGTTAGAGTGCATTTATTAGGACTAATATATGAGCAGTATATAATCATATCTGCGGTTTCGATGCAGACGGTGCAGCCAAAGCTTCTGTATGCTTCTACTGGACAGTCTTTGCATATTCTCAAAAGCATAGCATTCCCGTCCTCACTAACGTAACATTCCTTGCCCTTAAGTCTATTCCAGTTCGGTTCATTTATAGCTAAGAAGTCGCACTTCTCTCTGTTTGCTATTAATTTGGCCATGTCGTGAGCACTGTTTATTCTTCCTACATTTATTTGCATTAGCTTGAACATCATTTAGACATATGCTTCTTTCTTGCTTCGTTCAGAGCCTTTCTGAAGAGAGGGCATTTACTTGTTGCCATATGGCCTGCTATTTTGCATTTCTTCACATTTGCATGTCTTTGCGATGTGGCCGTCTTCTGCACATCTTTTACATTTGTGAGTTCTATCCTCGCCCTTACAATGATACGCCTTATGTCCGTATGACCAACATTTGAAGCAAGTGGGTATTTCTACTCTTTCCCAAACGCTACATATGCAGAGACCCACCCTTAACTTTTTTGCGCCTTCAGTAAGGCTCTTCGCGTCTGCCTCGCTTAGGAGGATCGTGGCCATTTGTGTTCCACTTTTAGTGGGTCTAAGTGATTTTCCTATCACGTGTTCAGATAAATTTATGCCCCAGCTTCTCAGCGCCTCCAAGATGTCAGTTTCTTCCGCTGTTGGGTCTAGTCCACTAATATGGATTGTTCTGCGTGATGTCTCGCGGATCTTGCAGCTTTCGCCATCCATGGCTTTTTTTAAGCTTTGTGTGATATTTTTTATTGAACCTTTCTGCGTTTTTATAATAATGTTTCCATTGCGTGTCTTTCTTACAGCTTTGATAGTATTTTTCTCCTCTTCGTCAAGTCCGTTTTTAATTTTTTTCAGAGTTTCGGCGTACGATACATTCTCGTTTTCGATAATTATGGTATCGCTTTCCAATGTTTTTCTTTTATTAGGTATTTCATCACTTTTGTCACTAGTGTGGTTGTCGGCAATTTTTAGAGTGACTTGTATGCCTGCTTCAAAGAAGACAAATGCTAGCAACTTCATTATCAGATTCGTCTTTAATCCCGTTGGGGCGACTATTGTCACTCCTTTGCCCTTCTCTACTGCGTCATTTTTTATATCTTGGCATAGTCCAAAGATGTTTTCTAAGTCTTTCTCCTTAGGGCCGTCGTAATATAGTACACTTATCGTTCTTCGTTTTTCTGTCTTGCCAAATCTTGTTATGATTTCTAGTACAGATCTCTTTCCTCCTTTGCAAGGAGTTTTTTCTGCTTCACTAAATTCTGGATATCTCTCTAAGACGTTTGATGAGATTTCCTCATTGTTTATTTCTTTGCCTTCTTCGACAAAGTACACAATATCTTCAGTTTCTGAGCTGATAGCATTTCCTCTTGTAATTTTGATAACCTCAAGAATACCTTTCGACCACCTTTGTGTCACAATTTTTTCACATATGTATTACGTTTTTTCAGCCTTGCTAATGTCCCTGAACTCCGTTAGTTCTAGGTCGGGCCTTCTTTTTCCGAGAGTTCCATTAACTGTATTTATCCTTCTGAGGTTTTTTAGTTCTTCTTCAAGTCTTTTGGTATTCCTTTCCTGCACTATCTTGTATTTTTTGAACTCCTCTTGTAGTGCTGTGAGCCTGTCCGTGTCGAAGGTCCTCTCATTTATTATTCTTTTTGCCAGCCCGCTGGCTTCCGTTGTGAGTATTTTTATCTCTTTATGGACGGTTTTGTTCGCTTCAGAAAATCTCGCTAGTTCTTCAATTTTTTCCATGACCTTTTTCAGGTTATTTGTTCCTTCATCCTTCCCCTGTTTAGGGCTTGATACTTTTTTTCTTTTATTGGTTCTCCGTGCCTTTGTCTCCGTGTCAGAGTCTGACGAGTCTATTGTAAAAAGGCTTGCAATGTTTGGAGATCCAGGCGGCGTTCTTCTAAGGGATTCTCGCCTAGTGAAGTTTCCTCGCGTGTCAACCAAGCTTTCTGAGGTTTGTTTTGCACCTTCCTGATCAGATCTTTCCAAACCTTCACTTAATCTATCTTCCTCCGCAGCGCATTGCTGCCGCACCGCTCTCACCTCCTCATCATTCTTATTCTTTTTAATAATATATTTATCCATTCTGTTTCCACGAGCAGCTAGGGATATAAAAGTCAGCCCAGCCAGAGCCCCGCATGGCTGGGTAAGCCTTAATACGAGGAGGGGTCGGCAGGTACCTCCAAGAGAACGTTAGCGGCCACCTTCTTTAACGTCTTGTGGTCATTCATCCCTTAGCACGTTACTTTACACCTTGGATTAAGACGTTTTTTTGGCTCAACTTTAGTGCACATGACGTTGTTAGTAGGTTAGTGCTAAAGACATGCACAGGTGATTAGTGAGTAAACAAGATGTAAGTTGCACTAGTTTTTTAGTAATGTAGTATACCGTCCCCTCACCGCTGTCATGCACAAGCCCCCTCACCACGTCAAGGTATCGAGCCGGGAGGGGGTCCATTCAAAGACTGTGTTTTGACTTACCTAATAATTTCGACATTATTTATTTTAGTTTTTTTTTTTTTATAATCAGAGGGTAGATATTTCTTGTAATAGAATAAATAGGTAATTTATATAATATAATATAGTTTGTACATATTTTATTTTGCGGTTTCGACGCCTGCTTTCGTACCGGAAGTACTGGAAATACGAAATTGAAAGTTCGATCCTAAGTGCCGAAGATTTTCCTCTTTCACGTTACAAAATTTTAGTAGCTTAATTTGAAAGAATCTAGGAGTATATTTGTGTTCATTTTGAGTGAGCATAGATTTATTATTTAAAAAAAAATGCAATTCATCCTTCCAAACCAGCCGGTAATATAATATCTATGATCTATAATATAAAAGAAAGTCGGGCTAGTGCGAACATTTATAACTCGAGATCGGATGAACAGATTGATTCTTCTCCGCTTCGGATAACAGAATAACTATTAAAAGGTTGAAAAAAAAGAAATAATATAAAATATAATATTAAAGCTAGTATGGAACGGATTTCCTGCGCCGCAAACGCCATCTATGAAAAATTCTATAGCAACAACATTATTGTTTACATGAAAATGTATGCAGATTTTTGATGGAATTTTTTTCGAGCTTTCAGAAATATTTTTTTAACATTCAAACATATTATTTTAAACGTATTTTTGTATAAATTACAAATTTGAAATCAGTAGTCATAGTAAGGAAGGACTACACGACAACGTCTGCCGGGAAATCTAGTAATTTTATATTTTACTCAATATATATATATATACGTCGACTGATTTCAATATAGCATCGTTCATCGAAATTCAATCTCGTTTCAAAATACCCATCGAACTGTCATTCAACTGCGTATTGACATCCCCAAATGAAGATCTGTCGTGGGCGGCGAATGGTGGTCCGGAGTGGAAAGTGGTGGGACGGGGGCTGATGGGGTAGCAATAATAAAAGGCGATACAACTCCCTCCATCTATACACTTTTTACAAGTGCTTGTGTATTATTTATATTTTTTCTCATATTTTCAATTTAGCTTTATTTTCCTTTTGAAGGAGAGAATATTCTCTAATTGATTTTGAAATGGCACAAACGTCTAAATAAATTGTAAGTGTTCAATTTTTTTTTATATTTACATTAAAAATTATAGTACCTACCTACTTACATATATTAATTTTATTATAACTAGTGGTCGGCCAGTGCTCAAAATTCGACCATAACTAATTTAGATTATACATAAGTTTGAACATTATAAAGATTCCTTTGTCGAAGACTGGGCGAGTGCTATTTCATAATTATTTTCTTTCAAAAATAATGACATGGATACGTCAAATATCAAATGTTCAAAGTTTTTTCTATGCTTATTTAATATAAAAAGTCCCAGAATTCTGGGGTCCGAGCATGACCTGAAGAATGTGATTCTGTACAACATCTATCAAGCTCCCAGGTTCTCTGCATGCAAGATTGAATAGGCTATCTATACGATGGACCTGTCATGTGCAAAGAATGCCATTATCACAGGCACCGAGGAGAAATTATGGATCATTGACCAGGAGGCCGATGGAGGATTGGTAGGCCTATAGGCTGCAAGAGGAGGATTAAGTCAGGCAGGAAGGATGTTGAGCAACTTCAAGACTCACGAAATTGGAGAACTGAGGCAGAGAACAATGAGGACATGGTTGTCTGGAGGCGAAGAGAATTGGAGGCCAATTCTCGAACTGGGCTATAGCGTCATAAGAAGAAGCAGATACCTATACTATTTATTATATTTTTATTCAATTTATAGTAGGTAGGTATATAAACATTCTATAGTGTTTGAGCAAATTGAGTAATGGTGGTTGGTGACTGTCCTGTGTTGTCCAAGATGCTGATGTGGGATAGGGTACAAAACATTTTTGGTGAGACCATGTAAAGAGAGCAGATCCCTAAATCGTTATAAATACCTACTGTACAGCAACTGGTCGAGGTATACCAACCGCATCCCTTAGGAACACGAAGATCAGTCGCCGATTTTAGTAGGTAGGTACTTAAAGTCGTGGATTCGATCCCCGGTGCCCAAATTCTTTCCATGACACAAGCTTTGCTACGTGCTAGGATGTCAAAAGTGCTTTTGTGCATGGCCATTCTGGGTAGGTCCATGTACAATATAAAAATACAGACATAATTAGAATGTTGTGCACCAACAAAGCCAATAGGCAATCAATATGAGACATTAACAAAAATGGATATATTCATATCCTGGCGCCAAATACATGACAGCAGTCGCAGTCTTTAAATTTGGTCGCTCTCTTGTTCTCAATAATTTCCAACTTTTATCTCTATATATTTCAGTAATTATTGAATATCTACTTGTTCAACTTGTTGTATACCTACATGACATTTTTCGACATATTGAACATGTCGAGAATTTTCATGATTATATAGGACTTTCGGAGACTTAAACATTACCACCTAATGGAGAACGTTGTTAACGTAAAGTGATCACACTAAGCCAGCCTTCGAAATAACAGTAGAAGACGGTCGTAAGCCCGTAGTGGTTTGTTCCATTTAAAAATCGAACATCAGTAATGAATTGTTAGAGTCATTAGTTGTTACATATTCAATAATGTTTCACGCAAGCGACCATTCGCTTTAGAAACGGGTTCTACAATGTTTAAGTTTAAATAATAAAATGATAAAAGAACCTTCTATTAGATGTGCATATTTTAAGTTCTCTCGATTATTTTTTCTATTTGTTGACCATACATCATTCACTGCCGTTTTAATTTGAAGCCATGTCCATTCTTCTCCGAGTTATTATCTACAGCACTGTTTCAATACCTAGGTAGGTATATTGTAGATGGCTTTACAACAGTATGGCTATCTTTCTATTGTCATTCTCAATATTACAGCAAAAGACGAAATACCGATAAATAATTTATCGGAAAATTCTCACAACGAAGTCCGTAGAACTTAGAAAGAACCCGGAGCCTCAAAGGACAGTGAAAGAAAGAAAGATGACAAAAGAGAACTTGGAAGGTTTCGTTCCAGTGACAAACAATAGAAATTATGAACATTCTTCTTAAATGAAAAGCATCTTCTAAACATAAACAAATTCGATATTTTAGCAATTAATTTCTTTTTACCTACGAGAGCATAATATTGTTTAACTAGCAGATTACTTCGGTTGGTTGTAAATCATTTTTTGTCTATCTCTCTCACACTTAATTAGAAACCTACCTACCTATGGCAAGGTAATAAGGCTACTTTATACGTACTTAGGTACCTTAAGCCTTAAGTAGGTACCTTAAGCCTTAAGTAGGTACCTTAAGCCTTAAGTAGGTACCTTAAGCCTTAAGTAGGTACCTACCTAAACCGTTATAATTTTAAAAAATCGAACGGGTTAAATCAGAAGTATGAAAGAGTACTGCAGATGCAGTGGCGGCGAGACTCAGAGTGATAAACACCTTTTCACTTGCCGAGATATGCCTGTACCCCTATTCTGAAATTTACTCACTTTAACGTAAGTGCGAGAAACTCGCGGACTATTTGTACGAGCTGCGGAGCCTGCCGAAGTATTCTGTAGGGGCACGATACACGTTTCCATACAAAATTTTATTACTTCACACCAGCGTAAATGTCACAAAAACTTAGAATAGGGGTACTGATGTGAGGTGTGATATAGATAGAAGACCTATATATGAGTACCTAATGAATGTAAAGTATGAGAAAAATTGTTGTACCTACTCTTCTGTAATATCCCGACTTGTGATCGGGTGAGAGTCAGTGAATTTGACATGGTATAGGTATGGTCTGCCTTGAAAACTGGAAAAATACTCATAAGGACGTAGTTTCATACAATTATTTTTTGTTAGGTGATCAAACTTCACTTGTCCGAAAAAAGGCAAAAAATTGGTGTTTATTATAGAACATCAAGAATCAAGGCTAAGAAAGAGTCCACAGATTTCTACCTAAAATTTGATTGAATATTTTTAAGAACTGATTTTGCTCCTATCCTAATGTAAGTCGTGAATCTGTCGCTACTCGACCAAGGAAATGGAATTTATTTATTTATTCACTCTCATCCCTAGGCCCTTTCGGGCACTTGGAGTCGTCAAAAATATACATAACCAGACATAATTAAACATTATTAAATTTAAGCACATCAATAACAGATAAAAATACACAATGACTCGACTATAAAGCGCCGCGGCGCGCCGGCTAAACTGATCGACCAATTTTTAGGTGTTAGGACACGTTTTAGTACCTACCTACTAAGTTTGTGTGAACGACATCCCCTGTATTCACCAAGAAAAACTGAGTGTAAGATCAGCTAAGCGAAAGATTAGCCTAATGTCTCCCTCAGCCTCCCTCAACGCTTATAGCTATTCATCAACGAAAACTTACAAAACTTAGCTGAGCCTAGACTGATCGTGTGTATCCATAGATAAAACTGTCATTTATTTACGGAAGCAGTCAAAAAAGTAACTAAAATGTATATTTTTGATTATTTATATAAATACAAATAATGTTTATCTATTTAAAAAAAATATATTTAATATAATTATGATTTCGTGTTTAGTTTAATTCAATGATAAAAATATTTTTTATTAATAAAATCTCAACGCGTTCTTTTCAGACGCCATTAGCGCAGTCTTGATCCAACGCCATCTATCGATTATAGGCCAAAGCTAAATGAAGTAGATAGTACTTTCTATTGTCAAAAAGTTAAAATACTTATATGTATATAAGCATTTTAACATGGAGAAAAAAAGGCAGCAGAACTTTTTGGTTATTGATAAGTGTCGATTTGTCGAGCTTATTAATTAACATATAAAATTATTACATGCCTGCTTACAAAATATTGAATAAATTACGAAAAAAACGCAAAAAAATTGGAAGGAGGCGGCAACAAGTATGGCGGGCGCTATAGAATAATTTTGACAGATGGACGCTTAGCGTAATGTAAGCCAGCTCTATAGCCGATTAGAATTTGAGGGAAAGGTTCACTCAAATCACGCTGAGGGAGTGTATAATATTTTGGTGAATACCAATTTTGACATTGATCGTAATTTGAGCTGATAGTACGCTCAGTTTCTCTTGGTGAATACAGGCGATGATGCGTATCTGTGTAAACCTATATTCTCTTTCTCTCGTATAGTGTGAATGTGTATCGTATAAGTTAGCTATTGCTCTCCGAGTACCTACTCGATTTGGTCTGAACTAGGCTTTAGAAAGCGCCAAATCTATGAAAAAATATGCGATACAATAATTAATATGGATCAGTAGGAATAGGTAGTTATAAACGCTTTTACTATGCTAGCTAAGTAACAGTTCTAAAGAATGAGAACGTTCCATGTTTAAATTCAAATAGCTGTGACAAGTTCACTTAGTAGATAATGGTGTTGCCATAATACGACAAATGAATAAAATAATATGATAAAAGTTTTCTTCTCTTCGAGATGCAGACTGGGACTATATTATAATTGTTTTTCTCGAACAGTTGATGTAACACATATTTATATAAAGTACGAACCCATTTTATTGAACCAATTTCATATATCGGAAACCTTTTTTGAGAATAACTTTGATTTCCGAAATTAGTTGTTGTACCTACCTACAAGTAAAAGAGAGTTTTGAAAAACAAACGACCTAGAAAAACTATTTTCTGATTTTTTTTTTCGAATATTATCTGGACTCAAAATATTATTTTCATAGTGCCATTGTACCAATAAAAATGTTGAATTACAAAATAAGGTACGTAGGTACAATTGAAATTTTTTAAAACAAAAACTATTATCAAAAGCTTTAAATCATCCAAATAATAGTCAATTTCTTAAACTATCTACCCTGTAAATTTCATTAAAGCTATGTATCTTTATAATTATACATATAGGCATCATACCTAAAATTATTATAAGCAAAACGTTAAATTGTACTTACCTCATTTTGAGATTCAACTTTTTTATTGGAATGATTGTATCAGGTAGGCCCATAATTGTTTTTTTTTGTATCTGCAAGGTATATGTACCTACTATTCAGCTATTTCAGAAAATAAAATCTAGGTAGGTATGTTCCTCAAGAATTGGTGTCTTTATAAACGTTAATATCCTTTAACTAAGAGTTTGACAAATAAAAAAACTCGAAAAATAATTACTTATTATAATTAGAAAACTATAAAAAATCGCATAACATATTGAGGTATTTACATACCTCCAGAGGCATTCAATCAAATGGACTTCCACTTAGTCGTACTTTCTGGGACACCCTGTGTACCTATTCTCTCTAATAATAATTATTCACGACACAAGCTATGTTAAATTTAAGTGATGACACATACATTCATTAAAACACCAAACATTTTGAATAATTTCTAAATTTAAACAATATTTTGAAACAACCAATGGTTGTCCACCGCCGAATTCATTAAAGAGAAAATAATTGTGAAGATTATGAAGAATCAAAGTAGATACAACGTTGAATCTAATGACTCAGTCTGTCTCTTTCCATTCCTTTTCTTCCTGCCGTTTTAAAATATGAAAGAAATATTTTTCACGCCATCTTGTACGAGAGAAGTCGGAACCTTCCCACTAACGTTTACCCATTGAAAGACGAAGTAAAGGTAGAATGCGACATCTTTACTTTTCAATATACCTATACACAATTCAGTTTTCCACTCGAATTGATTCGCCTAGTTCAAAATATCGAGGAAGATGGTATTCGCGTACCTACAGTGCTGTATTTCCGGTATTAATAGATTTTATTTGGTACCTTTGAATCTGAAAATATTTTCATAACTAGGTAGGTACCTCTACTAGTTTCAACACTTAGGTACCTAAAGAGACGATTGTTTTGCACCTATTTATAGGTATATAGATAGTAATCTATTCTTTTTTATCTTCTTCTTCTTTCTATAGATCCTGGTGATCTGTTTGTGCCGCCGCCTGTTCCTCCTGTGATGTCGACTGCCAGCTGTCTCTCCATCTCTTTGGGGGTCTGCCTGGGAGTCTGCGTCCTTCGGGGTTTCCTTGGAGGGCGATACGTGGAAGTCTGTCTTCTGACATTCTGTTTACATGTTCATTCCAGTATCGCCTTCGTTGTCGTCCCCACCTCACTATGTCTTCCGTCTTACACGTGCTCCGGATATCAACATTTCTAACACGGTCACGCAGCGTGTTTCCAGTTCTGTTATAGATCGAAGGGTTTTCATCTCCGAAGTTCGCAGCCGAGATTTTGTTCTGGAAGTATCAGCCCTTGCCTCATTTCCATAAGTGGCTATTGGTCGAACACATGTTTTGTATATTTTCATATTCCTGATGTGTTTGTTCCTCCACACTGGATTCCTAAGGCATCCGGATATAGCTGTAGACTTATTGATCTGTTTGAGGGTTTCGTTGTAAAGATCTCCTTTGCTGCTAATTTCAACTCCAAGATACTTAAATTCCATCACTTGTTCAATGGGCGTATTATCCACGACAAGTTTGCATCTTACTGGATTTTTTGATATTGTGATACTTTTCGTTTTGTCAGCGGATATTTCCATGTTGTAATTTTTTGATGCTAAGTGAAACTTAAAAAGCATTCTTTGGAGGTCGTCTTCAGATTCTGCCATTATAACGGCATCATCAGCGTAGCAGACAATGCTGATTCTTTTCCCTCCCAGCCTGTAGCCCAGATTCATATTGGCTACCTCTTTTATCAATTCGTCCATTATGAGATTGAAAAGGCATGGGCTGAGACTATCTCCTTGTCTGATTCCCACCGGAGTAGGATTGGAGTCAGTGAGTTCTCCGTTAACTTTGATCTTAGTGTAGCTATTGGTGTTCAGATCCTTGATGATTCTTACAATATTAGATGGTACTTGTTTTGCTATTAGAATTTTTATAACGTCCTCTAATCTAACTCTGTCGAATGCTTTGGTTAGATCTATGAAGCAGAGATAGGCTGTTTTGTTAAACTCAATTGCTTTTTCAACAGTTTGTTTGACAACAAAGATAGCGTCTGTTGTTGATCTATTCTTTCTAAATCCCTGTTGTTCCTCTCTATTAGTGAGTTGTCTTTCCAATTTATTTTTGATAATGGCAGTTATGAGTTTCAGAGCACAGCTAAGAAGCGTTATACCTCGGTAGTTTCCAGGTTTTGTCTTATCTCCCTTTTTGAATATGGGCACAGTTATACTTGTTCGTCAATCTGTCGGTATGTTACATGTTTCAAAAATTTTTGATATGAGGCGGTGCATTTCTATGTATAACTCATCTCCCCCGTACTTTATAAGCTCATTAGAGATGTGATCTAGTCCAGGTGAGGTAATCTATTCATACCTATAAAACACACAAAAATGTTTGTGGGTAGGTACCTATGTCCGTTATAGACTTTGAAATCATTCCCCAAACTGGTTTCTTTAGAAAATTAGTAATGCGAAGATGGTTTTTGTAAACGCAAATAGATATATTTATTTTCATAGCTTGGGTAGCTACCTATTCATTAAAAATATAATTTGTGAATTTTGTTCATTTTATTTTGACAGTATTGTGGTGTGAACTGAGCGTATAACTCAGACTGATGTCAATACAAAATCGCTGATCTGCCATTCTCATCAGAAAGTTTGATCATTTTTGGCAATCGCTATCTTTTTTAGCGTAGGTATGTACCTACCTACCTTGTAGCATACGCCGGGTATCCGCCAATAGATGGGTGGGTATTCTCTATATAATAATTTAGAAATGTTTTTTTATTTGCCTTTTGTCGTTGCTTTACGGTATGTCGGAGCATCACGCCTAAACGGCTGAACCGATTTCACTAATTCTTTTTTTGTCGTGTTGGCTTTTATCAGTAGAAGGTTCTTATGAAAGAAAAAATTAAGAAAGTTGCGTGGTAAATCTACATAATAATTCAGAAATGTTTTTTTATTAGCTTTTTACCTAATGTCATCGCATCACGCCTAAACGGCTGAACCGATTTCACTTATTCTTTTTTTGTCGTGTTGGCTTTTATCAGTAGAAGGTTCTTATGAAAGAAAAAATTAAGAAAGTTGCGTGGTAAATTGGGAAATTAAATAAAACTCGCATTAGCTCCTCCTCTATCTAATTAATAATTCAAAAATGTTTTTTATTTGCTTTTTACCGTATGTCATAGCATGACGCTCAAAATACAAATGCTACGTCAGATATGAATCTGCACAGAGCCGTGCAAAATGCCGGAGAAGGTTCTTTAATACAATTTGCTGAATTAACTTTAATATATGGTGGTTGATAGACCAGCGGTTACGACGCCGGCTTTCGCACTGTTTCGTGCGGAGGTCGTGGGTTCGAATCCCGGCCGTGTCGACCATTTCCGCTTTCACGACACAAGCATTTGCTTACTGTGAAAGATGTCAAAAGTGTATTTGTGTTCACTTCGAGTGAGCACAGATTCATTAAAAAAAAAAAAAAAAAAAATATATATATATATATATATATATATTTAGAGCTATTTAAAAAACCCTATTTTTTAGGATCTTCATACAAAATTTATAATAAACATTATAAGTGACATTCTTCTTTTTCTGTGCTTATGTCAGTTATAGAGGTCTACAAAGCAATGGGAAGCTAGACTAGAACCTGTTTAATTACCTACCGATCAAGCCTGACAATCGGAATAAAAAACGTAAAGCAAGACGGGTATAAGCTAGTAGTTTATAAAACAATAATTAATTTCAAAAGTAGGCAGGTACTTGCCTATAAAACTCAAAAAGGAATATTTTTAAATACTGTCAATAAAAAAAATTAAGTTAAACGGATTTTTTTGTGTCCTGTCGAGACATTCGTG